>VZTR01014246.1:272036-320463 GCA_013400775.1 Chaetops frenatus
AGTGCCAATGAATTCTGGAAGGGGGCAACATTTTTCATCCATTTAACAATGAGATTTTCATAAAAAGAAGTTCCTCTTTTTTTTGTTTGTTTTTGTTTTTTTTTGTATTTTTGTGTGTGATATTATGGACTAGCATTTGAGGCAAGGAACATTTTGCTTATGCCATAACAATGAACCCATGCTAACACCACAGAGGAAGGACTGAAGAACATAATGGAAGCTATTTGTGTTGCTTTTATATTTCATAACTTGAATGCATTACACTGGTTCAGAGAGGTTCAGCTCCAATTGCATGTAGGTTTCTAGACTTAGGAACAAGCCACAGCTATATAATGCAACACTGCTAAATAAAAAGAATTAAATATTATGGAACACAGAACAGCAAGAAGTGTGTCATGAGGAAACCCATGTGGCTGTTGCAGTCATTTCTTCAAATATATCATCGTGGCAAAACCCTGTGAGAAGCTTTCCAATACAAAGACATATCAGAAAAAGCCATTTCATATAAAGTTGGACTTCTCTGGGTGATTAATGCTACGTTCAACAAAGGAGACAGTGTCTGTCTAATTACATTAAATACTTATCTTCTAGGGATTGGCAGGGTGTTTCTGCTCAATGTCACTTTTCATGACAATGTAATGATAGATCCGTTTACTTACCAGTGCCATTAGCAAAAATTGTACTGTTTTCTCAACTGCCCTCGTATCATGAAAATATTTGATTAACATACTGCAGCTTATCTAATACTCTAAGCAACATATTCTGCATAGTTTTCTCTCTATTAAAAGAACAAGATTACAGCTTGTAAAATTTTTATTGCACTCACACAGAAATAAATGAATAATGTGTGATAATAGTTCAAGTACCTTACTAGTTCACAGAACAGGTTTATTTGATTTAAAATATTAACTTGTACTTAAAATATTAAAAATTTTGGAGGAAACAAGCAAATAAACAAAGTCAGTACTCTGAGGCACTACTTCCCATCCAGACTTTAGTTATTATTTCCTTTTCATTTCAGCACATGTTTTGAAACTTTTAATACCTTAGGGGGAAAAAAAAAAAAAAGGAAAAAAAAAGCTTTCATTCCTTTGCTGAAAAATAGATATGGCCATCTCCCAAGTCTTTAAAATTCACCACATCGTGAACTGACTGTTCGGAGTCATGCTACTGTGCCAACATCCAGCAAACAATAACCCTCTGGAAGAATGTACCCAGCCACGGCAGTTTATATAGTAACAAGATAATTCCATAAACTTATATTGAAGAGTAAGGCTGTGATGTAACATTCTAGCAGTATATATCAGCTACCTGATATTTACTAACAAGGTTAAACTCCTATCTGTTTGTCTCAGCACTCTTCATAATTCACTTTTTAATGGATGGACAGGAAAAGTCAGCAGTGTATGGCACAGATCATTTCTGAAATAGGACAAGACAGCTTACGGCAGTAGCTGCTCCAAAACACCCTTCCTGTTCCCACACAATCACATCAAGCCTTTAGACTTTGCAACTACAGTGCTTCAAATCTACTCATAAATCCTTGAGGGGTGGGTTCGCTATTTCCAAGTAAATCGATAAATTGGAAAAACAAAGGATCCCGAGGAGGAGGCGTCACCGCCAACGGCTGCCATGTACAGAACATAATTCTCAGCACCTTGGGATGGTGCTCCTGGGGCAGGAGAAGGCACATGGGGAGCTGCCTTCCTCCCGTGAGGAGTGAGGACATCAACCCCATTTTGTTACAGCTCCTCAGGCTGCCGCGAAATGGCAGCGAGGACGCACCAAAAACGACTCGAACGAGGCACAGACCCACAGAGCGATGCAGAATCAACCAAAACTGCCTTAAAATCCCTTGCAAGTGACTCTTGCGGAGAGAGGATGACACCACAGCCAACTGCCACATGCGACTCTCCAAATTAATAATGGATTTTAGGATATTCATTCCCTGAGCTGCGAGGGTTTCGGGGTGTGTCTGCAATTATCGAGATATAAGTCTGACACGCATTATCCTTCTATCAATGTCATTTTTCCCTTAGTAGCCAACAGATTATCAGCAGCTTTGTGATATTCCAGGTGTCAAAGAAGAATTAAAACCACAACAATTGCACAGACAAAGGGACAAAAGATGGGATACGTGTTTCTGAGCCCTGCATATCAATTTAATATGTGCAGCTGACAATGATGCAAATGTCCTCGGGAGAGAGGCAGCAAGATCCGTGCCCAAACATACACACACCACTGTCAGCAAGATGGCAGGGAACAGAAGCAGTAGGATTCCCAGCCCAGGACACATGCCTCAGCAGGCAGAGCAACCCAACGAAACAATCCTCTGGTTGGGGAGAATTTTGGAAGCACCTGATATGGAAAAGGGCCCTAAACAAGCCAGATGGTACTTTTAGCTGGCAGCAGAAAGTAGGAGACAGCCAAAAACATTACAGCATTTCCCCAAGAGGCCAGCAAATCGATTTTTAACCATTTTTTTTTTCAAGTGACGCTATGAATATGAAAAATAATGTTTCGATGCCTTTTAAAATTGCTAATTTTATGGAGAATACACTTCAGGAGGACACAACTGGAAGAGAGGAGAAGGCAATGGATTTTGACTTTCCCAGGGTGGTTG
This sequence comes from Chaetops frenatus, assembly GCA_013400775.1. Classification (NCBI taxonomy): domain Eukaryota; kingdom Metazoa; phylum Chordata; class Aves; order Passeriformes; family Picathartidae; genus Chaetops; species Chaetops frenatus. The sequence continues at coordinate 274,660 of VZTR01014246.1, forward strand.
TATATTTGACATCAAGTTTCTATTCAGTCACTGCCACTGTTTACTCAGAATTAAGTGTCAGTTTTTGTTCTGGGTTTTCTACATAACATTAAAAATCCAGCAGAAGTAGAGAAATAGCACTGTAAAATCACAGTAGCCCAACAGTTCACAGGGCATGGGAGAAATGTGGTTTGTTAGCCTGCTTTGTCCTCTTATATCCCTTTACGCCCCAAATTAATGGGTTTCTAGATGGTCATTTTTTAACAGAGGACAATTTCTTTAACACTTACACAGTACCATTTGGAGGGGGATTTGCATAAGAAATACAGCTGTTTGGGGGGAATATTTTTACTTTTAAAACCTCCAAACAGCCAGAATTTGCAATTCTGCCTGGGTGACAGGGGTCTTTTTGGGGATCAGTCTGATGTCAGATATTGAACCTTCCCTCTGACAGCCAGGAGCAGCTCCTTGCAGGGCATGCTTGGGTTACGTGTGGCCAAAAGGGATTTTCACTCAAGGATGGAGAACAGAGCTGGGTTTTAAGGGCTGAAAGGGCAGAGGAGTCATGAACCAAGTGGGAATGAGCATCACCCTCTGACTCAAAGCTGCACCTGACACGCAGGATTGGCCACGTTCCGAGGAAGACTCAGGATGATGCTTAACTTCCATTTGCTGTTATTTCAGTTAAAAGTAGAAGCCAGCCCTAAGACAGGGTTAAACCTGGACTACATCCAAAGTGCTTTCTCCTGCTCAGAGCAAGGTAGTGCATTAGTGTGCTGCATCATGGATGATACTCCCGGAGACAAACGTGGGGGCTGCTGCAATAAAACACTAAATGTGAAGAAAGATAATCCATACATTTATATTTTTCAAATCTCATTGATTGTAAATCCTTTTTTTTCTTTTTTTTNAAAGTATTTCCCTCCAAAAGGTGGAACCTAAGACTTTGCCTTCTGGTATAAAACAGTCCCATTTTTTTTCAGAGTGCTGCTCTTGAGGCTGAGGACTGCAGGTACCACCTGACTTGTCTGGCTTTTGGGGGTTCAAAGATCTGCACGCAAATCCTGTTGAGGCAAATGAAGACTGTGCACAAAAACAGTAAAACAGCCTATAATTTTCCAGCTAATTTTAGCAAGAGGATCTCTCATGTAATGCTTTTTTGGTGTATATCACACTAAGAATAGCAGCGAGCACTGATGTAAGGGAAGAGCAGAAAGGATGATGTCAGTAGGGCTGCGCTGGAGTGGTGTGGACAAGCAGAGGTGGAGGATGTTGTGGATCTCCTGCTCTTCCCTGAGCAAGATGGAACCAGAACAGACCTGTAGCCATGCTGGATGTTGAGGTTTAAGTTTCTTTGGAGCTGGAAATTGAAAGAACTTAAACATCATCCCTGCTTTAGGCTCTTGGGGCGGTCATTCACACCGTGAGCTCTGGGGTGGAAGTCACAGAATACCCACTCTGGGTCAACAGCACAGCTGCTGTCACAGCACACAGACATTCCTGCAGGTATGAGATGGCTCTGCAGCCATTTAGACAATTGTTACCTGAGCTAACAGGCTGCTAGATGGATTTCTGTGCTTCCCTGGGCTCACTCACTGCTGCGGTCAAAGTGTTGGGGCAGCACTTAACTTGAAAGAAAGTAAGGAAAGTAACTGGGGAATGATTTATTCACTACTTCTGGCAGTGAAAAAGAAAGCTATGAAGAAGCATCCAGCAAAATGATCAGGCAACAAACAAAAGAAGAGGTTCTTCCTTAAGCAGCACTGAGTAAAACGGGAACTTTCTGCCATGGGATGTTGCTGAGGCCAAAATAAAGAATGGGTTAAAAGCACATCCCTGAAAGGGAAGTTCACTGAAGGCAGTCAAACACAAAGATGTGAACAGAACCTCTGGCTCACAAAACCAAGCTATTTGCTGCCAAAATCCATGAGGCTGTACTCTGAAAAGCATCACTGGATGCCTGTCCTGCTGTTATCTTTCCTTAAGTGTCCACCACCAGCTCTTGTCAGAGACAGTGAACTGCCTTAGGTGAGCCTTTGGTCTAGCTGAGAAGAGCCACTTGCTCCTCTCTGTGGGCAGGTGACAGTTTCTGCAGGCTGGAATGTGCTGTACCTGGCTGTTGAGAAGCAGGAAGATTGCAGTAGGCATCCAGCACAATGAAATTAAGGAGAATTGCTCCTCACCTGGTGCAGAAGCAGGGGCACATTTGAAGTCAGTGTGGCAGTAGGTGTGGGAAAGAGAATGGAAAAAAGAGATGAGATATGGTCTTCTTCCTGTAGCTGGCCCTGTACCATCTTCTGGAAGTGTCCAAGGCCAGGCTGGACGGGGTTTGGAGCAACGTGGGACAGTGGAAGGGGTCCCTGCCCATGGGATGAGCTTTTAAAGGCCCCTTCCAACCCAAACCTTTCCATGATTCTGTAATTCCCCCTGTCTCCTGACACCTTTCCTTGCACCTTTTATCTCTGGGTGAAAATGTTTCCTTTAAAATAAAGCCTGTTTTCTCCTCTAAAGCCAAGATCAAACATGTGCAGGGAGTACAGTAGCTGCACTGTGTGCTAGGCACTGGAGTGATGGTTGTACTGGGAATGCTAATAAACAGTGCCCAGAGCAGAACTTCTGCATAAAAAAAGGGTGTATGTTACATCTCTCCCCCTCTCCCCTGTCTCATGCAATATTTACACAGCTGTGCTTTGTAAAAAGTGTAGGGGGGGTTTATTATTATTTTTTTGTAATTTATTTACCTAAGATAGCCCAGCATCTGTTTTGTGGTGAGCTTCTTTCACAAAGTTTCACAGTTGCCTTGACTGATGCAAAAGGAGGTCATGCTCCTTACTCAGTGATCTTAAAACCATTTGTTTCAAACACTTAGCCATTCTATTTGGCTAATTTGTGTTTTGTTCTGTGTTTTTGGTTTGTCCTCTGCTTGGAAATGTGCATCCCTGGGGGAACTGATCTGGCTAGGTGAGTATTTTAGTTATCTGTTTTATAAAATGCAGAAGTGCACAGGAATTTGCAATAATATGCATCATTTACTGGCTCTCAATATGTACTGTACATTGGCTCTGAAGATTACTAATATTTTCCAGCTGCTTAAAAAAAATAAAAAGAAAGAGTTCAATGGAGTCTTTGCAGTGGGTCCTTTCCCATGACTGCCTACACAGGTGATGAAGACTTTCCTGTGTCCTGAAGAATTAATAAGCCTGAACATTTCTATCCCAGCAGCATACCACAGGAGATAAAATATTGCTTCTGCTTCCCAAACACATTAGAAAAAGCAAGTCTGCTGATCTCAACTCCTAAGACAGCACATGAAAGGAATGTAGTCCATTTCCCAACCAAGATCTAATCTATAGGAGAGTTTATAGATCCAAGTCAACATCCTGAATTGGTCCCAGAAGCAAACAAGAAGACTAGTTCAATTTTTGGAAGACTGCTTTTAATGTGTTTAATGCCTTTTTGCAACTAAACAGCCCCATGCTCTACAATATCAGATGATCTTCAAGGATCTCTGGGTCAGAGAAGACCTGTCTGGAGTTCACAAAGATTCAGGTTTGACAGACCCCAAATCAGCAAGAAATGCACAGCCACAGCCAACCAGAGGAGCTTCTGTGCTTCAGAGCTCACCTGTGGAAGGAAAGTGTCTGCTTTTGTCTCAGTGCCAAGGAAGGTGGAAGCTTCCACTCCAAGCCAAAAGTGAAGCCTAAGCTACATCACAGTCCTTGCTGTAAGTTAGATTTTGTGGGCTGCTGTGGACAGAGGCTGGGGATTCCCCATCCCTGGCAGTGTCCAAGGCCAGGCTGGATGGGGCTCTGAGCAACCTGGGGTAGTGGAAAGTGTCCCTGCACATGGCAGGGGATGGGACTGGATGGGCTTCAGGATCCTTCCAGGCCAAACCATGCTGTGATTCTTTGATTCTCTGATCAACAATGGGTGGCAAGGAAATGTTGCTTGGCCACCAAAAATACCTGAGGAAGGTCAGGCCCATGGGTGAGCAACACAGCACTGCCACCCCAGGAATCCTGTTCTCACTGGGGAGCACTGTTCCAGCCTCTGACAGGGAATAGTTTTCCATGCATGAAATCCTTCCTATATGTCTGAAAAATGATGCAGGTGCTGTGAACTGTGTGTGGTGACAGAAATACCTCAGGTGGCCTTACACTGTGACAGTGCACAGAAGATCTGCTTTTCACTCAGTCACTAAAGTCACTGAAAGCAGCACCTAGGGGTGATGTTAGCACCAGGCCAGTCAAAAAACAGCTTTTACTTGATCACTACAGGAAAATTCTTCCTGTATTTTCAACTCAGGACTCCTACAGCTCCATCCCCATTTTTAAATGATGCATTTCCTGACATCTGGAAGTGGATGCAAGAAGCAAAGCCACAACACTGACCGAGCGCCCGACTTCTCCGGGACCACGCTGAAGGGATGTTTTCCTCAGGGGATTACAGCAAAGCTGAGGCATGTGCTTCAACATTTGCATGGGATTACTAATTTTATTAAAAATGGAAAGTACACTTTAGGGGGAATCCCAAGGCCGAGTCTGTTGTGTTGTCCAGCGTCTGCAAAAAAATTAAAATGAGCCTTGGAGGGATGGGAAAACATCTAGAACTTTTCAGTCTGAGCTGACTTTTTGGTGAGCAGTTCTTCCCCCACCTCCAGCTTCCTTCCATGGCTTTGAGGCAGCACTGCCAGCAGCATGGCATGCTGTCACAGGTCTCATGCTACCACGTGGATTGCCAAAGACAAGCTGAGCTATTGATCCAGTGGTAATTTGCTGTCAAAATGACTCTGTCTGCGATGGCAAATGAGCAATGTTAATCACTTGACTTGAATGCCACTGCAGGAGACTGACAATGCTCAAAGCACCACCATGGACCTGCTGCATTTTCCCTGGCTCCTTTAACCTCCTGATCTTCACTGGCCTTGACCAATGAAGGTTTAACTTATGCATTAAGGTGCAGTTCTGGGAAAGTTCTGTTTAAAATAAACAACTTATATTGGTGAGTAACTCATCAGCTATGCAGCAGCCTGATTCTGATTGCCTGGCAGAGAAACACACACATTTTGTGCAGTATCTGATAAAAGATCTATAATGTGCTAACACAAACCTATCATGTAGCACCTGTGACTAACAGATTGTGATATCAAAGTCTTGATGCCTAAGTGCTCCTGTAAATGCATTAAACTTTTAGCGGCAGGAACTGTAGACTGCCAGTGACAAGGAGCTGATATGGTATTTCAGTAAAAGTTGATAAGTGTTATTGCTCTTAGAAGAAAAGAAAAATCTTATGTTCTTGAAAACCACTGGGCAGCTTGTGTTTTGATGGGATACTGTAATGCAGAGAGCAGGGATATGGCAACACATGGACTCTATGAAGAAAAAGAAAAGACATTTAAGGAAAGCTCTGTATCCTACAGCTGCTGGAGTTCCTTGAAGCGTGTTCCCATCACACATTTCACTTCAAGCATCTACCTGATCACTTGGAGCCAGCTTTTTTAGGTGGCTGCATGCACGTGGGGCCTTGTTGAATTCCGTGTTAAAAAACAAAGTTCCTCCTGAAGATGAGGAACAGCTTCTTTCCTGAGCAGGTTGCCCAGAGAATGTGTGGATTCTCCCTCACTGGAGACTTTCAGACTGTGCTGTGTGCTCTGGGATGTCCCTGCTTGAGCAGGGAGGTGGGAGCAGGTGACCCCACTGTGGTCCCTTCCAGCCTGAGCCGTTCAGTGTGAAATGTTCCCACTGTCTTCAGATATTAAGTTCAATGGAGGAAAAAATGGCAGTGGTGCCTGCTGGGAGATGTGCTGAGGTGTGTAATGAAGCTGCTGCACCAGGCAGGTACAGGCAGAACAGCTCTGGGACTGCCTGACCTCACACACTGAGACCCAGAGGGCAATTCAAAGTCACATCTGGGAAACACTGAGTAAATACAATTGGCAGGGATCCTGGATGCAGACCTCCTCTGGTCTAAGGAGAAGGGATGTTACCTAGGCTTTGTCTTTCTTCTATAGGCCTATCAGGATCCAAAAAGTTCAGCTCAAGGAAATTAATAAAGATCATGAAATTCCTGTGTCTAGCTATGATCCAGTGAAAAATGCCCACTGCAGCAAGTCACTGAAAAGTAGTGCCAGAGAATTATTTGACAAAGAATACTCCAGGTCTGAAGTTGAATGTTTTCCCAGAGAAAAGGGATTATTTTTCTATTCCTTATTTTGTATAATACATGGTTCTCATGTTTTTCATCATATTTTCTGCAGTCAGTCCCTCGAATCACTGGCAGTAATGCAGCACAATCACTGAAAACTTCTCTGGGCTCTGAGCTGGCGATCAAGGCCTTTGATGAGCCCACAGACCTTTTGCCTGAGGACAGATCAGACACACTCTGCATCACTGATGCTGGGACACACCACACATATTTTATCTTCCAGGCAGTGCCAGGCAACAACTGTGCTTAGGGCATAAAGAACACGATCCAGGATCTCCCTTATACCACTTTCTCTCAAATTTCCAAGATATAATTCCAAACAGACATTGAAAACAAACTCTTGTGGTCATCTGAACTATGCCTGAATGAGCTTTTCTGATGCATATGGCATAAATAAAAGTTTCTCAGTAAATATGGAGAAGCTTTCTCGCATTCTGGGGAGAAAGCCCATGCCAGATTTAAGAAAAGCATTATTGAAACAAGTTTTGGACTGGTTGCCTGCATGTGGTTGTTCCATAACCAGCCATAGGGAGAGGCACGGCACCATTAAGTTAGGGGTCACTGCCACTGCAAAGAAAATACTCCAAAATAAGATCTCAGCTCCTCAGTTGCATAGAAATTCCTCAGAAACTTTTCAAGCAGTCCCATAGATGGTGGCATGAGAACAAGCAGTAGTCTGGGGTGGTTTAATGAGCAATCATGAGGCTGACTTTAACAGCATTGTTACCACCACGGATGAGTCCAGCAGTCTAACAGGGAGCTCTTGAGCTTTCTGCTTGATGATATAAAATCATCAGCATCATAAAGCCCCTGGAACTGTGGATATGTCTATCAGCCTTACAGTGCAAGTGGAATTACAAATTCCTTAAGGTTTCTGCACTGAAAGTCTTAGCTTTTCCCTGGGGTTTTCAAGGTGAAGACATACAAAGGCCCAGCACAGTGTGACAGGACCAGAACATCCAGGTGGAGCTGGGCAAGGGGATGACCATGACATGAGCAGCCCTGAGAGTCTTTCAGTGGAGCCAGGACCACAGAGCTCCAGCCATTTTGCAAACCAAGTCGGTCAAGGCCACAACCAAAGCAGAGCTGTTTGTGCCTTCAGATACCTCAAGAAGTCCAAGGAGTACAAACAGGTGCCTTTCCTGGGATTACTGTCCTCTAGGGACTAAACTTCCATGTGGAAATACAAGTAGAAGATCTAAGAATAAAGTAAAAGATAGTAGAAGACCTAAGTAAAGAAACCAGTAGGATACTCTGAATTTGCATCTTAAACATTTCTTTCCATGCCCCGCTGTAGAAACACAATGGAAGCAGACTTGGCAAATTCCATCCACATGCTTCACAAAATGACTGAGGGAGCACAATGTGAACATTACTCCTGGACTGGATCAAGAGAACACATTAAAAAAATGCCTAAGTGGAATACACATATACATTAACTCAGTCTTTGCTTATTGTGGAATTAAAAAACGTACACCTGTAATTATGGCTTACCCCCATTACAAGCAGAGCTGCCACAGAACTCAACATGGGCCAGCTTTGTGCAAGAGTTCAAAGCCAGTGTGATGTTGCCTTATTTTCTTACTAACATCATCTTTATCCTCTCTTGCCCTTCTTCTCAGTTAACAAGAGTTATGTACGGAAAGTGCTGAGATAAAGTAATGGTAAGGAGGATACTGCAAAAGGTATTTGAAAAGCAGAAGTAATTTACTACATGTCTGCTTTGTTTTACTTCCTAAGCCTTCCTGTTGTGAAAGGAAATTCATCTTTTCTGGCAGACTCCAGCCTTTTTAGGTCGGAGAGCTCCCCGGGAGCTTTCGAGTGCAGGTAAATGGATGTGAGACTCCAGGAGTACAGTACAAGGAACATGGGATTAATGCTGGGGTTTGCTTTGGCTGTCATGTCTGACCTGCAAGGAGACTGCTGCACCCTTGGTAGCAGGAAATATCTGCAAAAAAAACCCAAGGCTGAGTCCTTTGCCCATCACTGCAAGTCTGATGTGCCACAAATGCAAAGGTCATGCTGCCGGTGGGTGAAGCACGGAGGATCTGCACCCAGCAAAAGAAAGAAAAATCTCCACATGAGACTGACATCAGGGGTGCCTCAGCAGAGTGAGTACAAGCTCAGAGGAAGGGCTGTGGATGGACAGTAGGTGCAGCCTGTATCCTGCACACAGCAGGGAGCCCAGGAGTAGGCACGGGGGAAGCATCCACTGCCTAATCTAAATAGCACACAGAGTGGTTTTGTCCTCTTCTGTTCTCCTGCCAGTTTGCACATATGTTCAGAGCATACAGCCTGCCCTCCAAAGACCACTTACAGGGGCAATCACAGGGAAGCAAAGCAGGAAGAAAGTATCCAAAAAGGGAATTTGTTCAAGAGAAAAAAATGGAGACAGATGTAGAGCGGCTAGTCACGGCTGGCGGTAAATAACCCTCTGCCTGGAGTGCTCCCTTTCTCTAAGAGGAGCTCACATATTCCATTTCATATTTCCTTTCTAGGAAGTCAAATCTTTGTATTCCTGGAGTTTGTTCTTTTCCCCTTCTGTATGGTCTAAAGCTGTCTTCTCGTTTTCCCTTCCTCCTCTATGTTCTGCTCTCTCTGAAGTGCATTTCTCCCGAGACCTGATTTCCCTGCACTGTCCCAGGCCACACCTTTCACTGCCACCCTCTCCCAGTGCCTGTCCATGAGCACACATGAGCATCCCAGTGCCTGTGCCATGTGCTTCACACCTGCTCCAGGGTTTGAGTCTCCCCTCTTTCTCGTGTGCACACCTCAAAATTAAGCAGATGCAACACACAGAGATGGAATATTCATCCTCTCACTCCCATAAACCTGTCAAGGCATATAGGCCAAGAAGCTATCTCTGCATAAATCTAAATCTCCTGTGAGGAAGCAGTCTACTCAAAGGCAATAAAGGCAAAGGATGTATTATTATCTTTGGTGTGGATCCTACTGGGCTGGGAGGTTGGCTGCTGGCTCCTCTCTGAACTTTCCTTCCCAGCCAGAGCAGCCATCCCACAGACAAGTCTAAGCTTCCTTTCCTTGGTCTGATTTCCTCCTCCTGTTGTTTGGCCAGTAACCCAAAGGACAGGGTTTAATTATGGAGTTTGGAAACCTGGCTTGCACTACTCTGCCAGCACGGGATAAAACTTCAGCCTGTTTTCTGAAACAGCATCGTTCTGCACTGCTGATACCTGTGTTATCCCACACGGCACAAAATGAGCTGCAGGGAAGAAATGCCAAGTCAAACAAAAAGATGGGTTTAGTCTTTAAACCTCTACTGTGAATTTCACCGAGAAGAAAACAAAACACCAAAGCTCAGAGATTACTGTATGCTAAAAACTGTGCCACCATTTTGATTGTAGATTAAATAAATGGCAAGGCCCCTCTCTGGAAATAAAGACATCGGAAAAGATGGATCTGAAACCGGTTGAGGCTCCAAAGCTCCCTCTCAGAGAGGAATGCCCTGGAAAATGGGAAAAATCACAGCTAAAATTGGATGTTAACATCACTTGTACATCCTTCAGGTGACCAAATTATTTTCTAGGCAGATGCCTCTCTAAAGACTCCCAAAACATTTTACACTTCTGGAGGTGACACCCCCGTGTCAAACACAGAAGGCCACACATCAGAGTCAGACCCAGGTGTGATGTCTGTGCACGGAGCACAGCAGGACCTGTCCCTGGGGGGAGCACCTGGTGCCAGTGACACACCACTGCTGCCCTGGCAGGGAAGGACACCCAGCACTGTTTTGTCCTCCACCACTGACGAGCTGTGGCTCTTCAGGTAATCCCTCTGTCAGCCGTGCTCTTGCAGTGACCCTGCTTTATGGAGAAGCTGAGGCAATGAATTCAGAGGACAGGCTGCTGGAAAGCCATGGTAGAAGCACTGGGGTGGGGCTGTGTGGATACAGCACAAGGATGGCTTGGAAGTGCATCCCACGTGGGCAGGATAAAGCTCTTTTTCTTCACAGCTGTGACAGTGATAGATGGCTTGGTGAATCTGAGCTATATCTAGTTGGTACCTGGCCACAGTCCCTGATGCTGCAAGGTGATTTTCTGCCATTTTACAAGCAAGACTAAGCAGAATCTGGGATTTTTCTATAGTAAGTGAGGAAGGTCACGAGGAAGGAAGATCCTTCTCTTGTCTGACTTGTTCTTGCCTTTCTGAGCACCTCAGGAAGTTTGACATAAGCAGCTGTGCTTCCTCATGATGGGCACCCAGTGGTGCCAAGAGCAGCAGAGGTGCTTTGGAGGTGTAAGGCTTTGGGTACCTCCCTTGCCCAGCTCAGCAGCTCAGTGCCACCATCAAGCCAGGACTTGGATGAGCCAGAGGTAATGACCACATGTGGGGAAAACCACCAGAAGTGACAGCAGAATTAATGGCCAACCTCTGGCTGCTGCACAAATGGAGAACATTTGTCATCAACAACGAGTACCCCAAACTTTGGGGGGAGCTGTCCCCCAGCCTGGCAGTGATGCAGAGGCAGTGACCCTGTCAGTTTTTAGCCATCTGTGTCTGCAGAGCAGGTTGTGATCTCTCCCTTCCAGCGGGCGCCGAGCTTTTGTCCGCGTTTCTGCCGCTCCGTGAGCAGAGGTTTAGCACAAGGTGAAGCTCTGCCTTACATCATCTGGAGCCTGGAGCTGATGGAGGGGAGAGCCCCTGGTGCCCGTGGAGCAGGACACCTCAGTGCAAACACCAGGGCCCTGGGGACGGCGGTGGCAAGGCAGTCACGGGGAGCCTGGCACTTGTCTGCCTGCAGGTCCACCCTCTCCTCCTGCCAAAGTGCCACATCTGCAGTCAATAAGGGCCCACAAGCTGGCTCCTCCTCATTAGAGGAGAGGGGGCAGCTGGCAGGGGATCCTCCAAGGGCTCCCAGGCACAGGAATCAGTCTCCTCCCAGTCTGGAATAGCCCAAATTTGGTGACTTTCTGGGCATGCTGTAAAGGACAGCTGTTTGACAGGGTCTCCAGAGAAAGCTGTGGGTATGTTTCCTACATGATGAAGGATATAGGTGGCTGGCCAAGTGCCCACAGAACTGATTTTAATGCTGTGCAGGTCGAATTTACTTTTCTGTGCTGTATAGTTCATTATACACAGTGCCCTGGACAAGCATGTGTTTTTTACAAACACATCAAACCCATACTATTTTAAATCCAGACAAACAAGACAAAAAACCCCACATATTGCAAAAGATTCTTGGCACTTTTAGAAGACCTTCTCAAACCCTGGGAGGCACTGCTTGCCTTCTTCTAACAAATAAGACTTCAGCTATTTTTAATGGCAATAAATACTTGATTTTCAGCTGTAAGCAACACTGAGGCATTAACTTCACCTGTGCATGTAGCACTGACCCAGAAAAATATTTCCAATAGTATTAAGCACCCAGATGATCTCAGAAGAAGTGATCAATGGACAGTTAAATACGTAACATAACACAACCCAAAAAAAAAAAATGATCAACAGGAAAGATCACACACAAAAATTAACTGAGAAGAGGCCAAGGAGCTGCTTCCTCAACGTTCTGAAGTGTAACACCCAGTGATATCTATTTTGATATGAAGCTTCCAATCACACTTCACAGCATTACAGATTAATAAAACAACTCCTTCTGTAAGTCTCTTAAAAGTCATTAGTAAGTGATCTCAAGTGTTGTATAATGCTTGAGAAGTCCTTCTACCTTATATAAGTTCAGGGATATTTATTTAAGCAGCATAACTGATGGAGCACAGCCCAGACAGGTACTGCTTTTTGCTAGAAAAAGCTATCCCAGAACCGAATCTGGACAATTTGACAGAAAAAGACCTCCTATCTTCTGCTGCATTATTTAAATACTTCAGATATTTGGCCAAAACACAGAAGTGACACACTACAGAAACATTCACAGCTGCAGGAGCAATGAAACCACTGCCATATTTCCATTAGACCGTTCCTCGGAAGTGACGAGATGTCTAGAACTGGTCACCTCTCTAACACAGCAATTCTGACAACGAAACAGAGCAAGTGGAGATGATGTTCTGGGGCTCTGGGAGCCGGGGCTTACCTGGCTCCACTTCATGCCATCCGCTGGACTGGCTGCCGCTGCCCGGAGAGCGCCCTTGGCTTGTGTAGAACGGCTCCTCACCAGGGCTGTCCATCTCATCCTCCACAGACTTGAGACGTTTTGTGGAGCTGAGAATGGAAAAAAAAAAAAACCCCACATAATGAAGGAGTGGAAGAGGAACCCGGGCACTGCTGTTGGGATGTGCTTGAGAATAACCCAAGGCAGAACAGATTTAGGGTGCTTTGGTGAGATATAAAACGACCTCCCACAGGCCAAACCCCTGAACACACAGCAGTTTGACCAGAAGTTGGTCTGACACTTAGGGTTTCACAAATCCAAGAGTAGGACATTTTTCAAAGCACGCAGAGGTCAATAAAAAGGCAAGGATTCGATTTGCATTGCGTGATTCTTGCAGTTTGAATGAATACAGTGATGACACACGAGACTTATTTTCACCGCCAGGTTTTTTCATGGCTAATTCTGAAAGCAAATTCTTTATCAGTCCAAACTTTTATTTTCAATCTTTTCAATTAGCCCAGACTTCAAGTCCCATAAGAAGAAACGTAGGCAAGTGAATGATGGAAGAATCCATTCTTGGTTCAAATGTTCATGTTATCCTACAATAAGAAGCATTTGACTCTGCAGCTGTGCCAGCAAGCATAGAAAGCCCCCAATGGGTATCTCTGGCCAGTGTCAGCATTAAAGAATCCCCCTGTGATACATCACACCTCCCTCACCAGAGGCTCAGGACACAGAAGAGCCCTTTGAGTGGTCTCTGGTGGCCACTGGCTCCAGCAGTTCTGCAGGGAGAGGATCCCAGAGCCAAAGACACTCAGCTTGGCTCTGTTTTCCATAATGAGTTGCACAGACTGCGTGGGGACCTTACTGAGAATTTCTCTTGTAAGTACTTTTCCAAGGCTGGGCCAGCTCACTTTTTTTCCCCCACCCCCAAAATCTGTATTCTATTAAGACTTAAGGCATTCAAGAACAGGCTCCTCTGTGTAGGGGGAACACATTTAACAGACATAAAATCTTCCACTGCAACTCCTATTGGTTTACAGCTTGCAGCCTCCCCACCCAAAGCTCTGCACAGGTAGGAGCTGGAGGGTGTGCAAAACCAGTTGGTGAGAAACAGGAAGAATAAGTCTTATGGCATGTGTGGAATGCAGGTTTGGCCATTCCTTAATTTAGAGAATTGTTATGTGTCAATAGGGGAAATTGTGTGCATACAATATAATTACTGCCTGATAATTCTGCTGAGTCTGTGTATTTAAAGAATTTTTTTTTTTCTGACTGGGAACAGCCTAATGAGAGGAAAACAAACATATTACCAAGTTATTAACTACCCATGCTGTTTATAATTAGCTCCTTATCAGTGGTAGCTATTTGCAGAAGAATAGAAGAGCAACAACTGAGCTCTTAAGTAACATTAATAACCTCACTTTTACTTCTGGAGCCACCAGTAAATTCTACCTGAGAATGGTGCTAATGATGAGTGCTGTAGGCTACACAGTTTACAGGCAAGAAAGAACCAGCACAAAGTTTTTAATTGATGTGTAATGGGAATTGTAGTCACTGAGCTTCATAATGTGCACACTAAGTGCAAGACAGAATGTTCTTCCAATCACTACAAACTGTAAGAAGTTACTGCTAAGAGCCTCTCGTTAAAGATTATTATTTTTTAAATAAAAACAACAGCTTTATTCAAACTACAGAGATTTTTCACACATGCACTTTCTCACTGCAAAGCTGGTGGCACTGTAGGCTGAGATAAAAATGTAAAAGAGTGTTGGGCTGGAGTTAGACTTTCTTGTCATGTCTTTGAAATAAGTGATCTATTTTGGCTGTGGGGGAAAAAAAATCAATCTGGTTCCTTAATAGTGTTCAAGACTATTCAAGTGACTGAGCTTGTTTATAAATCTAATCTCATGGATGATTAAAGTGAAAGGTAAAAAATAAAAAATATCCTTGTTTGATAGTTGGCATCTAAGCCGAAATCAAAATCAGATGGGGCAGTCATCTGCATTAGCAATTCAGTTTTCCAAAGGCTGAGTCATAAACTTCTAAATGCTTTATGAAAACAAAATGCTTTATAGACCAAGGTCCTAAACCAGCGTTAGTCTCACAGGTAACACTTTTTACAATAAAGAATACATGTAAGTCTCTCTTAAGATTTTCCTCACATCTCACTATGCTCCAAATTCTCTTCTGCCACAAGCTGAAACTCAGCAATTCCAGTGGAACTTCTCCTGATACACACAGATACAGCCAGGAGCTACACAACTCCAAGCAGCAGTTTTTCTTTGAGGCTTGTACACACACAAAAAGAACTTTACTGCAATCCAGATGAACATTCAGCTCCGTGGATCTGAAACAGCTCCACATCGTGAGGCCCCCAAACAGCTTGTCAGAGAATTTAATGGTTACTTTCCCAGATGAGTAATGATGCTGGTCTGGGTTTCCAAGGAACCTGGTAGAAGGCAGAGATTAAATTACCTGGTAGAGGATGTGCTAGGTAAAGACCTCCTCATCGCTCCTGGGCTCATGCTGTAGTATGAAGAACTTTCCAAATCTGAGAGGGAGAAATTAGGGCCTGTTCCTGCAGCTATCGGTGCTGGGGAAACAAAAGAGATTGCAGTCAGTAAGTCATGTGAATATGGCATGAATTGCATTTCAAAACCACTTTCTTCTTCCTCATGAGTGTGTTTAGTTTCACGATGGGAACAGGTGGGATGTGGAAATTAGGAAATGATAATAGTACCTGGCATTGCAATCAAGAAGACAGAAATTTTATCAAGAATATAATGTTCCATGACATAGACTCTCTCTTACATTCCTCCAAAGATATTATTATTATTTTTTAAAATTAAACAATTATGGCATGACTTCCTCTAAGCGCTGCTTTTCTATTAATGTCATTCTCACATTTAATGAAACTTGTTGCTTTTAGGACCACGTTGTCTCTATTGGCATGGTTACAGATAGGCTGCATCATCCCTGTAGAGTGCTTGGCAGGATCAATAAGCAGCATAGGCAGGGAAATACACACCTCAGAACCTCTGGGATACATGTGATGTACAGCCACAAGCACAGAGGTTAAAAAAGCAGATGAGAAACTTGAGCTCTTTTCTGCTTAACAGCATCTGAGCTTTCCTCTGGCCTCTCCTCCAGCTAAATCAGGCTGGGAGACACATGACTCCCCAAAAGTTTTATCCAGCAGTGAGCTTCCACTCTGCACCTCATCACCTTATCCGGTACTGAAATTTTTATTGCAGGGGATATGAATCCCTGCAATTTCCCTGTCCTGGACCTTTGGTTTCACATTAAACATCACGGATTCCTACACACCCTGAAATGCACAGGCACAAGCCATGGACTCCATGTGCTGTATTCTTCAAGGAACAGAGCAGCTTAAGTTTGCAGTCAGCAGAGAGTGGATTTTGTGCCCAAACGCCGCTAATGCAGCAAACGGTACCATGTCCACTGTGGCTGTTCCAGTGCTATTTACAGGACAATACAACTTCGGGGGCTGACAATTACAGATCATGATTTTCTCTCCCATTTCAGAGCCATCTGAACAAGGACATCCTGCACAATAAAATGCAGCAGCTTGGCCTGGGCTGTATTGTCTGAGAGCCCTGATTCGCAGCCACAAAGGCAAAGCAGTCTCAGTGCCACACAGGGATGCTGAGCCAAGTTTAATCTTTGGTCTGAGAATCTGGCCCCCTTTCAAACATGAAAAAAATCTTTCAGTCCAACGGGGAAGGAGTGAGGAAATGAAGACAGGATAGCTCCTATCACCCAGCTAACATGTCTGGGCTGGGAGTGCTGCCACTGACTGTAACGGGGCCAGTATTTCACCCCAAGTCTTAAGGAGCTCACAATGTCAGATTTGACAGAGGAATAATGTAGCTTTGCAGCTGCCTCATCATCCCCACAAGACAATTAGTTGTTGTTTGGCAAGGATCTTTTAAGAACGTCATTGAGACAGAAAGGGAACAGCCTGGATATCCACGGACTTTTAAAAGCCGGGGATGGAAACTGCACAACGCCATTAAAACTTGAGAAAATCTGGAATGATCATTAAAAGGAATTAAGTTGGGAAGTAATTTATGACAAGAACACTCAAATCCTTTGTTATCTTCTCTTAACTATCATATGCTTCCTGCACACTGGGTATATGAGAGGGTGTGTTAACAGAGGGAAAGAAAAATTAAGCACAGTAAAATTAACTCGTTTTATCAATTTGTGCTTTCTGCAACAGTTTCCAGACAGCAGCTACAAGAGGCTGTAAAACTGATGAATTTGCATGGAAAAAGAAACCAGTGTAAGTAATTTGTGTAAAAGGTAACAGGGACATGGACTGCTATAATTCAGACACCCTGCAGATAGCAGACTGCTGCAGTGTGTGCAGTTATGGGTTAGAAAAATGACCACACTGCAGTCAGTCTGACTTGAATGGAAATCAATCATAAAGGTACTCTCTGCAGCATCTACTCCACAGTTTTCAGCAACTTCCTTGCCAAACAGATTTGTGCTCTGCAAACCCTTTCCTGAGCAATTCCTCTGAACCCTCTGCCTCCCAAAGCCCAACTTACAGGTTAAGCACACAGTTTTCCAAACAGGAACATAAAAAGGCAAGCACTAAATTAAAGCACCATTTCTATCTGAGGCACAATGAATTTCCTGGACACTGCCAGATTTATGAAACAGTTTTATTCCAAGGAGATAAGGAAGAAAAACTGGTATGTGGGTAAGGCTTCCCTTCTTTCTTTCACCCTGCTGTGTTTATTGCCCTTTCCCCACATCCTGGATATTTCTTGAGTCTGCCCTATAGGAAAAAGGAATGTGTGTCCAGAGCAGGGGTAGGGTCCCTTAACAGACACCAGCAGAGGTTGAAGTGCCTGGCTGGGCTGTGGGAACCAATACCTGAACCCTGTGGCAGTCCTTGCACAGGAGCCACCACCAGCTCGAGGTCTCCGGCCCCAGAAGTGCTGTGGCAAAGGTTGCACAGGGCTGAGATCTTCCAAAATCCCTTCTCCTGCCTTCCTGACAGTGCCTGTCTTCCACCAAAGCCTATTTGTACCTCTGCTTGCAGTTATTCCATTTACTGCCATAAATCCCAACAATGTGCTGGAAGTGTCCAAGGCCAGGCTGGATGGGCTTGGGGCAACCTGGGATAGTGGGAGGTGTCCCTGCTGGAATGAGATGGGCTTTAAAGTCCCTTCCAACCCACACCATTCTGTGATTCTATGGTTCCCAGCAAAGGCAGCATCTCTGCAGGGTCAGCAAAGGGATCAAAGTGGTGCAAACTGTGGGAAAACTCTTGTCTAAACTAAAAAACTCTGTCTAAACCAAACCTTTTCATTGCAGCACATGACAATCCACCACACAACCTCCCTACCTCTGTCACTACACCCTGGGAACACGTTCCAGCCCCACATGGAGCAGGGTGGTGGGAGCTGCAGCCTCACAAACTCCAGGCAACAACATCTAAAACACCCCATTCCCCCTGAAGGAAATGCTCTGCAGCAAAGTGACCTCCTGACAGCTCAGGAACATCCCCCAAATGGGAAAAGATGTCAGAAACTGCAACTGTGAGTGAAAGGAAAAATCTCATCAAGATGCAACCTGACCCAGGGCTGTGAGCTGGAAGGAGGTGAGAGGGAAGGATTCCTCCTGCCCCAAACCCAGCCTGGAGCCCCCATTTTGGCTGCTGGCATCACAAAAATTCCCTGTGCAGCTGGGACACACTCAGAGGGGCAGGAGGAGCTGGTTTGCCCAAAAGAAGGAGGAGGAGGAAGGTGGGTGCCTCTGCCTGACACTTTTCTAATCCTGGGATGCAGGGCAGCATCACTCGGCTCCCAGCCTGCTCCCTCCTCAGCTCCTCACCCAAAATGTCAAGAAAAATAATGGAGAAATTAAGAAAAAGCCCTCTGACTTAACCCAATTGCAATATTTATTTTGAAAAAATTACTGAATTACAGAACAGGAAACCCACTAAATAAAACCAGCCAGGCTGGCATTTGTCTCATTTGGAATATGGCACTTTCTCTAAGCCACGTTAATATTTAACCTCTCTATTTTTTTCCATTTGTATGAATTTATTTTTTACAGAGGGGCTGGGATGTGACTAAGATCATTACACGTGTAACACTGGAGTGAAGTGATAATGTGTTTAAGGTTAAATGGGAGAAACATGACATTTGACTAATAAACTTTTTCCTGTGTTGTGACTCCATAAACAAAGGGAAACACACTGTGCTGCTGCTGCTGCTGGGAGGAAAGGGGAGCTGNAAGGCCTTTGTTTCCTCCACACTGTATCATTAGATTCAAAGAGGTTTCCCCGAATACAACAGATATGAAATGTGTGATGTTCATTTTAAAATTACAAGTACAGGCTGCTATTGACCATCTAATTATGCTGAGTTCCATTTATAAACATAGCTAACCACTAAGTTTATAGAGACTTTTTGTGCTGCTTTAATAGGATATTGATCGAGAGCAAGGTTTGAGTGGACTGCCATTGAATTGTGTAATGGCATACAAAAGGCAAGGTCACGGCAACTGTTCACTCTATGCCTGCAGTCTATTTTTTATTATAATCTTTTTTTTTCCTTCCTCTCATACCCAAGCCCACACAGAGAGTTTGGGATAGCAGTGCTTTGCTAAGGAATATAGAGTATCTTTTTAGATGTTAATTTTCATGCTGCTGACTTTAACTGCCTTCGCTACTGTAATGCTTAGTATAGCAGAAAACACCCAGGCTGCAGCTCAGAGACAGCAGGTCTATCACACCCTGGCTGCACACACGTGCTCTGTGAGGAGCACAACAGCCTCTCCTCCTCTCCTGGCCTACAAGAAGGCATCCACTGCCCAGCCCAGCCCCTCCACAAGAGCCAGGGCATCCTCACACCTTGCCATGGGCACCCAGGAGGTGCTGGGATTCCCTTTCCCTGTGGTCTGTTTGGGCTGGATGAGAGGCACCAGGAGGCTGAGGTTCCTCAGGCACACTCAGGCTCCGTGCCCAGAGGGCTGGAAATCCCTCTCCATCCCAGCCCTTGCCCCCATGGCAAGGACACTTCAGGCCCTGCCTGCATCCCCAGAGCTGCATCCCCAAGCCTGGCACCTGCTGCATCAGTGTGGCAGGATCCTGAGCTTCCCAAAACGTCCTGCCCACAGAAGCACTGCCCACCCGTGGAACCCATCTGAGTGTTTCAGGGATAATTAGCTGGACCATTTCTGTGTGTGCACAGGAGCAGTGAGCAAGTCTGTGTGCCTGGGGTGCCACAGGCTCATCAGAAGGATTAGGAGCCCCCACCACTGCTCCTCACTGCACACAGCACACGTTGAACCCAACGTGGGGCATTTTCAGGCCAGGGTGCAGTCAGAATTCCCTTGTTTATCAGCACGAAGAATGATGTCATTTTGACAAATAACACACCACCAAACAAATATGTTTGATTTGGCTCTAGCTGATGTTCATAAATACTAAATCTTTCTTCACATCCTGGGCAGTGCAGTTTATCTGGCTGCTTGAGTGACCTCCGAGGGAGGAGATCTTCCCAGCAGCTCTCCCTGCACAAGAGCACATGGTGCAGACTCAAAGCCAAGAGGGGAGAGCATTCCCTGTGCCTTTCTCCCTGCTCCAGCCTGACACGACCTCCCAGCCCTGGCCAAGGCAAGGGGACACTTGGCTCCAGAGCCACCCCTCTGCCAGCACCTTCTGCAGAGGGTCTCCTCCAGCGCCCCGAGATAGCTGCCCACAGCCTGTGGAATATTTTCCTAACAAGGGGGGAAAAGGAGGAGGTTTCACTTGGCCAACAGCTGGCTGTCAGCTCCCAAACCCGTCCGTCCCCGACGCTTCTGCCTCTGAGCCTTTTGTTGTCAGCACAGACCTCTCCAGAGAGGGAAGAATGAAGCCTCTGTTATCTGGAAGGGTCTCCCCACTATCTGGGGTGACAGACAACACTTGGAGAGGAGCTCACACCCTCTGCCTGCTAATAATGGAGGAGAACTGACAGCGTGAGCTGCAACACCCACATCAGATGGGCTGGAGAGGAGCCTTTGTTTTTCAGATGCACATCTATGATCTCTTTTCTCTGTTTTACTAGGCTCTGCAAGACTCAGCAGCTGGGCAGCATTTCGAAAGAAAATCTGCATCTACAGGACTGAAGAAAGCAAGTTTCTGTTACCAGCACAGTCTAGACTTGTTCAATAGCTCACAGAAAGTGTGATGATCAGCACTGATAGGCAAGATAGATAACAGTAACAGCTGACCTTTCACTTGATTAATTCATTCCCCAAATTTGCATGACGGAGACAACTGCCTCTTGCTTGAGACTCCTTGTCATGTGGACCTCTGGGAACTTTACTAAATAAACCTGGCACATAATTGCTACCCACAATATTTTCTAAGATTAATTTTAGATAACAGCTGCCATGGGCCAGTTAAAATTGGGGGAAATCACTTATTTCTGTCATTATAGTACCAAAAGCAAGCACAGAAAGAAAAATAACAGTGGGCACACACAAAGATGACCTTTTTGGAAAGAGGACTGGTCTCAAATCAGGACACAGGAACACGCAGACAACCCAGAGAGGGTTATATTAACTTTAAAAGACCTTGCCTACCAATTTAGGCAAATATGCAGCAATTACCCTGTTGCTCTGTTATGTTAAATAATTCTTTGAACGTGAGCATGTGAATTAATACTGAGTTTTCTGGGAATATGCTGCTAGACTTGACACTAAACATACCCTACTGGGTAGCCAGGGCATGTCAGGCTGTGGGCTTCTCAGACCTCATAAAGTAAACAAGGTTAAGGCTGGTCAGTACATGTCTGGGGCATCTCCAAGGAAAATCCAGGGTGCTATCAAAAGCAGTGTAGCTAAATCAGTTGCTGGCACTCTTCCCTCTGAGTCAGTTCTGAAGTGATATCCCGATATGCTTTGGGGACACTATTTTTGGTAGAGGTGCTGGCTTGTAGACAGGATATAAAACTGAGGTCTTGACCTCCTAGGATTATTAAAGAGCCCATGAAAAACAGTGCAAACCCCCGTGTCTGGAACAGATAAAAGCTGAATCTTTATGTTTTTCCCACCAACACCTTCTTTCTTATTCCTAATAAAGTCCATGCTCTTCCTGTGTGCAGGTGCCCCATCCTGGAAGGTGGTGCACGTCAACTGCAAGCAGAGGGAACATCTCAGACACAGCTCATAATTTGCAAAACATGCTGAGTGCTAGGATTTCTGATACCCAGTGTTTCAGTTTAGTTACAATAAAATATCAGGGAAAATTAATAAGCTTGAAACACGATGCTCACGGGGTCAGTGCCAAGCTCTGGGGGAGGCTGGGAAGGCTCCAGGCAGGAGTGGGGCACTTTCCTAGGAAAAGTGCACAGATGGAGCCCGGCTGACAGAGTCCAGAGGCAGCTCTGCTCTGGGCTCCTACAGCCCAGATAAGATTGTGGGGAAGTGGGATGCCTTGCAGAGGGGGAGGGTGAATCCTCCGGGCTTCAAAAGCCTCGTGCTGTCACACTGAAATGAAGTGACATAACACGGACACGCTGAAATCCTGGTGACAACCTGGGTTTGGCCAGCCTGGCTGCAGGTACCAGCCAGCCTGTGCTCCCTGCACAGCCAGCTGGATGCCAAAGGCTCTGCTTAAGCACTTCAGCAAGCTGAACTGATTTGCAAATGTGCTGAGCACTCAGCAGCTCCTCTTGACTTCTGAGTCCTCTTAACTTTGCCCTTCTCTCAAAATTCCCACCAGTTGTCAGGGTAGGGAGCTCAGGAGAAATGTTTTCTCCCAACATTTTTCTCTCTGCCTCTCTCCAGGGCATAGAGCTCTTATGTATCTCTCACTTGCCATGCTCTCCTTGCACCATCCTATTTTTGAATGTAGAACCAATTTACTAGCTAGTGTCTTTCCAAAAGAGGAAATAAACCAGGAAAATCCTCTGAGAAACACTGTGTTCTGACTCAAAACCACAGATTTTCTACTAGGTTTCTCCCAGCTAGATTCCAGCCCCAGAATCACTTAAATTGCATGCCCAGAGCCAGTACACAAATAAATATTTCTGCTATCTAAAAGAAGAACCATTTTTTATCATTTAAAGAGATTGGTTGCACACTCTAAGGTTTTAAAGGAGCACAGAGCTGAGGGTTTCACCTGGAGCAGTGGTGATTGGTGACAATGTGATGTTATCCCACAGCTCCACTCTAGCTGGAGAAAAGATCACAGAATGGTTTGGGTTGGAAGGGACTTTAAACAGCAACCAGTTCTACCTCCTGCCATGGGCAGGGACATCTTCCACTATCCCAGGTTTCTCTAACCTGGCCTTGGACACTTCCAGGGATGAGGCAGCCACAGCTTCTCTGTGCCAGGGCCTCCCCACCCTCACAGGGAAGGATTTTTTATATCCCTAAAGGACTTGTTCCTACAAGCCTGGCTTAGCAGCAGTGTCTCTGTAAGACCCTGTCCATACTCCTTCCTTGGAGTATCTGGATTATGTCGTGGCAAAATACAATCAATGCACCTTTGATCAATGGAAGAGGGTGGTGACAGGTCCTCTTAATTCAATGTTGTTAGTGAGTATTGACAAGCCTGTAATGATCATGCTGCAGTGTGTCACTCATGCTGGGGGCATTAGCATTCTTTAAAGGTCAAAACCCAAATCCTTCTAGAAGACAGAATTCCATACAGCTAATGGAAAATGTGGGCCTGGGGAAAGTCAGGATGTGTGAGATTATCAGGGCTGAAGTTGGCACAGTTGTTGGCATTATTAATGACTTCAGCAACTTGCAGGTGTACAAACCCCAAATTCAGAGAATATCCTGAACTGGAAGGAACCCACATAGATCATCAAAGCCCAGCTCCTGGCCCTGCACTGGGACAGCCCCAGGAATCACACACACAGACATGTGCACACAGCATGGATGAACACAGTGTGAAAAAACAGCATCAGAAAAGTTCCAGGCTTATGGGCACAGATCAGGTCATTTCTAGAGGTGTGGTTACAATACAGCCCTTGGATCTTCCAAGAGATCCATGGGAAGCTGATTTCTGTATGCGTTTGTCTGCACTCTGCCCACTTTCAGCTGGGTACCAGAGGAGCTCATCAACTTGCACATGCAAGTTTGCAGAATCAAATTGTTTATCAGCTTACTTAAAAATTTCTGCTGGTTTATTTTCACCCATTAAAAGAAGTGGCACATAAATGCTGGCAAGAAGAGGGGAGAACAGAATCCTAATTTTCAAGATGCTGTTTCTGAATAGGGGAAAGGAACAATAAGAATCAAAGAAAAAAAAACTTGGATTGCAGAAACCACATAAACAGGCCACAAAATGATACTTACTTTGTGAGACTCTTACTAGCTCAGTCACACTGAAAACACCTGATGTGACAAAACTGTCCTGGAAGCCCAAATGTCCTACAAAACAAACAGAGTGAGAGAACTGCGATTAGCTTTAAGCATTTAATGACAGTATTCTCAAATACTTTACTTTCATTTAGACTTAAAATGTGACATCTAATTTCCCACTTAGCAGTAATTATTGTTTATGTAGGTGGGTAACCAGTCATACAGCTATGTAGGCTTCTTTGTGGTTTCTATCTAGAGGTTAGAAAAGCTAACATGACACATCAGCAGGGAGATTTTTACATGTTAAAGCATCTCAACAGGAAATCTGAAACAAAAGAGGACTATTTTAATAAACGGTTACCTTGGATGACCCCTAATGACTTCACAACTGAAATGAAAATACTGTACCTAGGAAACAGACAGGACAGCTAAGTTCCATAATCGTTTTAAACATTATTCTCTAAAGAAACATCTGATCAGGATTATCTACCCATTCATTCAAACAAAACAAGATTTAAAGACGTATTCTTCATTTTTCTAAGGTTACACTAGGGGGATCTTAAAAGAGCAGATGGTTAAAAAAAATCAAATTAAGGCCTCTTCAACTTAATAAAAAATAATTCTAACATTTGAAACCAGGTTTTTGAAAAGCAAAATAAATCTCTGCATAAGAAAAAGTAGTAACTTTGAGCTGTGGACTGTCTGTAGGAAGCAGGGCGGACGCATCCACGCTCGCCTCCCTTGCGCAAGGAATGCCTCTACACTCGGTATCAAAATGTGATGGCACTTTACATAACAGCATTTTCCTTCTTCTCTGCAAACATGCCTACCACCAAATGTTCATTTAATTTTCACGGGTATGCTCAGTGACAAAGGAGCAGCCCGGGCTGCAGCCCAGTGCGGGATCGGGCAGCTCGGGCGGGACCAAGCCCGACTTCAATGGGAGGGAGGGCTGCACTCGGCCGGCCGGGCTGACCTCCTGCTTTGGAAATCAGGGTCACAGGAGAAATCGCAGGATAAAGGGATTATTAAAAGAACTGTAAAGTCCTGCTTGCCCACAGGATAAGTGGCATACCTTTTTAGGTTGTCCTACTTAGAGTCACCGATTCCGGCGCACGCACAGGTTTATTATTGAATGTTTTGCAGGGGCACCATCTGCTCCATGGTTAATTGTTTGTCAGGCTCAGTACGATTTCCCTGCACTCCATATATTCTCCTGCACCCCACACTCATCCCAGGAATACCTGTGCACCCTTCCCTAACGGACAGAGCAACAGGACTAACGCTAGCTGCACATTTGTACTCCTGGCCTTCTTTTTGGGGTTGTTCAAACAAACACAGCACATCCCACTGCCACTTCTACCTGTGGAATGGGATGCAAAAGGAATGCATCTTCTGTGCAGGTCTACAGAGGGTGGAACGTCAGGAAATGTGTCAGGGAAAGGTTTGGGAGAGATCTGGAGAGAGATGAGCCGGTCACCTCCAGCCAAGATCTGATGGATCCTACTCCTACACAGAAGAAGTTCCCTGTTTCTGCAAGGAGCCCACGGTGCCAGATGAACACAGTCTCTAAGCTAACAGACTCCAGACAAGTTTCTGCATCAGGCATGTTTTTGTACTCCAGCAATAATGATGAGTTTTCAAACTGTGTATATGTATATCTTTGGGCATCCTTGTGTATGTGTGTATACATATGTATTATGTACACAAACATATAAATATACACAAATCTGTCATGCTCCAGCTGTAGATAAATGTACTATAAAATATTGAAATTGATGCTGAAATTCAACACAAACAAATTCCTCAATCTGCAAACAAGGTTTTTATTTACATCGAGAGAATAAATTTTTCTCTACTTCAAATGAAAAAAAATGTTCTTACGAGCCTTTATTTTTCCTTATTTTCATTTTAGAAATAGCTCCCAGATAGCTGTAAGTGATTTTGCCTGATCTGCTTTGTATTTTCCCACAATAAAGGTGATGACTATCTCATTCTGCTTTTTAGAAACGACCCCTGCCCATACACAACGTTTGCTCATCGCCGATTTCCCAAGTATTTTTAATATCAAGATCTACTTTTCATATGCTGCAGCAGACCTGCCTATTGAATTAAATGATCTGTGAATTAAAAATAATTCTCTTAGGTCTTCACTGAAACCACTCATGTGCCTAAAATTAAGCATATGCTTAAGTGCCTTGCTGGATCAGGGCCAGGACGCTTACTACTCCGCAGAGCCCTTCGGAGGGAAGCCAGTCTATGCTATGTAACTTCTCACACTGTGCTCATCATGGCAGCATCTGAGCAACTTCCAGAAGTGCATCCAGCAATGCCACGAACATCTGCCACGTGCTGGTTTTTTCTGCAGAGCACCACACTGGCTCTGCTCTGGTGTCCACTCCCACCTGCATTTCCCAGGCAGGTTCCCGCCCGCACGGGGAGTGAAGGTGAAATTTAAATATGGAAGGGAAAGAAAAAAAAAAAAAAAACCAACCCAAATCACAGCCACGGTAGGATATTTGGCTGATTTATAAAAGAGAAAGTCTAGAGTCTTTTGTAATTATCCAGTAAAAATGTGATTGTGGCAAGGAAAACCACGTTACTTTAACCGGTCATACACAAGCAAAACCAGAAATGAAAGTGCCATTTTAAATACATTCTAACTCTCAGGGCAAGAGAGAAGATGAATAAGTTATCCTGGGCATGCTGACTTCAGTATTCCTATCTTGGATACACTTGAAATGTCCACTTACTCCTGCAGGAACATTCCTTATGGGAGTACATGTAATAGTAATAATTAAACAGCAGCACGCAACGAGCGTGGTTAGATTTTCATCCTTCAATACCAAAAATAAACATTTCACAAATGAAAGGTGAATTTCACAACTCTCCAATTCGATATGGACTTATAAACATTATGAAACTGGGAGCTTGTCTCAACAATCATTAATAATATCTTGTGATACCCACAGAAGCCATGCCCCTTGGCCTAGAGCTGGATCATGAATGTATTTTGATGTACAGTTGGTCTGTGAATTTGCAGCTCAGTAGAACCCCATGGAATTTTAAGAGTTTGCCTGGGTGGCTCAGACTGCAAAATCCAGGCCTAAAACTCCTGTTTTTGCTGAACTGGGATAACAGTGAGAGAAGAAAATCAGAGAAATAGCACAAAGAACCTAAATGTGTAAAAGAAGAAGCAGCACTGACAAAAAATGTGAAGCTAACATTATTAACTGGGGTCAAAAGGCAAAAAATGCGTCAATTTGGCTGATCCACTTAATTCTGAATGAGAAGAAAAATAGGTAAAGTCAAGCAATTACATATGCAGATGTTAGCACTAATGAGCTCCTGCATTGAAAAGATGATTAAACATCCTGGGAGCTCCCAAGATTTACTTTTCATAGGGTACTTCACTGAAATACTTGCACTGTGATAATTTTGCTCAATATCCAAAAGACAGGGCATTGAAAACGCTGTGTATGACAGGTTGTGTCTGCAGCTTGGTGCAACAGTCACAGTTTGGTAGTAAAGCTCAAAAGGAACCTTGCAGGGTTCATTCACTGAAATTTTGGGTACACATTAAGACACGTGGCTGGGCAAGGCAGGCCCTGACTCAGCAAAGCTGCTGGGGCACGAGCTTCATTTCCATCACGAGCCTGACTAAAGCACGTGCTCACTGCCCTGCCAAACAAAGATGGGCTGACAACCTTCAGGAGGAATTTAAATAAATGGTTCAATCATTCCTTCAGTCAATTCTAGGGGCAGGTGGGACTTAGCTCATCACCTAAGATCTCACTTTGGCCCACAAGGATGATCATCCTAAGAGGGGGAAAAAAGCCCAGGATAATAAGACCAAATTGAGTAAAGATCAGGATAGTAACTCATAAATCATTGTGCACAACAGCACAATGTTATCGTACCAGGTGCCACATGGAAAACATCTTTCCATAACTTGATGGCTGCTTTAATTGGGGGAGAAAATTTGCAATGCCATTTACATATTCTTCTTTTGGATCCCGGCAAAGAAGCCAGAAGAAAAGGCTTCACTTGCTGGAGCCTAATTCTGATCTTTCTCAAAGAAATTTTAAGTAAATCTTTCTGCACTGATCAAATAGAGTTTCACCTCATTTTCTCCTAATTTACACTGGCAGAGGAGAAATCAGGATTAGGACTTGTTGTCTAGTGCTATTTGTTTTGAATTATTAAGCAAACATTCCTATTTCAATGAGTAAACGTGTACAAAGGCAACTAACCTTCATCCTAAAATTGAGTTTACAGGGAGAGTATTGTCTGCTTTCCCAATTAATGCAGTAAAAAGGAGTCTCAGACGTTGAGCTACCAATCAAGAGCTTGTGTTGTAGCTTGAGAAAATCATGACTGATGCAATTACTTTTATGTAGAAAGTCTGAATATAGTCTGTAGGTTAAAGTTCATCGGGTTATTGTTCCTTAATTGAATATCTGAAGATGTTTTCAAGGTGCTCAAGGTATTATTGTTATTTAATTAGCAGGCTCCCTTGTGTGATCCGACAGTATTATTTTTGCTATAAAACAGTTAGATTGCACCACAAATATACAAGGTATTTTCTAAACAGAGATACAGCTGGTTTCCTGAAAGCCAAGCTTAAATAAAACCAGGAGAGAGTTACTCCTTTGAAGATGAAGAAGTCCAAATCCAGTTATTTTTCTCCCCCTACAATCTGCGTGACAGTGTATTAAGCTTCAGAAAACAGCTTTTTGGGAGACTTTGATTCCTTTTCAGTGTTTTGAAATTACACTAGTTCCCCCAAACTAACGCTGAACCCATTTCTAAACCTTTTTTTAATGTTCAGCATCTCACTATACATAGCCATCTTAAAACCTTAAAATAGTAATAATCAATTAGGGTCTCAAGCCTATTATCTTAACCAAATGCCTGATTAAAAGAAAAGCCCTCTCTGCTCGAAGTGCAACTTGATTCCTTTTGGTTTTATCCTCTATCTAGATAATCCCATGTTTCACAAACAATGCGGAGCAATAATGTGGATGGGAAAATGAATGTCTGTATCACACAGCACACGCAGGCCTGGAGAGAGGGGATCTTATCAGAGGGAACCCGGCTCACCCCGAGGACTCCCGAAAGATTAGCTGTTCCATGGCTGCTCTGGCTGAGGAGGATGGGGGTGAGGGAGTTGCTCCTAATCTGCATTCTCCAGCAAGAAAAAAAGGAAAGGACTGAACATGCGTGCTTCAGTCAAGACCTTCATAACATTTACACTCTGCTTAATTGGAAGGTGAGTTTATCAAGGCTGGGCTGACCCAGCTGAGGCAGCTCTGCCACTGCTGAGAAATAGCTCGGCCCTATCCCACACTGGAAATACAAAGCAAGACCCATGGGGCTAAGCTGTATATCTAAAAAAACTAACTCTGAATCTAAAAAAAAAAAAAGGAGATGGAAGAGACCATCTATGCCAGCCACAATATTCTTTCTGAGGGAATGTCTGTGCCATTCGGATGGCAGACAGCACCAGGCTGGGATACTGCATGTAGCAACAATGAAATCTGCATTTACCAGCAGCCTCCAAATACTGATCACCAGAGCTGCCACTGTGGCCTGATTTTAATTGCTTTGTACAAAATGCATTCCTCAAATTTGTAAATGATAAACCTTCAATGGTAAATTAGACCACATTTTTAATTCATGGGCATTTTATAGACGAGTTAAGCAAGACATTATACATTAGAGGTGATACAGCAACCTCTCTCGTTCCCTGACAAATGCTCCCACTCCTATTTTAGCTTTGTTATTTCCAATATAATTTTAATGCCACAGCAATATCTCACCTTGGACAAATTGCACATTTTCTTGTGAAATAACTGCGGGGCCACACGTCACAGATGCTGTTATTTCCCCTGACTCGCTACCTGCCTTTGGCTGAGGTTTTAAGAAGCACCAGAACTTTCTTTGTGGCCCATAGCAGGATGGATTAGACCGTCCAGGGCATGTCGTGTCAGTACAATAGAGGAACACTTTTAAGACTTTAAAGTCATGTAATACAATTCTAGGCTGGATCTTTCTTGTTAAAAAAAGCAGAATGGGAGTGATTTAAAGAGAAAAGGGCCAATATTTGACAACAGAAATCAGCATAACCTCCTAACAGCGGCAGTCATGGATGACTGCCCTTTGACCCGGGGAGATTATGTGGGATTTCAATGACAACAGCTGGAAGTGAGCATGTGAGAATAGAGAACACAGATCTGAGGCCTCCTACAAAAGACTGCACAATCCCTGCCCAGATCTGAGTGTTGATTAGAAATTGTTTCCTGGTCCTGGCTTAATAGACTGTGATAATGAAAGTTTTGTTAACCCTTCACAATATGCAAAACCACTGGTAAATGATTTGCCTTTTTGGGTTTTAGCTAGAAAGTCTGTATCCAGCAGACAGTGAAATTGTCTGTCTAAAATTGCTTGTTTCTGTGGGTGCCCAGAGCTCAAGTTCAGCTCCTTTTCCATATGGTTTGGGGCCATTGGGAATCAATGTCTGCTGGGGGTGGCTTGGAGGAAGGAGTCTCACCCCTCCCTAAGGAACCCACCTGAGCAGGGTCCTCCAGAGGTGAATCAGAACACAAATCTATGTGTAACCTCTCCCTGTGTGTTACCTTTCCTACTCGTGGCACTTTAGAATCTCTAATGAGAACAATGACTAATTAGTCTTTCAATATTTGTCATATTGAGTCTGGGTTGCAAATTAATAAACGCGGACCCGAGCAAACGTGGAACCGGGTGTGCCACCAACAGCCTGATCCTGCACGGATCCACTGCAGCCTCAGCTCTTAGGAGATTCAAACTCATTTTATATTTAAGTGCAGAGATAGTGGAATTAATGGAAACTTATTACTGTTAATGAACCGATTACAGATTGCAATCAATCATGTCAGGTTTTGTCCAAGTGGTGGCACACGGATAGTTCCTTTCTCTTGAAGACAAAGGTCTTCTTGAAACATTGAAAGCATTTCAATTCACATTAAAGACCTTGTGTAATGGAAACCATTCCAAGATCTAAGATGTCTGGTGTGGTTTTTCATGTCTGATGACTCCTAACATCACTGGGTACTTTTCAGTACTCGTGTGTGTGAGAAATCAGTTAGATACAGTTTTTTGATATAACGATAAAAATTTAGAATCTCCCTCTCTACCATAAACCCAATTTGATAAAAAAACCCTGCATTAATACTGATAGGGGCCTATAGCTTGAAAAACAACAGATGTCTTAAATTAGCATATTTCTGTTTCAGGTCTTCCATCCAAAAATCAAATATTAAAGAAAAGAAGAAAAAAATCATTGTAAATGGTCATACTCATTTGGCAGCTTATAAAATAATGTGCCTCCTCAAAAGCGTTTCAAAGTAAATGAGATGAAATCTACCTTGGGATAATAATTCTGGAATATTTATAGCGTCCAACAATAAAAAGAGTAATAAAAAGAAAAGCCTGCCTCCCTGAAAATAATAATATGAAGGAGTTATTTATCTTCATATTTTCATATCAACCCTGGTTACAAGAGCAGTGACAGCTGCGATCTCCAAGGTCTGTGGTGATATTGCCAATGAGTCAGTGTCCAAATGGAGCTTCCAGGGAAAGCTGGCAGCATGTCCTGCTGCAGGGTGCTCCCTGGGCACCCACCAGCAGGCACCCACCCACCCCATGGCAAATATGGGCACTGGAGAGGAAGACCCAGAAGGGGATTTTGCCTTCCCTGCCCATCTCCCCCTCCAAGGCCTCTGT
This sequence comes from Chaetops frenatus, assembly GCA_013400775.1. Lineage (NCBI taxonomy): Eukaryota > Metazoa > Chordata > Aves > Passeriformes > Picathartidae > Chaetops > Chaetops frenatus. Next base: position 306,017 of record VZTR01014246.1, read on the forward strand.
AAAATAATGTCCCAAACACGATCTTGGCACTGCACCAACCTCAGGACACCCCAGGCAGCTGGGAAACCTCCTGAAGAGAATAATGTAAGGATCATTTCAATCCACTGGCCATTTTTTGATGTCAGCACCTGATTTCTGGCGGAGCCTGAAAACGTGGGGTTGGCATGACCTGTTCGTCTGCGGCCGATGGCGCACGCTCCATCAGCTGCCCCTGCTCCTCTCTCCATCCCCTGCCCTTGCTCCTCTCCCTCCTCACCAAGTATCAACTGGTATTTTGCCTCCTGAATCTGCCCACTGGTTCGTAGGGAGCTGCTGGCAGGAGGCAGGAGCCGATGGCAGGGCCGTGTGCCGTAGCCACGTTCCAGTCCGCACGCCGCCGGAGCGTGCCTTGGAACATGCGGAGTCTACTTGGGTTTGCACTGCTCCAAATCAGAATTTAGCTACACTATTAATGCCATAAATATCATTGTTCATGCCGTGTGAAGAACATCAGTGCGAAAATAAACGTAAGGATATTTAAAAACTGGTGTGGAATACTTAGGTATTCAGACTAATCACGGGCTGAAATAAGCACATTTGTTTCAAATCCTGTTTATAGCACTGCAGCCCCTCCCTCCTTTAAATCTTCCTCTTAACCATAGTGATGTTTATTGAATACCTGTCATTTCTCCAGCAGCATGTGCCAACAGCGGCTCACCAGTGCCAGGCTGCATGAAAACCCTTCTGTCTCCTATTCTCCAAGGGGCTCCCTTAGATCAACCACTACCATACCCAATACACTGAAACCCATAAATTTGCAGATACTGTAGTCAAAATTCTTAACAGGAAAGTGCACCCATTTTGCCCAGTGTAGCATACTGAAATATCACATGGTGAGAAGCATTTCTCACCATGTGTAAACTGTCAATTTGATTTGAAATTAAAATTTTTGATTAACATGAGCATTTCTGAGCCTCCCGCTGGCAGCAGCCCTATTGCTGAAAAGTGACATGATTTGTGACACACATGCTGTACAGAAGCCCCATGCCAGCAATTGTTAAAACCATTTCCATTCTGCTTTAATACGGTATGACACTCAGGAAAATAATTTTAATATTTAGGAGGAAGAGGGTAAAGGCTTAAGGACTGAAGTCCTTTATGGGTGTAAAGTGGGATTAGAGCAGCACGGAAAATCGGCACGGAGGTCTCCCCATCTCACAAGTCATGTCTCTTTTCAGCAATGGGAACCATCTGCAGGAGGCTAAGAAAGGTCCATGCTGAAGCACAAAGCCTTCTTTTAAATCCAGTTGATATTTCAAACACAGCATGAGGTACTTTCCACCTATGAATGCCGAGATGCTTGTGCACGGGGAAATGCTTGCAACTCCAATAATTAAACCCTCTCGGATGGGAGGTAGGATTTTCTGGTTTCCACAGCAGTCTGTTATTTTTCCATGTTTATCATTTCCCCGGAGATATCACTGGTCACCAGAGATACTAACATTTATACAGCGAATTACTTACGAAAAGAGGAAAGTTCTGTGACTACCGAGACTTTTAAGGCCGGGAATCTACCTCTTCATCAGGGTGGTGGGAAGATTTTTGCTGGTTTGAACAGCTACCAAGTGAGCACAAGAAGCAGGACAGATTTTAAGGCTCTGATGTACGCACGCAGCAGACAAAAGTTCAGAGGGGATTTTTATAAACGTAAGCCTGTGTCACTGCTGCAAGCTGCTGACTCAACTGTGTCACCTGCGTGTTTCTCAGAGTGGATCATTTCTTTTCCAGTAACATCATGTTCTGAGGAAGTTTATCATGAAACAAGTATCACGAACAGTCATTCTGAGCAGCAGAACAGCTTTGATATGTGTCGACACGCATCTGACTTTTCTTTGAGCTCCTAACACTGTTCATCACACTAAACACTCTGCTCTGCTGGACTCTCCCTCCCTGGTAAACACACAGAGATTTCTAATTGCCATAACACACCGAGATTAAAAAAAAAATAGTATTTCAAGAATAATTTTAGATGGCGAAATGAAATACCAGGATGATTCAGATGCCCTGGAAGTATTCAGGCCTAACATAAAGCCATGGGCTCATTTACGTTGATAACAGAGCTGAAGAACTCAATCTGCATGAAAAACACGATCCTCAATAAAGCTGTGATACACAGTTACTAGAAGTATTGCAGGTTCTTTTAAGTAAGTCTTAAGTTTAAATAAGCATTGTGTGTAAATATCTCGTTTTAATTAGTATTTTGCCAAGAAATTATACAACTGCACTCAGTGATGCTGTAATTATTTCAGGATCTATAAAACCCTCCCTCAGCTGGTGGTAGACAAGTGCACCCTCCAAGGTTACCCTGGCCCGAGGGAGTATGAAGTCCTGTGGACACAGAATTAAGGGGCTATAAAAAGACGTATCAGGGCTGGTTTTTCTTCAATGTGCACGTTAGTTTATAGTTACAGGAATAATCCACACATCCAGATAATATGGCAGGATTCTCTGGGAAAGCCCAGAGTCCAGGAGGAGCTGGTGGGGACAGGGTCAGGTGAGGGCAGCTCCCCTGCCCCACTTTGCTGGGTGATATGGACACAAACCCTGGCCACTTCACCTCCTGGTTCCTCTCATCCTCCTTTCCTGGCACTCCCCTCTCTTCACACCATGGCACCTCCAAAAGACTGTGGCAGGACACCACGATAATGGAAGCTGTGGAAATATCTGCTCAAGATTGGATTGTACAAATGTGATGTGAAATTAAGAAAGCTGGGCATGGAAGCTAAGTCACGAGGATCAGCCAGCTCCACCTTTCCCCATGGCTTTCCTCTCCCTTCAGAGCTACTCCTTACACCCTCTCAGCTGACATCAACAGTGAGCAAACTGTCATTCCCAGTAAACGCCATGGATATTGTGTATTTACCTGCTGTCCTTTCAATGGAAATTTTTTGAGTTTTCTCTCCAGGAGCCTCTTCCTCCTCTACTCTTTGCACAAAACTAACTCTGATAGCTTTTAGTCACAAGCAGGCTGACTTCCACTGGTTGCACATTAGTTATTTTAGCTAACTTTACACATTAGCTATTCTTGTGGCTGGGGAGGGAAGAGATTTGTCACCAGTCACATCATGTCAAGCACTCATCTGCCTCTGACTGACCCCAGTGGGGGAGTGAAGGTGCAGGAGCAAAGAACTGCACACCCCTGAAGGCAACACAGCCCCGTCCCAGGGTGACCCAGGCTCTGCAGGCTCATATCCCAGGCCCTGCCAGGTCCCTGCCTCCCCCAGGCACGGAGGAGGAAGCCCTACAGACAGACAGACTGACTGACTTCCCAAGCTCTGCTGCGCTCAGGGTTAAGCAGGCAACCACGCTTTCAGACAGCAGTGGAGAACACCCAGGGTACTGGTGGGCAATTCCCCAGCCAAGTCCCAAACTAGTGACATAAATCCAGTGGGAAGAGACTGCTGGGTGTGGAAACCAGCAGCAGAGCCCTGCACCATGACTGAGACTCTCTTTCCGTTTCACTCTAAGTTTGTGTTTTGCAGGGCAGGATGCCCTGTCTACATTCCTTTACGGACTAAGAATGGACATTTATTAACAAGTACTTGGGCGGACAGCCCAAAACTCCAGACTCCTGGCCTGGGACTGCAGGACAGAGAGGGCCAGTGACCCCCGTTTGTGTTTACTGTACTTCTACAGACACATGTTGGTGTGATAGGGACATTCACTTTCTCAGGTTCAGGCCAAGGTCAGGCCAGAACACGGACCAAGTTTATTTTTCTGGTGTAATCTGCTCAAGCTGTAGCCCAAAGGGGGCCTCAGAGTGCACTCATTGTGAGGGATTCAACATTACCAGTAAACAAAAGAGGCAGAGAGGGACCTTGTTCATCCCTCACTGATTTCAAGTGCTCATCCCCTGTGTGGCAGATTGGGTGGTTCCAGGGGAGGGGCTCAGGGAACTGGGATGACTTTGGTGGGATGTCTCATCCCAGGAGGGTGCCTGCAGCAACTCAGACATGCTCTTGGGGTACTGGTGAGGACCTGGGATGAATCTGTTGCTGGAAGCTTTGCACTCCCTTCCTGTGGTAGGTTTGCCTCTCTAGAGCCTCTAACCCATCTCAGCAGTCAGTGTGTGTGGGCAATATCCAGGGATGCAGAAACAACTCTGGCCTGTGACAGTTTGACTGACTTTCAAGCTGGCAGGGAAAAATGAAACAGGAAAAGGAATTCCACTGGGAGACAGCTCTACATTAAACTAAAGCAACTCAGGTAAAAAGAAAGCCCATCTATTATGGTTTATGATGCATAAACATTAATTTCTTCTCTGTTCCTCCCTTGCTTGCATTACTGAAATGCAGAAATAAAAGGAAAAATAATGATGGATGGATTTTGGAAAAGTTAGAGTTCAACTCAGGATGGATGCGATCCCAAACATTTCAGATTCTTATCTCATCGTAATTGGAATAGCTGAACCTCTCTTGTCTGCAAAATTAGGCAAGGCATCCTGTGAGAATGGGCTCTTTTTCACAGAAGTTTAGTCCCCAGACACATGAAAGAATGAAAACAAGAACTGGAACAGAACATTTTTACTTTTGAATAATGGCTTCATTTGGGCAGTTTAGAACAAAACTGCACTGGAAGAGCTGAGGAGGAAATTCTCTCTGCCAGTGTGCCCATCCCTAGACACATTCTTCCACAGAGCACATGAATACTTATCAAAAATGATAATTTATCTAAGAAACTCCCATTCTGTACAATTCAAAAGAAAAACAGAAAGGGAAAAAGTACACGTGGGCAGTAGATACAGTGTCCACTCTTCTACTCCCTACATCTAATGATGAAGAAATCATTAAGCCAAGTCCACCTGCACTGCTAGATCCACCTTTGCTCTTGAGAAACTCTGTCTCAACTCTCTCCACTCTGGTTTGTCAGGATGAGAGGGAGAGAGTTGGGTGACTTCCTCCAGCAGCAGAATCTCAGGTCCAGGGCAATTACAGTGTCTGAAACTTCTTGGTTTTAAACCTTCCTGAGGTTCAACAAAGTGAGATTAATTCTCAAAAGGCCTGGTATCCCCAGTGATTACAGAGGGACAGTGAGGATTTTAGGTTCACCGCTGGTGTCTCATTTTAATGCTCAATGTTAGATGGGATGAAATCCAAATATTAGTCCATGTATCATGTGAGAATAGATCTGGAAGAAAATTTGCCTTCCTTCCCACTTCTTGCCCCAAGTAATCTCTCTTGAAATTCTCCATCCTTACAGTTTTATCTGGCTACTTTTTATTTGTCTGTTTTTTTTTTCAATTCAGAAGCCTGTAAAATACAAGTGTTGCTGAGTTATCCTTGTGTTCCTGCCCTTCATCCGGTTCGTTTGCAGGGGGGAATAATGATCTGTCACCAAGGTAAATTCACTGCCCAGCAGATAATGCCACAGTGTTTCTGCTGCCCATTTCACAGTAAGACATTCTTTTTCAATGATGCTGCATCTCTGTTCTCGTGGGAACAGTTTACGGCTGACATAGCAATAGTAGTAATAACAACTTACATTTATATTGTACACAGGATGATCTTTACTTCCCTCTCCTTCTAACAGTGGACAGCCCCCAGTCCTACTGCAAATCCACCCTTCATGGCCATGGCAGACAGAAATCTGGATTCACTAACACTGAGCTGCCTCATTCCTCAGCTGTTTGCCCGGGTTGTCACATCCTTTCCAGCCCACTTTGTTACTGATTTAACTGGAGCCGTGGGCCACTACCCAAACACTGCTCTAAGCCTTCCCGCACAAAAATCTGTGGGGATCCCTTCCTGCCTCAAAACCACAGCCACCTCAGTCTGTCAAGGCTGCTGCCCACCCTCTCCTGCCCCTCGCCTCTCCCCTCCCTCCTGCAGCCCCAGCTCTGGCATGCTCGGCTGTACGATAAAATTGGCTCCCCTCCGTACGGCGCGGGGGACACGGCCAGCTCCCTGCATTCTGCTGCTGCTGGAAACTTCCTGAATGCGAATTCCCTGATTTCGAAAATCAGGACTTTGAGGTCTAACATGTGGGAAAATTGCAGGAGGTCTGCAGTGCAAAGCTGGTCAGGTGGGGACACCCCCTCCCAAACGCCAGCAGGTTTTCAGATGGAGATGCAGCTGTCAAAAAACCTTCTGTTGTAGATAAGATCTTAAGAGTAAGGAATTAAAGTAGAAAAATAACAGAGACAGAGGTCTGGGTTCTCTGTGAGTGAGTGGTACAGCTACATAAGCAGTAGCCCTCCCTTATGACCCCGGGAGAGGAAATATGAGGAAGGGGCTTGGCCCACCCTGGTCTGAGAGCTGGTGTTGGCACCCCTGTGCCTGGCTAGGGCAGGGGCACTGCTGGGGTGCCACAGTGACCCCATGGGAGGGCACACCACAGCCAGGACTGGGGTGCTGGCCATGTGTCCTGCAAAGGCCAGGTAGAGAGAAGAGAAATATTCAGATTCTCTGAAGCAGCCCTGTAATTTCCTCGTGCCTCCCCTTGCCAGGGACGGGAGCGAGGTGCTGGCTCCTCATCCCAGAGTGTGGCTTGCAGCAGATCCCATTGCTTCAAGTGCAAGTGAGGGAGGGCGGGGGGTAATGATTAGAGACACTCTAAAATGATTGCATTAATTGAATCTTATGAAAATGGAAAACAATGGCAGTGGGTAGTAATAAAACCCCACTGTAACCACGCACATCTCTTGTTTACTAGTAAGTGCTTCACTGACTACAGATTTACTCTGGGGCACAGCAGGAAACTTTTCTCCTTTAAATTTAATCAGCCCTTTTTTGCCTTTGGTTTTTTTTTTTTTCTCCTTTCAGAGAAAAATACCAGCTATCAGATCGGTGTTTCCCATCCACTCCTAAGACTCCTCAGTGCAGTGCCTGGAGGTGATAGTGTGAACTCACTCAAGAATGTGAAGGCATTTTATAAATCATTTGGTTCCAGCAGGAGGGGGAGAAAGGGAGAAGGCAGAGGGATGATATAGTTTACAGCACATACTCAGCAGTAACTCCCAACTGTCAAACTTCAGCATTTTCTTCAGTTGCAACAGTGGTTTGAACAAAAAAAATGTTAAGACAGCAGACATGAAATGCACATAGTAAGCAGCACATTTAATCAACTGGCACCTTCCTACCACCCCACAGCCCAAACCTATCCGGACACTATCACAACCCAGAAAAAAAAGTTGTACAAGTGAAGATAGGGCACTGAAAGAGGAGCAGAAATGAACAACACAAACTGCTGTAAACAACCTGCGGCGCCCTTTCTTGTGCCAGATAACAGCAGCAGAGTGAAAGGAGTGTGTTTACAAGTGTGGCTCACTCGCCTCACCTTCCTCCTGCCCCTTTTGCCATGCTCACTACCTCGCTCCTGGGAAAATATTTGCGGACCATTGCAAATAAAAGTCTCCTTCTCACTTTCCAAGAAACGGATCTGGTACTTTTCCATTTCAGTCACACTAGAGCCAGGCTTCAGAGGGGATTTTATTCTCACAACTCTACAAAAGTTGCCCTAAACTTTCTTTCCAGTTCCTAGCTAGCCACTTCTGCAATTAAAAAGTAGTACCTGCAATAAAAAATAGTATCTAATTATCTATAGAAGTGATGAGGCTTTTCTGGGAGCCTGCTCCCACTTAAGTGCCCTTCCTGACAACAGCAGCAGCCCACCACTCTGCTTTCAGTTGTGCACTGCCCTTCACATGCACCTCCCTGCTGGTGTACACAACTCCAGGTTTACAAAATTAAGGCCACTTGGAAAGCACCTGATTAAGCCATGAACCTGCAATATGTGCAGACGTACAGGTTTTCTTCCCAGTGTGCAAACCAACTATGAGTATGAAGGTTTGGATCCATTTGAGAGAAAACCACCTTGTACCTGTAAAACCACAAGATTCATACAGGCACTACATCATGGTCAGAAACCAGAGGAAGGTGTGAAAAAACGACACAGATTTTCATTGTGTAGAAATATTTGGAAAGGTCTGGAGTCAAGAGAAAACCTCCTGTGCTGGTCAGAAAGTCAGAGGAAAAGAACACATGAGTGGGAGTGGGAAAGTGCAATCCCTTATCTACACTTGGACATTCCTGTGTGGATGAATCTGGCTGAAGCCACAGAAGTTCAGGTGCTGGTAGTTCAGGTACAGTGAAGGGTAAGTGTGCAAGGAGGAGGAAAAGTGTGTTTTGCTAAGAAGGGCCAGGCTGGCTGGGACTTGACTCACAGGGAATCTCTGATGCCCTTGGGTGGACTTGCAGCAAAACAGAAAGACACCCACCCACTGCTGCCACTGCCTCCAGCTCCAGCCTTCATCCCCTTCTGACTTCTGCAGGAAGGGAGCCAGCACCTCCCCAGCTCATATGCACAGCACAGCTCCCAGCACACATTTTTAACTTCCAGTGGTTTGACCACAGAGGGCAAAATTTTGGCCAGGGAGCACTTGTGATGGCAGGAGAGCAGCGGTGAGCCAGCCTGGGTTTAGCTGCTGTGACCTCTGAGTGGAGGGTTCCCACTCACTGCCACAAAGAGACACCACCTAAATAGATGTGGAGTAATGAATACTTCGGGTAAGCGACTGATTTCAGAGGGGGCTTTTATCCACAGGCCCTGTATTTATAGTTCAAGCCTTTTCAATTAATACGCACACCCTAAAAGAATTAAACTACTAATTATCACATTTTACCGTGGTTCACAGAACTTTCATCAGATCTAGTAAATGAAATCACGAGTTCAGCAGAAGAAGCTTTACTGCGCCAAATTATGTCAAGGGTATATCATGTTGATAATAAAAGATCACTTGGTTGGAAGCCTAACCTAGAAGGTTGGGGAGGCGTAAAAAGTTCACATTTTGGATCATGCTGCTCTGGTGTGGGCGTTTTGTGTTTTTTCTCTTGGTTATTGTGGAAGGCAATTCTCCTGCAAGTAAAATTTTCCCTTTGTCTTACATTACCGAGCATTAGGGAATTTTTACACAGAAAGACAAATAGAAAGGTTTGGGGTTTTGTTTTGCAAGTCAGACCTTGGCAACACATCCTCTTTCCACTAATAAACTCCCCTCTCCACTCAACAGAAATTAAACGATGCCCATACCACAAACAGACTCCTTTCCCTAAGTGCCCAGCTTCCTGGTGGGCAGGGTGGTGCTCCAAAGCATCCTTCAGCCTGTGGTCCGCTCCGGCGCCCGCAATTACCCTGATGCAACCCAGCCCTCAGCTGCTAATTAAGCAGCAACTCTCTCAAGAAGACAGACATTAAAAACAAGTTGTAGTGAAAGCTGGAGGCTGCTCGCAGGTCCAGCTGCTGTGTCCAGGATCCTGGAACCTGGGACATGGGTAGGAGGAGGTGCCACAGCTGCCTGCCCATCCCAGCGCTGCCGCAGAGGAGGGGACGCTGACCTGGCACTGAGCTGCCCTCAGGACAAAGGAAATCCTTGACCCTGCAAAGGGAAGCTCAGGAGTTCCCTAGGAGGCTGCCCCTGGCCATCCCATTTCCAAGCTGCCCTCTAGATGGCCCTTGCTGTTATCTTGTGGATAAAGATTCATGGAAAGGAATGGAACGGAGCAACAGAATAAAAATGTATTTTTGAAATGACTTAGAATAATCGCAGCTGTATTTATGCACCTTATCCATTGGAAAGGTTCATTGCCTTTTTTCTGTACACACACACACGGAGAAATGAAAATATATACTGGAGCCACACTTTCATTTCTCCTCTCCTTTGCAGCGTTCAGCCACTCCAAGCGTAATGAACGTTTCATGTCTTTCAAGCACTGCTTTGTCATGCTATAAGCATTCATTTCATGCTTTGAATACTTCCTGTCATACTCGCCTTGGATGAATTTTTTGTGGGAATGCTTTGCTTGTGAAGGTTAATGGTTAGCAGCAGTGAAAACTGAAGTCCCCTGTCAATCCCCAAGCCCCAAGCACTGCAGGTCACTGATGAGAGGGGTCTCCAGCCACCCCCAGCAGAGGCTGCACCACTGACCCCACTGAGGTCCCTGCTTCTCACCCGACTGACAGTCAGAGCCATTTGCCATCACTGGATTCCCCCAAGAGAGTGCCAGCCACTGATGAGCAGGCTAAATCCTGAGCCTACCACAGGACCCACTAAATCCTGGAAATGGTGTAACTGTGCCCCACAGTCTGGGTTCAAAAGAGAACATGGTAATATAGGGGGGAAACAGTGTTTTCTTTCCTAATTATTCAGATGATTCTTCATCAGACAGCCATGAATTTGGATGGGAAATACACCTGGATGTTGCAAAGCTTCAATTCTAGATTATTATGATTGAAATACTGTATTTCTAGTTCTTTTTGGGAATGTAATGTAATGAAATAAGATGAAGGAAATGCGAGAATACATCACACATAAGCTAAATTTATAACCAGACATATCTGCTTTTGTTTCCTTGGGAAACGCTGGCTCTCAGAGCTGCCTACAGGCACTCTCAGGGGGTGATGAAACACAGGTTGGACCTCATCAGACCTTTCTTGGCTGATGGGTCCTGTTAGAGTCAACAGCCTGTCCTGCCCAGTCCCAGGGAAGCCAGAAGAGACCAACCCCACCAGTGCTCCCCAACTCGGCCACAGCTTCCAAGTCTGGACAAATTTCCCCACTGCTGTTCCCAGTCAGCAGACAACGTGATCCATAAGGGTGCAAATCTGTTCAGGATTTGGTCCTGGCAAGTTACAAAGGTGCAAACAAGCTGACATCACCAGGAGCTCTGACTTCAGCGCCAGCAATGAGATTCCTTATTGGAAATGCTAAGGGCTTTTTTTTTAAAGCTTTTTCTGAAGAAAGTTAATTTTAGATTAGTCCCTCAGGCTGTGATAACTCCTCAGCGTGGCTCTGTAAACAAGAGAGGAGAGTCTTCTTGCATTTATAAGATTCTGATGCAAATAATCCCATGAACAAGAACATTAATAAAAGCTGCTGTTACTGTATTACTGCCTTTGCAGCTGTAACTGATAGGAAACTTACTCTGCAAGGCTCAGTTATCTCCTGAAAATGAGGTGTTTCAGGAATGTTAGTCATCTGAGACCGTGTATTTTCCAACAGCACCAGTTTCAGCATTGTGTGCTCAAAGAACTGCTCGTGTCCTTGCACTCCTCAGGTGGGAGCTGAGGGGCTCATCCAAGGACAGAGGAGCCTCCAGACACCTCCAGCACCTCCTTGCTGAGCTGGCATCAAGCTCTGTCACAGCTCTGAAAGCCTGTGAGGCAGCTGGACTCCACCTGAAGCAGTGGAGACGAGAGGTCAGGCATGGCCTGAGAAGAAGGGACGGCCTTGGAAGGCAGAACATTTCCACTTGTTAAAAATTTGGCTGTGGAAGGAACCGGATGTCACTCAGCCACCATTTAACCTGCAACGTGGCTGAGTGATGGGGACAACCACCAAGAGCAGTTCCTTGTTCTCTGCGTGGGATGAGGGTTTGAAAGGTGAACTCTGAGCCCAAGATGAGTGCCAGAGCCCTGGGCCAGGCAGGCATCACTTCCACTGGCTGAAGCCATCCCACTGCATGGAATGCCAAGTTTGGGACCAGAAGGAAACCATTCACAGAGGGACTGGACTCTGCAGCTTGTTGAGTTAGGGCAGAGGGGTCTTCCCACACATAATCCCCTCCTCCTTTGCAGCCAAAGCTGTACCATGCCTTTCATGCCCAGCTTTGCCTAAAGAAGAAACTTCTCTTTGCATTTGTTCCCCCTGTGGCCTTCTCTCTCCCCCACAGCTCAACGACCAGAGTTTCTTCCTTTCTGTTTTAAGGCATGGATAAGTAAGCATATACTTAAAACATTTTTTTAAGGTTTAACACTCAAGTCCAACCCTACTTAAGCAAAGAATTCACAGATGATATTTACAAGTCCAGTGTAATTACTGCAGGGCTGAAAAACGAGTTCTGCCAGTTACGGTGCATCATTGTTTTTCTTTTTTCTTTCTTTTTTTTTTTAATGTTTCAATGAACAATGTGCCTTTCATTTCCTGCAGTGCTGTTAAGGTACTTGCAGCTCAAAGCAGTGAGACTGCATTAAAGCTAAAAAGCATTTGGTTTGGGCATTACACATTCTTATTTTTTAGAAAAATGCCTCTCCCTCTACAGAAATTGTTTGAGCAATGGATTTTGGCACACGTTTGTAATCAGCTGTAATAATGAATGCTGCCCTGCTTGCTTGAAATGGGAGAATTTACCAACTTCTTCAAAAAGCACTCGCTCATCTACAATTAAAGTGTTGTGCTACCAACTCTGAGCCACCAAATCACAACCCCCTGCCCGAGAGGCACGAACAGCCTGTCAGAAATGACACAGCATTCTCCTGCTCTGCACAGCACACCTCGAGTGCACCTTTACGCTGCACTTCTTAATTCACCAGTGCCACCACATCAAACACAAACATTGCCTGACATCCATTTACTGACAGCAGCAACACAGCTCTGTACCAGTTATTAACCACTCTGTGCTACATCCTCCCTGCCTTTCTCCAGAGCAGAGCAGGATCTGACTTTCAATATTCTCTGGAAGACAAAATTGGAAATATCCTCATTTTGCTGACAAAAAGACCAGAAGGTTTCCCTACAAAAGTTTAAAATAATCCCACTTACAAAAATAAAATCTATCTGATAGCTGTTTCCACGACTGAAAGTGAGAATAAAAGCCTGAGAGAGAGTCCACAGCAGTGCTGAGCTGGGAATTCAGTTGTTCCTGATCCCCAGGCATGCAGTCACTTCACTACATCAGACTACCCATTTTGTCATCCTTACTTCACTGAAAACTAGTTTGTTTATAAAACACAACACCAAACCAGTGCATTTAACAAGCTTTTAAAATCAATAACTTTTTTTTTTTTTCTTTTTGATTGGGTGAATTGCAAAATCACTTTGCGGTGCCAACTGAAATGAAGCTTTTACATACCATTAGGCAACTACAAAAGTGGGGAATTTTCCACATGGGTGTTCCACCCAGCTCGTCTGAAAAAAAGCCCATATTCAATCAAAATATCGGGGCATCAGAACATGTTCCTGCCTTTCAGATGAAGCTGCTGGCCTCTTCCATTATCCCTCCTGCAAATTTCCTCACCCATACAACAAACAGAGGAATTCTGGATTTTCTGCCTCTCCCCAAAAAGCTGTTTCCCATGGTGACAGAGCAGCACTGTGCACACCCTGTGTTTTACTCCCAGCTCCAGCACAAAACATTTGGACCTTGGACCATCCGTGCACCAACGAGCCCCGTCTCGACTGCATGTTTGCTTTTCATGGCCATCATGCTGCATCTCTCTCTCTCTTTAGAAATAATTAAATGCTTAATATTTCTGTTAAATATTTGCAGTGGTGACTGGATGACTGCCTGAAAACTATTCTGGCTTAATGAAAGCCGAGGAAAAGGCCAGGGTTGGTGTTGAAGCCACCACTGAGAGCAGAAGATGTCACCATCTTCCCTGTCTGTGATGATCTTGCTCCAGAAAATGAACCAGCAAAGCCCACTAGAAAAAAAGCAGGAGTGGCTCTAAAAAAGAAGAGCTTTTTTTTTTTTTTTCCCATGAACTTCACTTCAATGAAGGTTAGACATACAGGCTTTGCAAAACAACACATACAATTTAGAATGATAAATTAAAATCTGTAGTAGGAGGCCTTCTTTTTCAGGGCCGTATAGTTGACCCTTCTGAACCTACATTACTCAAGGTATGCAAAATATATGTGTATAATAAATAGCTCTAGAATTTATGGAGTGGAACAGAAAGGATATTAACAGGCAAGTAGAGAGGCTGTATAACCCTCACAAGGCCTTTAAAGATTTATTTTTTTAAAACGAAGGAATGCATGCATGGAAAAGGCAGCACTGAATCGATACACTTCTTTGTGCCTCCCAGAAACACATGCAAAAATGCTTCCAAATCTGCCCTCAATCTGGTCACTCCACTGTTGGCATCAGTGGGAATAAGATTATTCATGATTCTATTTTTCCTTCGATCCAGAAAAAAAAATAAAATAAAAAAATAAATAAATAAATAAAAATAAAAACCTCCTCTCTGTGTGGGCTTATTCCCACTCTCAGTAAAATCAATTACGAGCCTCCCATTGACTCCAGAGGGATTTGGATCAGGCCCTGTGGAAGTGGGTCTACAGCAAGTGTGGAACAACGCAGTTAATATGATTTATTGTGTCCGTTTCTGTGCGTGCAGTTTTTCATTTTCTAAAGCCTGCAGTTTTGCTTTCATCCTCACGTCCAGGAGATAAGAGCTGCAGATCTGTGTTGATCTACACCGGGTACCCCGGGGCTGGGAGTGCTGGGAATGAGCTCAGTGCCTGCCCTGGGGGGAACGAGCCCTTTAGGGCCACCGCTCTGCCTTAGAAAATCTCCCACACACGCCCTGCAGAAGGTGCAGAACCAGTGAGGAGGCTGCTGCTGTGGTGGGGAAAAATACCCTTTAGTAAAACTGAGAAAAAATAAAACAACCAAAAAAATTTTCCTGTT
>VZTR01014246.1:320539-347917 GCA_013400775.1 Chaetops frenatus
GTTTTGCAGGTCATCAGCAAAGTTCCAAGAATTCACTAAAAGATTGTTTTACAAAGAAGACTCAAGCTCCAAATCAGAGATATTTAATTTCACTAGGCTCTTACAGATTCTACATTATTAAACACTGACATTGCTGCTTTTTGGGGCAGTTGTTGAGTAGCAAGCTTTGTTAAAGACTAAGAAACTGCAGGGTAAGAGGAACTGTGCCTTAATAGCTGCGAAAGAATATTATCTAAACATGAAATAATAACATGCTTGGTGCCTAATACATTCTAAATTAAAATATGATTTAATAAACACAAGCAACATATTCCCCATAAAAAAAAATAGCAGAATTGGCAGAACAAAAATCACAGTTTAGTCAGTTCTTCTCTTAACCTTGCAATCCTTTGGCTACAAATTAGAATTTCTGTGAACAGGATTGATAAGGGAAATTAGGGGCTGTCTTTCAGAAACAACAGCAATGTTTTAAGATGGTATGTTTAGAGATGAACAGCACAAAATCTATCAAAATATGAAACCTTTCATATCTAATAGGAAGAAAATACAGAAGCCCCAAAAGCCAAAATCTAACCAGCCCAACAAGCCCTATGTTCTATGTCCTGTGATTCATGCTGGCAGTTTAAAGGTTTTCATGTACCTAAACCTCTTCTTCTTCCCTTAATATTATCCCCTGTATAAACCCTAACCCCAAAGCAGTCCAGATGTGAATGCAGCCCCTCAGCCTCACTGTCCCTTGCAGCTTGTTTGGCTGCTAATGAAGCCCCCAAAACACCCACTGAACACACACACAGCTGTAGGGGTTTAAGGCAAAGCAGTCAGGTGCTCTGAGAAAGGGAAATCACACCTGTATTATTATAGATACAGTATTTCTACATGGATTTACACATCCCAGAAAAGGTTGACAGGGCTTCAGAGGCAAAAGCCCTTCACACAGATTCTTTTCTGTGTATGCAGAGTAGACCCCAAGTACAGTGGATAACCCAATCTACATTTAGGTCTTATAAATAAAAATTCTGGTTATGGATAAAAAAAGTCAAGAAAAACTAACAGTAATAATAATCATCCCTTATTCTAAGTCCTAAATATAAGTAGTAGAACAAAATTCAGTTGCCAATGGGTCAACAAAAATTGTTGAGGTCTACCTTAGCTAAACACAAAAAGGCAGAAAAGCTGTTCCATTACACATATATTCACCCTTTCACACACACAGTCCCTACAGAAATCCACTATTATTGAATGCTTTTTTTTTTTTTCCAGGCTGCTTTACAAAGCAAGCCACTGGTTCAGTAGAAGCTACTGCTTCTACTTTCAGTCTGTCCTAGTCCAAAGAATAGGAGTTTTCCCAAAAGTCCCAGTCCTTCTGCTGCTTCCACTCCAGCCACTGCCACTTGAGAACATGGAGAGAAGCACCAAGGAGCTGTAGCTGAGCCTCCCTGATCTGTTTTCTTGTTGTATTTACTCTCCTGAGGGTCATGACTCAAGGCCCAGGGCCTGAAAACCTTTGCTATGGAGGAATAAGGATAAGGGTTGCACACAGCAGGCTCTTTAATGGCATCTCCCTAATTAAAATTATTTTTAAAGGGGGAAAAAAAAAGTCTCTCTCCAGGACTGGAGAAACAAATGCTACCTCAGATTAGTGAAGCAGTAGCATTTTAACTATAAGGAGAGTGCACAACCTATTTGTAGCCATCCCATGTCAATTATTCTGAATCATCTTTTTATATTAGACATGGGGGAAAAAAAAAATCTTTATAAATATGGGCTGTTTTAATATCCCAAAGCAGGAGCAGCAGGTAAGAACTTACCATTTTCTGGCTGGTCCTTAATATCAGCTTCACTTGGCTGGCTGGGACTTTCAGATTGACTTGAATCTGAAAAACATAAAATACAGCCAAAAATTACAGGGTCTGCTGTGGAAAATAGATCAGAGGCGCCAGACTTCCTCAAAAGGCTGAGAGTACAAACTGAGGACAGGAGTGTTGCACTAGGACATGATAATGCAAAAGTCCCGTGCCTAGGTAATATGTTTGCTACCAAAAAAAAAAAAAAAAAGAAAAAAAGAAAAAAAATTTAAAAAAAGGGAATCTTGTTTATGGCACTACAGAGAGTGCTTGGGGTGTGTGTGTATGTTGGCATAAATTAAGCTTTGAGAATCCTTCTTTTTAAAGAAGGCATATTTAAACGACTCTCCTACATGTTTTTTATAATGCAGCCTCTATGTTGTATACAAACCAGAGCCTTACTCCAACACATAGTAAAGTCTCAAAACATATCTCCAAGCAGGCACAGAAAGGTAACTAAGCAACCCTACATAGTCGTGGAGATTGTTGGCTACACATTTCTGGAACAAAATCTGCAAAACTGAGGGAAGAGCTGATTTTTTTTGGCGTACTTTCTCAGCCGTTACAGCACCACAAGAAATGCACGGTGCTGGTGGTGATTTGCTGGTGGGATAAGTGAGACCAGATACTGGATGACCTGCTTTAGAACTTGTGTAAATAATCCTACCAACTCCCAGCTAACACTCTCCGATGAGCACAATTTATTTGCCTAAAATAATAAAATGACCCATAAAAGGGTGTGTGTAAATACGAGTGTTTTGCATTTTTCACACGTTATTAACTCTACTTTATGAGAAGATGCTCTTTGGTCCAAAAATTATTCTTAGTAGAAGCTTTAGTCAAATAGTGTTTTCCTTCTTAATTATTTCTGTCACTATGAACTGGGAAAAAAAAGTCCCTTTACCTGTGAGGAAAAAAATACTTTTTAAAAAATCCCTCAAACGACTGGGTTTTGCAATTAATACAGTTTTTTTTTTTCCTTTCCCCAGAAATTGTTCTGTAATTTATTGATCCTGTAGAAAAAGTTTTTGCTGTGAAACAAAACTTAGGTGATGAAACCACTTGCTACTGCCTCAACACCACCCCTCATCGTGGAAAACCTATTTTCTGACTTCACCTTGACTTTGCAGAGTTTGGAATTAGCTGTCTGAAATTTGACCACATTTCAGTGAGAAGTCAATGCAAGATCAAAAGGTCACGACACTTAACTGTGATTAAATTGAAAATCTTACTTCTATTGCAACAGAGTCATAACACCACCCCTTCTTTTTCTTTGAGGTATTAATAGTGCTGGAAGAAGCAGTACTACTAGTGACCTTGGGTCAAGCAATGCTAATTTATTGCTTTAAAAAGGTTCCTTGCTTTTAAGCAAATGAAGATTTTAATTACCGCAGAGCACTATAAAGAAAATGCCTATTTTAAATATTCAAAATTTTTTTTTACCTGCTGACTGTCTGCTTTAGGTATCATTCAGAAGCTTAGAGGACAATCTTGTATAAATTAAAAACTACAAGTAAAGAAAGGGCTCACAAAACAAAATTTGATAAATTTCAGAATATAAACACTCAGAATATTTAGCAAAGAAAGCTTCAGTCATGATACTTCTATTTAAAATCAATGAAATTCCCCTAAAAAGTGATATATACCTAGTGTGTCCCAGAATCCATTTCCCCTCTTTTGTATTTATTATTTTTAATAATTTCACCAATGAAGCCCAGGAGAAAAAAAAAATCCTCACTTCTTCAATTTTGTTTTAAATATTGATCTTCTGAATTATCTCTCCCTGAAGCTGAAATCAGTGCCAGCAGATACACTATGGGGGTAACATGCACAGTGCTATTGTATTCTGGATTTTGGCAAGAAGTTTCATGTTTCCGATAGCGTAAAGGTAGAAACAAAGGTAAAATACTAGGAATGTAAAATATTTAGTTAACATTCAAAGTCAACATCCAATGGATTTCATTTCACAGGGCGGGCATTAGGCTTTTGCTTATTTTTTAGGTTTTTCCTTTCCCTCCAGCCAGCCATGGCTCAATCAGAGTTTGGGCTTTATGTTTCGAGTGGGCTCGGTATTCCACAAAAATTTATAGATTTGGAGAAGTTCCTGCTGAAATGTGGGACTGGGAGCGCTTTTGCCTCTCCTAAAATTTGGAAGGCCCCAGGGAGGCAGCGAGAGGGCCGTGGTGGCGGCTGCGGGAGCCGGGCTCGGCGCTGGCACCTTGGCTCCAGCACAGCCCTGCAGCCGGTGGGCAGCGCACACAGCCCGAGCTGCTCCTGGCTTGGGAGAAACAAACAAAAGTACTTTTGTCTGCCCTGAGTGCTGTTTTTCCAACACCAAGGCTAGTGGCACAAGAGGGGCTCCGCTGGCCGTAGGATGTTTGTTTGCATGCTGGATCTTTAACTTTCTCCTTTTATCACCCAGGCTCCGGCGATAGCGTTTTTCCTAATTCTGCTTCCCTGCAACCCGCCCCTTCTGCTGAAATTAAATATTAATTTCCCAGGGAAAGACAACACAGCTTTAAGCACTATTCTTCATGGGGAGGCACAGGGCAGTATAACACAGGCCGAGGTAGAATTAAAGCCACTCAATCCTGCGGTGGGGATCACGGGAGGCTACCGAAAACACGGACTGGGCAAGCGTGTGTTCAGCATTGTTATGCAAGGTGGCATCTTGTGGAAACCCCAGATAAGAAGACTGAGTTGAGGCACTTAGCCAAAATGTTTATATGCAGAATTTTGCTTCCCTGATTTTATTCAGATGCCGCAGATGATCCGGCACATATAAATGTGCCGCCACATGGTTAAGGGATTGGCAAAATCAGAGCCGTTGTGTTTTACAGTCTTGCCTAGGAGGAGGGAGTCTTGCTCAGCCTCCACCACTCGCTCTCTGCTTTTTCAGCAGTTGGCACTAACTCCTGTCGGGGCTTTTTTGTTGTTTTGCACATGGAAACTTTCAAATTCCAGTTTTCTGAACGTTTAGTGTTTTGCGGGCTCGGCTACAACAGGAGGGGGAATGTCTGTCCTGCTGAGTCAGTTAGCCAAACAGGTGACCGGAGGAATAAATTAATTTTTGCCCATACATAATTGATATAAATGGAAGATCGTTTTCATAAGCATTTGCATTAAATCAATAAAATCACTTACTATAGAGCAGTTTAACAATTCATTTGATTTTCTCTTTTCTATATATTTGATAGCCACTCTGCAAAACAGTATACACTTTATGCCTATTTTCTTCAGCAACAACACTGCCAGTTAAATTCTACCACCTGCAATAATTAGAGCCATTGGAAAACATACAAAACAAAATATACAGTAGATGCGAGCCCCTCTTGAATCCACGGCCCCCTGCGGCAACGAGTTTCATTGGTGCCTTAAGCTAAGGCTGGTAGGAAGCCAAAGAATCTGTATATTACAATAAAGTGCATGTTATTAAGGGGGGGATTTAAATGATTTCAGATGGAGTTGGAAATATTATAGTGAGGAACCACTATTAAGATTGCTGATTAAAAAAAAAAAAAATCACCAAGGAATCTAGTTTTATGTTTAAGGAAGCTTAACCTTGAATAGCACAATGGGTTTTATTTGGGGGCTTTTTTAGTTAGAGAAAAGTTAGTGGTTGGAATTTTTAACCCTGAGATAGCCAGGGTTTGAGTGAGTCTGTGTGCTGGGCTCAAGGTTAGTGGGCAAGAGAAGCTCAAGGGGATCTGGTATCAACCACAACCATGGCAAACAGGATCAAAAAACATGTTGAAACTATTTTACTCTCTACTTCCAAGAATCAATTATGATTAAGGGATAAAGAAAAAAAAAACAAAAACCAACAACAAAACAAACCTCCAAACAACAAAACAGGCTAGTTTTTCAAAGTAGCATTTCCTATCATATCTCTATTCTCTGTTCCTCTTTGGATCTGTTCCTTAAGCATATGCTACCCCAGCACGACTGAGCCCCAGATCTGCCTGATCCCAAACCCTACGCAGGCAGGGACCTCCAGCTCCAGGATGGAAGCTCTGGACTTCTCAGGCTGCAGTTTTCCTTTTCAGCTGCAGCAGGAGCACAGCTCCAGCTGGGCTGCACGGCGGCTGCATGGAAGCAGGGCTGGCGGCACTAGAAGGGAGCGCTCCATTGTTTGGAAAGAATAAAACCTTCCCAGGAAAGTCTGGCCCGTGGACAGGACCAATGTCAACAGACTGACAATGTTGTTCTTTTTTGTAGACCGTGACACAGACGGTGAAGTGTTGTTGCACTCCTCCACCAAAAAAAGCCTCTTTCGAGTGCCATGGCACTTCCCAGTGCTAAACCACTCCATGGCTGCCTGGCTGGGGAGAGACGGGACACTTTGTGGAGCACTCCCAAAAACACATGGTGTTTTCCAGGGCATGCTGAATCCAGCCTGGGATTCACTGGGGTGGCAGTGACCCTCTTTATTGTCTACTGGTCTGCGCAAACCCAGTGAATGGGTGCCAAGATCATTTTTTACCTCTGTAGAGCCGCTCCCCTGCAGAACCTGAGCCTGTGA
The DNA here is from genome assembly GCA_013400775.1 of Chaetops frenatus. NCBI lineage: Eukaryota > Metazoa > Chordata > Aves > Passeriformes > Picathartidae > Chaetops > Chaetops frenatus. Next base: position 326,906 of record VZTR01014246.1, read on the forward strand.
GCAGCCCGCGAGCTACCACAGGTGCAGAGACATCTATCCTGGAAACAGTAAAGGTGATCCCCGCTAGTGCAGGAAAAAAACGACTGGCGATGCCAGATGAGCAAGGCAGCCCTGCCACTGCCCATGCTGAGCCTGCTCTGCAGTGAAATGCAGCAGGTTCCTCTCCTCCACCACCAGCCCAGCACCTCGCAGAAGCACCACAGAAGTGCACAAGTTAAATTTTCCATTCATATCATGTTTTGGGGGTGGGGGGAATATTGTATAATAAACTGACATATTTTATTCAAGTTTCAGAGCCCTATTTGTAATAAAAAATTTATATGGCTGGGTTGTGCTCATGCAATAAATTTTTCATCTATAATTTTGGGCATGGATTCTACCAAAGATTTATATATGTAAAAAAAAAAAAAGAAAAAAAAAATCTAAATCATGCTCTTTTATACACAATATTTTGTGGTGAGCTTACGGGATTTACAAACAGAAACCAGCACCAGGACTGGGGCCTTTTTACACTCACTTTCCCTTCATTATACATTATAATAGACACACATAGGGGTTGCTCCATATATGCTACAATGATTATTTACAGCGATTTTGGTGGCTACTAGGATTTCTTTAAAGGAAGGCCTGGCTCTCCATTTTACTCCAGCCATCGCTTTCAAGTCAACTTTTATAGGGAGTTCAAAGTGCTTCATTATCATCCACCTCACCATCACACACGCACACGCCCGCACCAGATTCCCAGTTTTATTCCATAGCCCCTGCACCACACACCCCATCCCCACGGCTGCCCAACGAGGTTCTGCACTGGTAAAATCCCTGTGGTGCCAGCTTGGTTTTTGCTGGTTTTTTTTATTTTTTTTTTTTATAAGGCTAGGACTCTTAATTCCTGTACACTGGGAAAGAGATTATCTTTGATAATGGAAATGTAAATCAAAGCTTGCTGTTGTTTATTCCAGACAGACATTTGTGTGTTAAGTCTGTTTATCAGGCAACACTTTGTCTAAGCCAGGAAGTAGTCAGCCTTTGTAACAAGATGTATGCAAATGATTTTCCCATCAGCCCCTGCCACAAAACTTTTGTGGCAAAAAAACCCCTCCTTGTTACTTCACCAGTAAGACGCTCCTAAGCTACCCCGTAAGCAGACTAGCAACAAAACAGCCAGCTAGACTATGCTGATGAGTTTGAATGAGCCCAAAACATGTGCCCACAGTCTGTTGCTCGGTATTGTAAGCAGACTTTGTGTATTACATCTGTTTATCAGGCAACACTCTGTCTGCTGGGGCGGCTTTGTACCAAGGTGGACACAAAACAAAGATCTCCACAACTCCCCACCTAACTTTTTTTTTGGCTGCAGAAATTCCCCGTTACTTCCCTCCTTGCAGGAAATAAGTGCACGAAACTTCACCAAGAGGCTGCGAGACCCTAAAGCTGTATCAAAATGGTTTCATTTTAAATCAACTTTCTTTGTTCTCACAAGCCCATAAATGATTTACTGCTATCGTGTGATAGCCTAGAATGTGGGGAATCTGTGTATTCCCATATTTGTTCCTTGATATTACAAACAAGTATTTGATTCACTTCTAAATGTTTGTTTTTAAAACAGTTTACAGCCTTTGATTCCTGCTTACTGATTCATTTCTGGAACATTTTCTATTTATTCCTTTGCAGTAGCAAACGTTAATTTTGACTTAATTCAAATTGTCATCAAAGGCTTCCTTAAGAAATCCCACAGCACAGATTTTATTTGTTATAATGAAATATTCTTAAAGTAAACATCGTGCGACTGTGTTTTCTTAATTCCAAGAGATACAAAAATCCGTTACCCAAAGGATTCAAATTGGTTCAGCCCTTTTTCCTAGACAAAATAAACACTTTAGGACTTTACTTGTTTGTATTCTCCTCAGTGGTGCTGTATGCATCACCAGCTAAAAACAAAGAAACTTTTAGCTGCTCAGACAAAATGCAGAAGCTCCCCAAACAACGAAGCGGGGGGGTGGGGAGGCATTCAGAAAGTCTGACAGTCCATTCAATATAGGGATGATGGCCATAATGCATCCAGGGTCCCCTTGCTAATTAAATATGCATTGGCACAGTTTTGATCGATGCAAGCCATGGATCAGATGACACACCTGCAAAATCTTGAGCCCAGAGCTCCCAGGAAAAGGAAAATACAGGCTGTCTCCTTATCTTTGTTTTCAAAGGCTCTCAATTTCTGTGCTTAGATATCTAATTTAATTCTCTCACCCCTCAGCAAACTGGATTACGAAAGTCAATACTGCCATTGTGCATCGACAGGAACACACAGCTTTCCTTTTATTCAATTTGGCCATGACCTTTAGACAAAGATAATGACAACTGTCTAAAAGTAAGGTAAGGCCTTAAGGAAGACCCTGCTGAGGGGCCCCTCTCGCTTTCCGTGGCTCCTCCAGCCAGGAAGAGCCCACCAGCCATGGAGCAAATCCAGAAAGAATTTCCCTCCCCACACTGCAATGACCAGCAGTAGCCTGGCAGAGCGGCTCCCTTGGCCACCAAGGGCTCTGTCCCACCCTGAGGACCCAGGACACCTGGACACGAGTGGCCAGACCCCTCAGGAGCCCCTGGCCAAGAGGTGGCCACGTCTCTGGAGGAAGAAGAGCCAAGAGCAGAGCCGGGCGCCTGCAGGAGGAGGGACCAGGCTGTCCCACCTTCCCTGCGGCTGCTGGGGACACGGTGAAACGGAAGGGTCAGGAGAGCAGCAGTGATTTCTCATTTCTGGCTCTGGCAGCCGGGAAGGGCTGCAGCCCCAGAGCTGGGAAAGCGGCACAGGGAGCAGCAGGCACTGCGCGGCGGCAGGAGGAGGAAGCGGCCACCAGGATTTTCCTGGAGCTGAGCTGGAGCCAATGGAAATGACATTACTTTCCAATAGGTCTCGCATCAATATTTTTAGCAGCCTCCCTACAACGAGATAGCATCTTTCTAATACGTCTGTAAGGGAAGGAGAGAGAACATGCTCTCAAGCTAACGAACAGCTATCACGCAATAATCCACTTTGGTACCTGCAGATACAGGTTGTACCTGAATCAGTGATTTAGGCATATAAAAATCCATATTGATTGAGCAGCCCAGCTCCACAAAATGTGAGCTTCCATGCTGCACAGGGTTTTAATTCTGCAGGATTATTTTTTTTAGCTCATTTAAAAATACACTTGGCATTTCTAGCTGTGGACCAATATTTTTCTCATGTCTTTTTATACAGATTTGGAGGGAAAGATATTTGTAATGGAAAAAAAATATGTGCAAAGTTGGATTGCTAAGTTTCTGTAATCTTGGGAAATAAAAAAAAAGCAGCCTATGTATGAGCTACAAGAAACCATATGGATCAACAAGAGCTGCCCTCATATCCCTAGGAAATATATATTAACCTACATTTCATCATCATAAACCCCAAAATAAAAAATCTAATTAGAGTCTCTACCCTCAGATTCACTTGTAGAAAATTTGCTTATCCCCCTCACAAAATGATTTACAGTACTTACATCCATTTCTTCAGAGTGATTTAAATTTATTGAATCATTTCAATTTTTAGAGAGCTTCCATTTGGATCTGTACGGGTTTCTAGACATATGCAGTGCTCAGTTATTTAAAATTAATTGCAGTACAATAATTTTAAATTGCTTCACACTATACGAATCTCAAGTGCTTTGAAATATTTGAACTATTCTATTTAGAAGCCATCAAACTTCTGAGCACATGCATCAAAGAGTTGTTGTAAAAGCCAAAGGGCCGTCCTGATGATCCCAAAGTGCAGGTGAGCACAGCTCTGGGCATGCTCAGTGCACACAGACCTGAATTTATAGAACAATTCAACAAATTTTGCCCAAATGTCAATCTTTTAATTAACAAAAAACTGATCCTGTAATAATTTCATACCACTAAAAAAATTCTAAAACTAGAAAAGCACTGTTATAAAATAATGGCATACATTAAAACTATTATTACTTCTAATGTGTATTTATAGAACATCCTTTTATCCTGAAAATTAAACCAGCTTATTAACATTAAACTAAGCTTTACAACACCTCTGTGGGAAAGGTGAGCATAACTATGCCCACTTTATGGAGGGATGAAGGAGGCACATAGAGGTTAAGTAATTTACCTTGAGAGGCACAGCTACTAAAGAGAGTAAAAAGCATGGGGCTGGGCTCTTGAGCTCTGGATAATAAAGTCTCCCTCCCTCCAATGCAGCCATTACAATGGCAATGGCAGTGCCCACTTAGGAAGCCTTCAACTACATTATGTAGAAAATTACTTGTTAGAGTGGATCCAAAGTCACCTAGAAGGGGATATTTCCAGCCACTCTCAGCTTCTGTTTCACTTGCCTTTCTTTTCCTCATTAGCTATTTTGAAAAACAAGAAACAATTTCTCTCCAGAGTATTTTCTATCTGGGTTTAACAATAACAACAACAGTATTTAGGGCAACTAAATAGCTGGTTTTGCAAGGTCTGACTTCATGTACAAAGGCAAGTGGAGATGAGCCTGTGTGATGAGCAGATCCGGTAGCTTTGGTCAAAGACCCCAGGTTCTGCTTTTGTACAGTTTTACCCTGGTGAGTAAACCAACATCAGCAAAGCAGGATTATGTCCACCATATGGTGAGACTCCATTGGCGGTCGTGCAGCCACCCAATTAATCTCTATCCCCCACCATCCCCTTGTTATTTATTTATTGTGACAAACTCATCCTTGTGGGACCCTGGGCAGGGAGCTGTGTATTCCCAGGCTATTGGAGTCAGTGCCCATCCTCATCCTTTATCCCAAGCAGGAGCTGGTGCCTCTTCTCTGGCCAAGGCACACGGTGCTACAAGGTCACAGCCAAGGAGGATCTCTAGATTTTCCTGAGCAGACAGGAATAAGGGATTTTTCAAAGCTGCCCTCCATCAAAAAGCCAAATAAACCCCTGACAATGAGCACAGGCTTCACAAATTTCTCTCCAGAGCTGGCCTTTCTAACACCACATGGATAACCAGGCTGTTTGTGGAGACCATCAGAGTGCTCCTGTATTTCAGTCTGTGCCTCTTCCTAAGGTCTGTCTGCAGCCTCAGCCATTCGAGGCTTCATCAGCCAGCAAAAACAAAGAAAAACCTTCACCACACCAGCTAGCTGGGCAGGAGCCCCAGCCTACTCCTCCTTCTTTTTCAACCTCTCCCACTTCTCCTTCCTCTAAAGAACAAGTGTAAAATTTTCCTGTGGTCAACCAAAAATTCAACTAGGAATCTATACATCCAACAAAGTGAAGAATACTTAAAAAGAACCAGTATCCTAAAGAATGGGCCCATTTTTCCTATTCATGATTATTCTGTTTCACACAGGGAAAAACCATGTTGATAATGAAAATATGTGTGACTATTTAAGAAATAAACAAAAGATGAACTGGTATTCAATGGAGATTCTGTCAATAGCACATTAATATCAAGTTACAGATGAGGCAGTCTAAGCAAAGTTTAGGTACTATTTTTTTATTGTGGATCTACACTTGCAGTCCCGCTTTCACAACTCTTTTATTTTGATGTACCTGACACTTTTCCTCTTGGCTCCCATTTCAGTCCCTCTTAAGTACATATTTGGTTGTAGTGGCCAATTTTTTTTTTTTTTTTTTCTGGCAGATGTCTTTTCCTTGTTCTGTGCACCGCGAGGAGTTCAACGTGGCATGTGAAAAATTTCCATTTCAGGTTTTCTTAAGCTATATACAAAATTAAACTGCTGGCAAAAATACACAGATATAAAAAATTATACAGCAGAAAAAGCTGCTCAATAGTTCCCTTTCTTCCCTTTTTCCTTTCCTTTTCCTCCCCCCCCCCCCCACCCCCAAAATAACTGCAGAAATATTGCCATCAGCCCAAAGCCGTCCTCCAAGTGAAAAGTCAGAGGGCTTTGCCCACAAAGAACTGCCACTGACTGTTGCTCCATGGATCTGTTTCTACTCTCACAATATTGTAGACTGTGAAGAAGAGCTGAGAATTACCATAAAAATCGGGACGTGTTTTGTTGCATCAGTATCATGTTGGCATCAACACCACAGACTCGGGCAGAAAAAAAAGCAGCCTTTTGGTAGGCAGCCTACTTGGTCTGTGTTTCTGCTGTGTTTGTAAGCCATGCAAGTGGAAGAGAAAGTAAAAACTTGGAGGGAAGTAACATCCTGCAGGCTCGGTACGAGTTACAGCAAAAATCTGAGGTACGACCACCCCAAATCATGGAGAAATGGAATTATATCTACACCTCAAAGGACAGTGGATCATTATAAAGATAGGAAAGAGTTGGGTATGTATATAGTTGGCCCCCTGAAAAAATATTCAGCATAATGTGTTGACTCTGAAAATGCAACCTAAAATCCAGTTTCACTCGGTCCCAGTGCTGCAAATCTAAATTTTGAGGAAGGAATTGAAAACCAGAAAAGTCCAGAGCTCTCCAAACCCGTAACTACACTGCACAGACAAAATTTTAATCAAACTTTTAAAGCCATGGTTATGATCTGATGAACAGACAGCTTGACTTGATTACATTTTTAAGTTTCAGTTTCTATTTCTGTTTTAAGATGAAAAAGATCATAGAGTGTCAGAAATTTGAATACTGAATAGCAAAAGCTCTTGCAGGTTTAGAAAGCATATAGAAAAGCTGGCAAAAGAAAACGCTATTCCATTGCCACCATCTGCTTTCTGGCATATTGAAGAAACTTTACTAACAGCAACATTTTCTTGCATTAGAATATCTGCTAATTAGTTTTGTTGTAATTTTTTTTTTTTTTAAATTACCTTTTACACAGAAGGCAAATAGCCAGTTTTTTTGGCTGGCTACACCTTACAACCACGTCTGATAACATTTTCACATTAAGTTCAGTTTACCTCACTTCTTTTTTTTCTATCAAAATCCTATCTTTAGCATAGTCAAAGCCTGCAAAAACTTTGCCTTGCTGAGACTAAAGAAAAAAACATCAAACATACGAAGTGTTAAAAATCGCTGAATAACTCAAAGGAAAAAAGATAATTTTGAAGGCGTTTTGGCTGAAATCTATTTTCCTTTGAATTGCATGAGTGTTTTAAAATGTTAAAAACACTACAGAGTGACTAATGAATGTAAAAGAATGATAAAGAGTATGGGTCCAGTTATCAGTGATGTGCCTAAAACAAAATAATTTTGGACAGTCTGCCATGCAAATATTGACTAAAATGTCATAAATAATGTCTGCAACAAAGGGAATCCTGCAAAGGAATATTCTGTTGTACTTAATGCATTGTAGAGTGTGCCTTTTAGCAAGCAGTACGTTATAGAGCCTGAAAACTTCAGCTGGACAAAAAAACCCCCTAAAATTTCTCACATAAAAACATTACTAATGTTGTTTGTTTGTTTGTTTGTTTGTTTGTTTTTTTCAGAAACAGACCTTCCAAAAAGTTAAAGGTGTAGTGTTACATTTGGGAAAGGGTTCACTTAGAAGTTGATTTTCAAAAGACACGAGTCGTCCAAAAATTACTAATAGACCAAATGTAACCACCTCATTGACTTACAACTATTTTCTCTGCCATTTTTAACAGTATTTTCACCCATTTTTCTGCTGGCAGGGAAGAGGCTGTTTGCAGGTCTTTGTCAGAATGTGCTGAAATCAAATGCAAAGACATGAAGTCGACCACTGCCCTGGGCCAGAGCTGAGAGGTGGCAAAGCTTCTGTTCCAGCACTTCTTAGGACCTAATTCTGTCTCAGTTCCAGAGTCCAACTGGCTCCACGTGTAGGGTTAGAAATACAAATGTAACAATGGCAACACACAGAGTGGGCAGGAAGGGCTCCAAACCACCCTTAAAATCACAACATTTGAGTAATTTTATTGGTTTTTTTTAGTAGCATTGGAATATGATGTCAAAATGAGGGAAGTTGCATTAAGAACTCCAGAGTACCTACATCTCCAGTGACACACTGTGCTATGTGTAATCACAAACAACCCAGTCACTTTTTTTTTCTGCAAGTCTACTAAAAAAATTCAACAATCGGGTCTACACCGAAACCTTCTGCATGTGCTTTCCGAAATTTCATTTCTGAGAAAAATTTCACAGCCACAGAGATGACAAAAAACAAAGATATTTTACATTTCTAAAGCATCTTTCATCCAAGATCAAAGAACTACATCAACAACAATTCTCAAAATACTCCTTTGAAACAGAAGTACTAAAAGGAGTACTATTAAATGTATTTTATCTTTATCTAGCTTGATCTATTTTCTTTATAAAATGTTGGTTACTGTAGCATCTCTCTAGGCAGATGAGGACTATAGGTTAAGTGACTTGACTAGAAACACTTAGCTAGCTCAGTGGAAAAAAGTGGCAATGCTCACATTTGGGAGTCAAGGATTCTAAACCTTTCATACACTAATTAAAAACATATATAAATGTAAACTAACCTAGGCAGCATGAAAACCCCTCAACCATCACGTGATCGAGGTGCCAGCAAGGCAAGTGAAGGATCTGGAATCAGCAGCACCCAAAGCAGCTGGCAGGACATGCTGTGGCAGTGTGGGTGGACAGATCAATAGGTGTGAGACAGCAACAAACTACATATGAAGGGAACGAGAAGGCATTTGCTGTTTTTCAAACCTCTTGGAAAAAATTAAGTCAAATTTCTTATCAAAGAAGAAAGGTTTATCAAAGCCCTCCCCCCTGGAACATGCAGAGAAATGCTCCCTGCTCTCCCGTGGAGGCTCAGGAAGAGCGAGGGTTTTCCAGCTGCACCACAGGTCACCCACAAAAAGATTGGTGGGCGGTGTGGTGGGGTCTGAGGCCAGAGAATCTGTTTAACACGAAACTCAGAATTATTTAAAAATGAATTACAGGCTGTGTTACAAACCATATAATTCAGCCTCTGGGCCAAGATAATTCTTGACGTAACCCAAGTGGAACTACACCGGGGATGAACTTAGCACAGTGCTTTCAGAAGGCTCCTTTCCTTATCATTCCTGCAATCAGGTCGTACGTGGCTAAAACTGATAATCTCCTGCCTGCTCTGTAACACGGATGAAATGTTATTGACTGTTCTGCCTCGTCAGAGAGCAGCACATGCTCTGCCAGTGCGTGCAGAACCTACTGCTGATAAAAGCAGCCCCTGTTTGGAGAGGTGTGCTTTACAATCCTTGTGGGTTTTTTGCAGCAGTGGAACTGTTGGACAATGAAGAAAAACATTTCAGCTCCCCTGAAAGTTTGACTGTTCCTTTTCAAACAATACAACACAAGATTCGGGACATACTGCTGACACAGCAACATCAGGGCCTCAAAGAAACTGTGGGAAATGTCAAATTTATGGTCCTATGGGTGATTGGTGGAAGGTTTCTTCCCCCCCCTTCAGCAAGCCTCTGTCAAAAACAGAGCCTCTAGAAAGTTTTTGGCTACATCCCAGCAAAGCAGAAGGAAGCTGTATCCCACACTTCCCTTGGGACTTAATGAAATATACAGCCTCTGGGCTTCTTTCAATTTGGTCTTTCAGATTGCTAAACCAGTGAAAGAAGGATCCTAGCTGTCACAAACGTCACATGTTTGGGGTCACCTGCTGCTCGGGGGTTCTCATGCCAGTTGTTGACATAATAAGCACCCCTTACACTTTAATTACAATTCACAGTGTGCAAACTCTGCAATCTGCTTTAAGGCAGACAGTCTTTTAAATCAACACTAAATTCTACTACTGTTCGAGCAGAAATGGGACGAAAAAGATGTCCAGCTGACTGAATAATTGTATTCAAATATTTGTGATCCCAAAGAAAAGTAAGCACCATCCAGTGAAAAGAGCAACTGTATTGCCTGTAACACTTCAGAAGGCGTAGCTAAAACTCGACTTGCTCCTCGCAGTCACGCAGACGACGCATGTGAGGCTTTTGCATTTGATGAGCTCTTTCCAAAGTTCCTGTGAGCATAAACCTGTGTTTGTCCCTGAGCACGGAGCAGGCTGGACACAATGCTGGACACTGGGATTGCCTATGGGAGGGAGGGAAATTCTCAAGCCCTCCTAGCACGAATTTCAACAGGACTTGTGCAATGAAAGCCTAAACGGGAAGACATGTTTATTTTACTCTGGAATGCTTTATTTAGTTCGGTACAAGAAACATTGGGTCTACTTAAAAATACATATTATTTTGAGAAACAGATGAGAGTCCTTCGGTTTCCTTGACTGCTACCTCTTTTTTAACTGTTACTCTTACTCCTAATAAAGACATACCAAGACCACCAAACTTAAATAAAATTGTACCAGTTGGAGAGGAATAAAAGTCTCCTCTCCTTATATGTTAGAGGAAATCCATTTTAGCATTTTGGCATCTAAAAATGCCTCCCAGTAAATTATATTATTTACAAGGCCTTGGTTGAATCCATCTTTTCCCATGGAAAAAAAAAAAAGAACACAAGAGGGGACACAGCGCTCTGGGAGTACTTCTAGAAGAATTTCTGTGTTCTCCCTGCTAGAAACGCTGTTATTTTGTGGGTTATGGATCACAGTGTCCACACAGGAAAGGCAGCACAAGCTCCAGCAGCTGCGTTCTGCCCACACTAACCCTACGTGCTCTCGGGGAAACAAAGGAGAAGTCAATAGCCCCATATGAGGGCCTGGTCTTATTTAAATCAACAGGAGCGACTCTGGCCACAGGAGAAGTTGTCCAACTGACTTCTTAGGGAAAAACAAGGATGGGTTTTCACCATGCTCAACAGCCAAACTGGCAATCACCTTCCCCCTCGGCCGAGAGGGACAGAACCTGCTCCTGCTGCCTTTGCCGCCACTGCTCTCCCGCCTTGCTCGCGGTACCGGCGACCTCAGATAAACTCGAAACGTTTTGAAATTATCATCAGACTGTGAAGCACTTCAATGAAAATCTATAAAACAAATTTATAGTGTGCATTCATGTGTATTATACATACACTTAGAATGGGATTTATCATTTAGCTGACCTTTGGAACACTGGTATTTTTAGATCCAAAAAAATGTGTGTTGATTGTACTTCAACGCAGTCCCATTACAATGTACCAACTCCTTGATATCTTACTACAGGAAAGATAATTGCAATGAATTTTTATATTTCAGCACATGGGAAGATAAGATTAGGCAGCAGGGACATAAAAGCAAACTGCACCACATAAAAGATAAGTTTCTGAAAGTTACAATTTACACCAAATGTTACCGATTAAAATGTTCAAAACTATTTATAGGACCTTGTGCTGATCCCATTATAGACCATGGGAAGACTGCAAAGGATCAGATCTACCTTTTCCTTAATTACTTCCTCCCCTACCTAAAAACCTTTTGGAGCACACAAATAATTAATGATTTTAAGACTGTTACTAATTCCCATTACCACTCAGGTAAGGACTCAGGTGCCTTAGCAAACTGCTCCCAAGTCACATGTGCTGCACAGACCTCACCATCCAAGAGGATTGTTCCTACTCTAATGGGATTATCTACAATCTGAACAACTCATCCCAAAAGGTAAATAAGCATTTGATTTCCCTCTGCCTCCTGCTATGCCATGTTTGCCTCTGTCAACCGAGTGTCTTGTATTTTTAAAATGGGATATTTCTCTTCCCTATTCCCTTCTATTAAGTTGCCACCAACAGTAGCTTGTTCAGTGGAAGAAATAAGGAATAATAGCAAGAGAGATACATTTACCTCCATTCCAGGTATAAAAATAATCAGAGCTGAAAGGCAAATCAGAAGTAGGGAAATGTAGTTAGGGAGGCACACACGAAGTACCGTATGATTCATCGACACACAGCAGGCAGCAGAAGTGGCCACTGCCCACCAATGGGCACAGGTGCAACGGCAGAAAAATAACCCAGTGCAAAGCAAAGTTTGTAGCAGAGCAGCTAATAAATGACACCCTCTGGAAAGCTGTCCTGGCAGCCGCCAGCACACGGCATCCGCTGCCTCCGGCTGAGCCCTCGGACTCCTTCCAGTGCCACAAAAACAAAGAGCGCGCGCGGTGCGAGGCGAGGCTCCGACCAACACGCTCAGGAGGGATTTTTCAATCACAGCTCAGCCCTATTTTCTGTTTTCTTTCTCAAACTTAACCTTCTCTGAGGACTGTTTCTATGAATAGTCTCAAATTTCAGCCACTTCTGATGAAGTCCTTTACCAAAAAAAAAAGTGTTGCTAGAAATGTCTGACAAGGGAAAAGTCATTTTTTCCCCCCCCTACTATACAATTACTAAAAACATATGGTGGAAGGGATTCTGTGCAAACCTGGAGTGTGGTCTGTTTTCCAAAGATGAGGGAGGAAAAGTTGCAGCCCCAACCATGGAATTGGTAAAAGAAGGAGCAGTGATGGAAACTATTTTGAAAACAGAAACTCTGTCAGCCAATGCAGTAAAGAGTAACTCCATACACAGAATTACATGTAGACAGAATCAACCCTGCTCTCAGGATTTGTGGGTGTAAGCTGTATACAGAGTGTTTGGTGAAGCCCAATTCATGTTCAAAAGAAAATGAAACCAAAGAATAAGTTATTAAAAGGAGTCTTTGAAGCAAAAAAGCAATGATGTGTGAAAGACAGAACTAGAAGAATTTATTTAAACACACAGCACAGAAAATACGGAAAACAGAAATTAGGAAATTAGAAGAACAGTCAAGAAGGCACCCAGCAGCCTTTTCCTGGAACTAGAAGTTCTTATATCTATGAGTATTTTATCCAGATTCAACTATCTTTTTCAAGTCCTTCCTATCAAAATTCCAGACATTTTCTTCAATTAAAAAAAAAAAAATATTTGAAATGTATTGGTAGTAGATATAAAATTAGTTGTGTGTGGATGTTACAAAGAATATGGGAACCTTACACCCTTTATATTTAACTATTTAGCAGCACAATTTAAAATTTGCATATGGCTGGTTTGATGCCAAATCGTAAGAATAAAGCTGGAATGTCTGTCCTATGAATTTCAAACTCAGGGTTTTTTAAGTTAGTCCTCAAGTGTGAACTGTGTTCCCTTCCTAAAACTACTATATAGCCCATGATCTATTTAGAAAAGTATATATAAGACTTTAAAACAGGATGATTTTTTTTCTCCTTAAACTTCCTATCAAGAGTAAATAATTTTGTGAACATGCTCAGAAATTGGATATTTTGTGCTGGTTCTAAAAGAGGAATTTCTCCATTTAGCAAACCCAAGCCTAAAAATAAGTGTCTAAAACTGAAAAAAAGTTATAAACCCCAGTTCCTCATGGCACCGCAGCACCCGACAATGCTCAATGACAAGGAAAAGTCTGGCCCATCCTCTTACAACAGTTCTCTCATCTTGAAGAAGTTTCAAAATAACCTCTGTGATAAAATCAGTTCATGCAAGTACAGAGCCTTCCTGGGAATGTCTCCCAGCTCCCCAGGTTGCTTTGTTCTGGGATGGCTATGATTTTATGGGTGCATGGATGTACCAAGCCCATCCCAGTGAGTAAGGTGGGAATGCTTGTCCCCCTGACTAACCCAGGTATGGGCAACCCTCAGCACACGACTGCAGAGTTCCAGTTTGCCCACTCTGTGCTAGAAACTCATTTTATTATGGTAGGATAAATAAAACAAGGGAGAGGAGGCAGAGAGAAGGCAGCCAGAGGTATTGCAGAGTTTACACTGTTGTATTTTTATATATGTGCCCTGAAAGTCAAACTTCTGGGCAGGAGTGATGGTGCTGTGTAACCCCAACTGTGGCTTATGTGTGCAGGTGTGACTTTGTCCCTGCAGTCCCCCTTCATCTCACGCCCCAGAAATCCAACCTGGAGAAAAGAAGAATGTCTTTCTTGCTAGGTATGTGGTTTGGTCCAAATTGAGGGAACAAGCTGAAGTAAAACAGTCAGTTTAGGTGTCACAGCTCAGTTAATAGGGGCTGAGTCCATTAGTCATGACAGGCAAGCCTGCAATAAATTATGACTGTCTTGTGCTCCCCCACTAGGCAAAATCCTTTCCTAATTCTTCACCACTCCTTATTCAAGAGCAATGCCCAGGATGTATTCCAGGACAATTTGCTCTGTGCTGCTGAGACTGAGAAGCAAGGACACTGGAGGGGTGAATGCACCAAATATCTGACTTTGCAGCTTTCTCAACCTTACACAGGTACCATAACCCAAGCAGAAACTCTTCCCATACCTGCAGCTGCACACCTAGGGCTGCTCCTGTGTGATCCAGGAGAGGGCTCATCCTTTACACAGGGACCTCACTGCCAAGTCCAGGATCACTAATTGTGATTACCAGCAATTGTGACCTAATTTTGGACTAATTTCGATCAGAACTGCACCCAGGGCTGCCACCCTGCAGATCTCCATTTTGCTGAGCTCTGTTGAAGCAAAGAACAAAGAGAGAGAGAGAGAGAGAGAGAGAGAGAGAGAGAGAGAGAGAGCCCTTGCCTGGCAGAGCTCACAATTTACTGGGCCTACCAGGAGAGCAGGACAAGCACAACACCTTAGCCTCCTGCCAAGTGTAAATCTTCAGAGCTCTGGCTCCCAAAGGCCATAAATAAAAATGGGGAAAAAAAAGTATAAGGCAATTCTGTCCACTCTGTTTCATTCCAAACCATTGAATGAAAGAATATATTAAATGCAATCCTTTAATAAATACATAAACCACAGAAGGATATGATTTAGACTTAAAAGACCACCTCAGCTCTGACTACAGTGTCAATAATGCAATGTGATAAGAAATTTAGTGTACTGGCTTCCCTGTTTTAGGCATAGATAATGGAACACATCTAAAAAGTGCCCAAAACTAATGCTGAATGTGAAGAACAGCGAAGAGAATAATTGCTGGCTGAGTATTTTATGTGCTCAGGACAGACTGGATCGAAACTCCCAGCTCGATTAAGTATTTCCTTTTTTACAGAGTGCCCCAAACTGACGCTCACTTGGGGCTCAGCTTCTTAAAAGTGTCCAGGAAAGGCTCCATCCTGTGAGCATCAGCAGCCTTTGGGGCACAAACAGACTTGCAAAGGATCAGCCTTTACAAATATTTTCTAATTGATTCAACCATGAGCCTGAAGATGGAATTTTATTTCCTTTTTTTTTTTTTTTTTTTTTTTTTTTTTTTTTTTTGCGGTTAATTTCTTTATGTATTATGCACTTGAGGAGACTTCATTGTCCGACTCTTTTATTATTTGCTACACAAAAAAATATATTTGTGAATGGCTCCATTATTTCAGCAGTTACCCTTCTGGTGCACAGAAAGTTTCTCTTCTGAACAGGCACTCATTCATTCTGCTGCACCATTGTACATTTTATGGCTTGCCATACCAAAAGAAAAAAAAAATCTTTTTTATTTCTTTCAGTGCTCCTATTATTGTAATAATTTAAAAAGTGGCTTCCACTGTATTTATATCACATCACTTGGATAAAGGACTGCTACCCACAATAAATCTAGTTATTTTCCAAAGTAGATTGCTCATTAAATATTGTATATAAAAGAGCCCTCTGAGATTCAGGATAATCCACACAGTGTTTTTTAGATATCTCTTTCTACTTAAATAAATAATTGTAATCACGAATGTGAACCAAGTACTGTGCTTATAAGGTTGAATTAATAAAAACTGAACTTTATATAAGCCTCAGCTACAGAACATTATGCTGGTGAAGAATTTCAGGTGCAAATAATCAGAGATTACTACACACCAGGGACTTCACCAGTGGTCATGAATACCCTCAATCTACTTCAGCAAGGTAAGCAATATATTCTCTAATATGATATAGTCCAGGCTCTATTATTGTGTTTTAGAAGTTTGCACTGAACTGAAAGACTTCTTTCTGTTCTACTTGTAAAGCAACCACTTCTTCAACTTGTGCATTTACAGGATGGAGAATATACCACATGATCTTAAAATGTTTCTGTCTCTTCTCTAATTTTGAATTAGAGCTACAGAACTCAGCAAATGCTTTAAAAACAGTACAGGGGGAAGGGAAATAAATATATATGGTGTCTCTGCATCTTCCCCAGTGTGGCTGACTCAGTCTAGCTGCTGCTAACAAATACAGATCCTAATTTAACTCTGGAAAAGTGGGGGATTTGCATCTTAATTATAATAGTTTCTCCCAGTGATAACTATGCACTGAGTCCCAGAATTTACTTAAACTCCTCTAAACTGAAATAGTTATTTAAAATGTGGAGTGCTGTGTTACAGATCAGATCTGCAGCTAGATCTGGAATAATTCCATTAAACCCAGTGGAACTACAGAGATTTCTATCAGTTGTGGTATCACTATAAACCTCTTGTAAATAAAGCCTGCATTGTTAATGCTGTCACTGGTGAAGCAAATTCCATAACCCACAGATAACCTAGGAAGCTGCAGCTGAACTGTACAAATCATCCCTTAATTTGTACTTAAAACTGAATTTAGTCACAGTCATCCAGACTCCATATAGAGGTAAATTATTACCTAAGTACAGGGCATCACATATTTTCTGAGTAAAAAAGGACCCAACTCTTAAAATTAAGATTACTGGAGTCATTAAAAGAAAGGAAGTGTCTGATATATAGGATGGCAGAAAACTTGTTTCTGATGTTGGGCCCAAGGACAGGGATACAATCTGTCCCTGGAAATTTCCTTCAATCACTGATATTTTCTTTTTTTCCCTTTCCCCTTCCCCTGCCCTTCCCTTCTGGAGATCACCCAGTCCAACTGGGTTACTCAGGACACAAGACCTGGAGCCATGCTGAGTAACATGGAAAAGAGAATGGCCTAATCTACTTACCACGAGTTTAATTTGGACTGTAAAACAGAAAGTGGTCTCTTCTTTCCAATTACAACTTCAGTTTGAATTCTGCAAACCCAAACTCAATCCTTCAATACTCTGGTCAGGTTGTAACCAGGTTGTCCCAGGAACAGTATAGAGGTGTGAGGATGAAGGTTAAAATGTTTCCTTGTATGGATGGGATATGAGATCTAGGCATTGTTAAGGATACAGAAAATTTCTGGGATTAGAAGGTTTTCTGGGTGAAGTTCACCCCTAACCAGACTTTCAAGCAAAGACTTACATCACTCAGAAGCTGGAGCAGGACTGAGAGCTGCTCAGCCTAAGTGCTGATCTCCAAAAATGAGGAGAAAGCAATCAAGAAAGAGGGAAACACAGCAAATGACACTGAAAACGATGGATGAAAACACATCTCCCGATTTGGCTCCACTCCACAACTATACAAAGGACTACACTGTCTGGCAGCATTTGTATTTTTTTCATGTTCAAAAATACACACTTAGTATAATTTTGCTCGGTAGCAAATACTCAGGAGCACCTGTAAGCTCCCACGTAGTGCCTCACTGGAGAAACAGATGTGACACTCCAAATCCTGCAGGATCACCTCTCCATCCACCTCTGTGAACACAGAGTCAGTTAAGGGCATTATTTTTGGGGAACACAATAATTCCTTTAGGTCCTTTAAAGCTGAGGGCTGCAAATCCGTACTGCACTACCCAGCTGCCGACCTCATAGTGCAGCCCTTTATTGATGAGGAACAGAAAACCTGTTTGGGAAGCTTAATGCTGCTCTGTGTTTTTTTCCACTCTAATTTTGCTTAGCAGTTAACTGAAATCCCCATATTGCTTTCCTCATTCAAACCAAAACCTCGCAGCACCAAGAAACCCACAGACACTGTAACAAGCCGTGACTCATCCCACATCAGCCGAGCAGGAATTACACATTTTACTGTAAGGGTATCTAGGCCATCTCTACAATCTAACATTTTATCGAGAATAAGGCCAAAACATATCACTTTCAGTATAGGGGGGAAAAGGAAGTTTTTGTGGTTAAAGCAAAGGCCAATGAGTCAGATGATGTGGGTTCTGTTTCCAGGCCTCACACAGACTTCCTATGTGACTTCAGCTGAATGTCTTCACTGCTCTGTGCCTCACTCTTCACATCTGTATGAAGGATGTCAGAATGTCACATCCATTCATCTTGGTTTCTCAAATTTTTTGAGACATCTGGGTGGGACATGCAAAGTGTTACGATAACTACTATGCATCTGTTTTTTCTGCTGTGAACAGAACCATTATCTGCTTCCGGATGGAGAAGAAAGTAGAAAGGCCAGCCTCAGGCAAAAAAAAAAAAAAAANCTAGAGGATTGATTTGACCAGCACAATCACAAGTAAAATAATTCAAAGGATGCAGAGCACAGAGATTTGGAGGAGTAAACACTGACAGACCTCTGAAATCCCTTGACCTTACTCTAGATTATTGCACTGTGCTGCATCAGATGCAGCAGCTTTTTTTTTTTTAATTCATAATTCATGGGCATATAATTAAATCTTACACATTCATTTTGAGAAAGCACAATAGCTAAACCACTAACCCTTAAGCAGAGTCTAGCAGTGGCATTTGGAGAGTCAGCCACACTCTCTCACCTATGCTGGCAAACACATTACTCTGGCTGTGAAGGAAACCACAATGTGGGAAGGAAAGCCTACAAAAGAATGAAAACAGAAAGTGTCTAAGGCCTTGGCAGAAGGACACTAAATAAAATAGAGAGTGGTGACTCATTTTGGCAGTGAATCCACCTCAACCCCTTCAAAGGCTTTGGCAAGAGTCCTCGGAGGAGACCCCAGGCTTTTGCCAAGCCACAAAACACCACAATTATTATCGCAGCAGTCATCAACAAAACAGATTTTGTAAACTGACTTGTTGGCACATAGATTAAAGAAGCTATAAAAAGGAATAACAGCTGTTTGGGTTGCCCTATGCAGAAAGTTACTATATAAAAAGTACTTTTACACATATCATATATACGTACACACAGACACACACAGATGCACATGATGTGTACATGAAGAATATACAAAGAAGCAAAAGTGCCAAAAGCTGCTGAAGGATTTCACTGCTGTTCGTGGGAGATAAATTTGCAGGTCTGAAAAGCTGTAAACTAAAGACCTGATCCTCTTCTCAGTCCTACTGGTGTCACAATATTCACTGCAGTGTTTCATTAGTTTCAGTAGAGTTTTTTCTATTACACAAGAGTATAACGACTTCAGAACCTAGAACTAATAATGGCTACTTAAAGAAAAGTACCACAGACCTAATTCTCCTCCTAAATCAAAAGAAAATTTACTGATGCATAAATCAAAAGACAATCTTTACATGCAGGAGCCATGCTAATATGAGGGATAAAATGGCCCAGAGATAATTTAGGGTATGCTACAAGTGTCCCAATGGCTCACAAATTTTTCACATTCAAAGGTTATGTTCAGTTTTTAAACTAGGTATGTTTGAATATTGACGTAAATAAACAAATAGCCAAGTTCAGTAAATGAAAATTAGGTTTGCAGCAGATGATGAGGGTTTGTCTACCTAGAACTCACAGACGCAAGAATGAACCCCTAAATTCAATTTAAGAAGTGGCAATGCACATTATGCTCATGTGCATGCTGTAGCTAGGTTTAAAATCTCCTAAACACTGCACTTTTTTATTTAAAGCAGATGAAACACTACCCTTTGAATTAACAGTTTTTTATTAAAGTGGTAGAAAGAGAAATGAAGTTGAGAACATGACACCAGTATCCTGTTCCAATTTTTCTTTAAAAGTCTTCACTAAGACTTATAAACACTAAACAGGGTTCCCTTTGAGTTTCTACAGGTTTTTTTAATCGCATTGATAAGCAAGACGTTTCTTGAATTTTTTTTTCCTTTGAATTTGAAGTGGTCTAAATTTTGGTCATGTATAATGTTAAAATATCCTGAAAAATATGTCAAGAGATTCTGGTATATAACTCAAAAAATACATCTGGCTCAATTAAACTCCATGTGCCCTGACCAGTATCCAGTACTTTTTCCAGAGGCTGTGTGTCTTAATCTCATCTTTTCACCACAGAATCAAGAGTTCAAATTACATCATTAAAAATAATACCCTGGTCTAAGGAAGTACTATGGAAATATAAGCTGCCAATGAAGGAGGGCGAATCTGAACTAAAGGGATGTTTATAACCTCTATGAAGACATAAAGGAATAAGTTATGGGAGAAATGTGGATATAAACAGCAAACATTGCTGCAAGAGACATCTGCATCCATATGAATTTCCTCAAGCAAATGGATAAAGGCAAAGTAGATTTCGGGGTCCTGCCATTCCTTCAGGAGAAATGATGTGGCCCATTGACCCAGCACTAGCAAAAGATGTGCAATAGCAGAGATGAAGCATTTGGATTTAAGTGTGGATCCTGTTGCTGGTTTAATGCCTCCCAAACGCCAGGTGGAGGGAAGCTGTCGTATCACCCGGGATGATAATACTTGATTTTCCACTGTTGACTTAAAGGGGGAAAATATACAGAGGTAATTTGAGACCCTGAAAACTCCTAACACGAAAGTTGACACGTGGGCTGAGAATGAGACTATGAGAAAGGGAGGTTTTACTAATATAATCCACCTGAATGTAGGTATTTGCATCGAAAAAAAGGCCTCTATCTACCATTCTGTTACTGTAACTACAAATATTTTCCAGCTGCATAGAGGACCATTTAGTATTTTCAAAATTACTTGTCCTCGGGCAATCTGTTTAATTTCAAGTGCAATCCAAAAAGTAGCTGGGAGTTTATTTACTGCTGGTATGCACAGGCAAGCATTTAGCACGGGATGGTCAGCATATAAATACAAATCCATACACTTAAAGTTCTTAGACCGAACTATTTGCTTTTTATTCTTATCCTTTGCTTTCTTCCTTTCTTTTTAAGGGCCACTTTGGACTACATAATGCATTACACAGACACCAAACGAACTCACATGCCAGCAGAAGCAGTGAGTTTCACCTATCCAAGTATTTAAAAAGCTTGCAAGCACACACTGTCTCCTGTGCAGCCCGGAGATCCCTGTTGAGTCTATGCCAAGTCCCTGAAAAGTTGGACACTGCATCCGGTATTTACACTAAGCTAAAATTCTAATCAGCACTAACAGCAGTGTGTTTTAATTCACCCTTATGATTTTATTTCAATCTGCTAAGTAGCACAACTGCCAGAAAGAAACTGCTATAAACTCCAGTAAACAAATGCAGGGGGAAAAAACCCCAAAACAT
>VZTR01014248.1:40260-82519 GCA_013400775.1 Chaetops frenatus
TGGAAAGAACTGTGTTCATTATAGGTTACATTCCCAATTTTCAGAGGGGAGATTTTTATTAGGAGGTGTCATCAGTCTTCTTACATATTTTTTTCACTAACAGAACGAGAAGATTGCCAGAAGAAGGGAAGAACTTTTAGCAGAGCGACAAAAAAAGAAGCGGGAGGTAAGAAAACAACCTAATAAGAAAGATTTGAAATAGAAGTGTTTGCNCTGTCAAACTACAATATGGTGTATGAAAAAACACTCCTCTTATCAAAACTGCAGTGTAGCTCTTCAGCTTTTCTGGAAGTGGTATGGTGCTTCACTGTATACACTATGCCATACTGCTGTATTTTCTTCTGAAATAAGTTTCTAGAATTTACTAGATTTTTGCTTATGATAAAGGATATCCCTAAATAAGGTTTTGTTGAATTAATGGCTTTTGTAATTAAAAAAGAGACAAGAATACTATATGTTCCTTCAAAATATCTGAATTATAGACATGAAATAGCAAAATATTTTGTCTCTATAGGCTTTAGCAAATAAGGATAATGATGAAGCTACTGAGGAGGAGGAGAATGAAGATATTGAAGCTATACTTGCAGAAGAGTTTTTAGAAGAAGAAGAGGAAGAACCAGAAGAAGAAGAAAATGAAGAAGATGCTGTTGAGCGCATGCAAAATGAAATTTCAGAGAAGTTTGAATCAGAAGTAGAAAGATTACAAAATGTGCAGGTACTGATACCACTGCTTATTTTGTTAAATTATACGATCACAGGAAGAAGAATTTCCATATGTATTTGTAACATTTAAATATTATAGTGCTTAAATAACCATGCTGCTGTACTCGTGATCTAAGTATGTGAACAAGATGAAGACTGTACTGAGAAAGTATAGACTTTAAAGAGTATATAATTTATATGACTAATATAGTAGAGAAAAAAAAAAGGAGCTTTTGGGTAGACCTATCCAATCTTGGTGTCATTTCTTTTTTGATAAGTCAGTTGATACACACAACTGACCTAGAGGGTTGTGAATGTATGATCCGTATTTCAAAATAATTTTCAAGGCAAAATTCTTACTAGACAGCTCTTTTTAATACAGTTCCTAGTTGTTGGTGATGAAACCAAGTGTAAAGAAAAAAATCCAAATCTAATCTCGTTTAAGATGCCAGTTTGGCACCATTCCCACACCTAGTGACATAATTTTCTTGAAGTCAGTGCAGTTGCGTGTGGCAAGGTAACCTCATCTAACGCCAGATATCTGCAACATCTAAGGCAGTACGTAGATCAGTGGCATTTGTTTATTATCTACTGAGCATCTCACTTCAGAAAGACACTAATCATGATTTAGAAGAAGCTCTATCCACTGACCAGAGAGGTGGTTTACAAAACCAGATAATATTATAATATTGTAGCAGTGTGATGCCTAATATGGATGTTTAAACTTCAGTGGGCAGGAAGACCAGTTCCCATCAAACTTTGCTGATTTCTGTTGACTGAGAACATGCTTAGGAAATCTTTGATAGTTCACAGAAAATCTAGCAGTCAATCTTTATTAAAAATCTGGTTGCATTTATGATTCTAATATTTCATTATGTTTCCATAACCAGGAAGAACTTGAAAAGTTATTAATACCACCAGTTGAGATCAATGGAGGACGGAAGCCACGTGTTGTGTGCTACCAAATATACAGCAAGCTGAAATCTCTAGTGGAAAACCGCAGGAGCATTTTTGAGAAATGTTACCCAATAAGTTTGCCACTTGCACAGAAGATGCTAGTTTTCTCATATAAATTACTAAGTTCTTTTGGTCAGTGGGATCCAATCAAGGTAATGTTCTTAAATGGCTGAAGAATGTTTTCAAAGAGTTGACACTTTAAAAATGTATTTCACGTTAAAAGATGTTATCAGACAGTAGTAACTAACACCAGAAATACTTAATGACAACTACATTACTGAATCAAAATGACACCACTGAATATACACAAAATACAGCAAGCATTGATAATAAAAGGTGTCTTTTCAGTGTTGCAGCTACTTTAAGGCTGAGAGGCATTTAGTAAAATTTGTTACAGTATCATTGATGACATGATTAAAAGTGGCATTGAGTCAGAAGGAAATGCCTAATTAATGTTACACAAAACACTGGACAACAGAGAAGGTCTTAAAGCCTTCCAGTAGTAGTCAGAAAAAACTGAAAGGATTTGGAGTATGAATTTGTAAGAAGCCACACACACAAGTGGCCACCAAACTTAGTAGTGGCAAAAAAAGTTAGATCTATGTAATTCATTAGCAATAATTCTTTCTTGTCAAAATTTACAAATTTTGAAGAGCAAAAAACCTATTTCTATGGTATTTTACTAGAGAAAGCTGAGATCAAAAAGTACTCATTGCTATCCCCAAAAGTGGGCTGATACCATCTTACAGGTAGGAAATGAAATGTTTGCAGGTAATTCTTTTGTTCTAATGCTAGAATTAAAAGCAGATCAGATTGTGAGTAAATCAAAGATAAAAAGGAGGATTCATTTTAAAAACTCCAGTGAATGACAGAGAAAGCAGGAAGGCCCTGAAGGAAACATACTTTGGCCTTCATTTTACTATGCCAATTAATCGAACCATTTTATTCCCTTTTGTACAGCATCATGTTGGGTCTTCACCTGTTCCAGATCACATTTGTCTCTCTTTAACCTTAGGATCAGAATCTTCGTTCTTTTTCATGACTGCATCAATTGGCATCTAATAATCTGGGGACATACTAATAGAAGTAGATATGTCTACACTTACGTCATTTCCAGCTACTGAACCACAGTTAATGTGTTTAATTGCAATTGGTTTCTACACTCTAGTCCTTCCACTTTGTTCTATCAGATTTCACTACATTTTTGCATTCCATTTCTCCACTTCATTCCTTTATTCTGTACAATATTTTTTACCAACCAAAAAGTAGAATTCAGTTAGAAGAAGGAAGTCATAGGAAGCTATTGGATAAAATAAGAGTGGTGTGCTGACAGTGAAAAGGTACAAGCTGATAAAAATGAAAGGGAAATAGGATCATTTTGAATGGCATTTTAGGATAATAGCAGAAATTATAAAATTGATTATAGACTGGAAGTTTTGGGGTAGAAAGGCAGATTGAGAATATGCCAGTTGCTTTCAGATTGAATTTGGGGGCAAGGGAAAGTAGTTATGCAACTGATTAGATAAGCAGAGAATAAACATTATGAGCTGAGTGAGGAATGGACGCAGATATGCAGTAGAACAGAGTTGTGAAATCCCATAAATTGCGGGCAAGCACCCTGAAATGACTTGATGCAGGAATAGGAGCCTTAGGATTTGAGAAGAGTCTGGCAAGACAATGCCATACAGTAGAACAGCCCCATCTCTAGCTGTAATAACCAGCTGACCTTACTGACTCCTTCAAAGAATAGTAATAGGTTTGTGAGGTATGATTTTCCTTGACAAGAAGCTGAGTTGGCTCTTCCCTATTATTTGATATGTATGCATGTATCTACTGGGTTTTTGTCCTTAATGTATTTCAGTTTCCTCAATACAGAGTCAGATTTATTGGACTATTTTTTCCAGGTTCTATCCTGGAGGAAAAAACTTTTTAAAAAATGGTAATTTTCTCCACCTTTGTTTTTTCTTGTAGAAGGCCAATGTTACACATTACTCAGCATTACACTTCTTTAGAACAGTGAGGTGAATGCCGTCTGGTCTGGGCAATTTTTTCTATGTATTGGTATTGTTTTTCTGCATTTTGTTTTAAAGCATCTTTTATTGACACTTTCAGGCAGTTCTTCCAGGGGCTGCAACAGAGACATGACTAAGTTCTTCCACAGTGAAGAGTGGTACAAGGAATTAATCTGGCATTACTCCAATGACTATTCCTGCCAATTGCATCTCTTACATGTCAATGATCCATCAACACTGCAGACATTTAAGTGGGCTGTCTGATGTGTTTGAAAAGATTTAATCAGCAATGCATGTATTTTTCCAAGAACTTTTTCAGCTTATCTTGTGGCTTTTCACTTGACTATAAGTATTGATATCCTTTTGTCTTCTTCATTTGTACATGACTTCTGTTGAATACAATATTCTCAGTGTATTTTCTATTGTCAGGCAGGCAGGTAGGTTTAATTCACTGAGGAATAAAATTATTCTCTTTATTCTTTGAAAATTCAAAAAAGTAGTATGACTACACTGTCTTAACAGACATAAAGTGTTATGGTACCACCTACTGGAAATAGTGAGTATTTCTTCTGTCTTCAATGTTTATTTCATTTTTTGAACAAGAAGTGTAGGTATGGAGGTTTCCCAGACTCAGAGCAAAATATTATGTCCATATATATGAATTTCAGAATCCTTTGATGGTTTGTCTCATATGGCTGGTACTCCTCTACCTACTTATAAAGCCACTTCTCTGGGATGGAGGGAGAAGAGGCTTTGTCAAACCTAATTAACTGATTCTCATTTTGTATGTTATACAGCTAAGCCAAGGAGATATGATCAAGCCACAGGGAAGAGCAATCTTTCCAGTAATCCATCGACAATATATTTATTTCTTTTCAAGTAAAGAAAATAAAGAAACATTTATGACAAATCCCATCAAATATATTTGTCAGCCAAAACCTAAGCTATCTGTACCAGTAAAGATTGCAGTTGTGGGACTTCCAAAATCTGGAAAGACTACAGGTATGAGCAGTTATATATTAAAAAAAACATTATTTAATGACTGAAGCTGTATCTGTCCTTACTGTTGCTAAAAGTCATAAGCCATTAATGTTGTTGGTTTTCCTGCTTCTCTTGGTGAATACAGATTCTTTTAGTTACATTCTGTAGTGTCTTACTTAATACGCAGTTTGATACTTATGCATTGTCCATCTGAATTTTATCCCAGGTCCTTAGATGTTAGTGACATGGACTTGCACATAGAAAAACTGGACTTACACTATTTATACCCCTTTTATTATTTATTATTATTGTCTAATTGTTTCTTATTT
The DNA here is from genome assembly GCA_013400775.1 of Chaetops frenatus. Classification (NCBI taxonomy): domain Eukaryota; kingdom Metazoa; phylum Chordata; class Aves; order Passeriformes; family Picathartidae; genus Chaetops; species Chaetops frenatus. The sequence continues at coordinate 45,242 of VZTR01014248.1, forward strand.
TTTCAGTCAATATAAGCTAATTTAAAATGGAGAAATAGTCCTAGGATCAAAGATGAGGACCCCAGACTCCCCATTCCCCAGTCCATTTCCAAATTTCTAGATTAAAAATGCCCAAGATTTCCATCCTTCTCCCCTCTCATTCCTCTTCCATGACTCTGTCAATCCACATGTTTCTGCCTTTTACTGGAGGAGGAGGAAATTAATTTTAAACCATAGTTATTGATTAGAATAGGATGTTAGGAAGAAAAGAGACAGGTTCAAATTATCTCATATTTAGGATGAATTTTTGCCATATTTCCCGTTTCCTGGATAAATTATGCAACTGATGGGCTGTTCTGTTAAAGGATTAGCAGTGGAAGCATATTTTCTAACACACTGTAATAACATTGACTATATCTGCTGGGGTTTGTGCTAAATTGAATAGTGTTAGCATGCCCTATGCATATGCCAGATTGTGATGTTGCTTACCTTTAAAGGTGTGATTTGAAGTCAAAATATTTTGCAGTTGCCCAGAGACTTGCAAGTACTTATGGGTTCCTGCGCCTGTCCTTAGGAGATGCCATCCGATTTGTGATAAACAACCAGCCAGAGAGTGAGCTGGCACTTAAGGTACAGTCACACCTTCTCCAAGGACTCACTGTACCTGATGAATTGGCCATCCAGGCTCTAGATACGGCTCTGCTAAAGCACGTGGATAATGCCACTGGGTAAGAGTCTTCTTGGGGTTTTGGGGGTCTCTCCAGGACAAGCCAGTCCCTTCATAGGTGTGGGTTCCCATGTTATTGCTGTAAAACAATTTCACTAAAACACATCAGTGGTTTCTGCATTAAGAAAATAATCTGTACAAAAGGAGATTTTTTACAGTTGCTCTGGGAAATGAGACTGAAGCATTATTTTCTGCAATTTTCAAGGAACTATATTCTGATAAATCCAAGTAATATACTTTATGACAGTTGTTTTTTTTCGGTCAATAAGCCAACATCTTCTATTATCCTTTGAGAACTATCATTTTGTCTTATACCAGCTCCAGAACCAACTTGGACACACCGAATTCTCTTTGATCATGCAGGTTGGTTCAGTATGTAAGGTTTTTTTCTGTTTTTCTTAACAAGTGACGGTCTTAAGGAGGAGCAGAAACCAGTGAGTCTTTCCACCTCATTCATATGTGATCCTAGGCTCTTTCTCATCCACTGAAACACCTTTGAAACCGGGCAGACTTAAAAAGCTTTACCTACTTGATTTTGCTTTATTTGGTTGTAAATTCTTAGGTGTGAAGAATGTGCCTATCAAGTGAGAGCAGTGATAACTTCATGGCATGAGTGTAGACTTTTGTCTCCATGGAAAATGTACTAGAAATATACATAGACTTACCAGATGATTGAAACTCACTTCTTAGGAAAACAATTTTTTCTGTTTCTGTTTGTGTGCAGAGTTGTAATTGATGGCTATCCACTAACAAGAAAACATGTAAATCTCTTGGAATCAACTAAGATAATTCCAGTGAAAATCTTTGAATTAGATATGGATACAAAGGAAGTGTTCAGAAGAGCACTGTTGGATAAGGAAACCACAAAACGGTAGTGATACTCCCTGATAGAATTTCTTTTATTTTCTACACAATATTGTAATATCTCTATTTATCTGCCTCAGTGCTACATCCAGAGGTTGTATCTAACCTGGAGCATAACTCAGCTGTCTCTGAACTCCACATATGAAAAACATGGGAACCAGTCCCTCTCCTTTCTAATGCTTTGATTTCCATAGACCAGAAACGGGGATGTAAGGTGTTTGTGGCATGCTCTGGCCAGATCCCTCAATTGCATAACTGAGATTACAAATGTGCAATGCTGTGCACCCAGTGCTTAGTTTAACTGGTTTAATGAAACTGTACATCAGGAATGTTACCACTTCTCTCTGCTGCTGAAATTTATTTTTCATCAATTATTATCATAAAAGATATTGATACTTCATCTAATAATCTCTCTTTTAAAGACTTAATTAGAGTTATTTTAAAAATACGGAAATAATGCATATTTAGTAATGTATAGAATTCAGGAGTTCTAAGCCTTTCAATTCAGTTTATTCCCTTCTTTGTTTTTCTGAGAAGATAAATATTCTGTTTAAAGAGCTGTTGGTTGTTTTTGAGGAAGAACAGTAAGTAGTTTATAAGCAGACAGAGAATGAAAAAGAACAGAACATTCACCTTAAAATTAAATTGTGTAAGAACCTGGTTCTCATTAGAGGAAGTGTTTCTAAGAAGTTCCAGATAGCTTGGAGCATTATTGCGTGCCTCTTTCATTTTGTCCTTTTCTTTTTGTCTCTTTCTTTTTATCAAGTAATCAGTACAATGTTAAATTGTTTACTAAAAGACTAAAGACAATTTGCATTGCAAAAAAATTAAATCAGTGAGGTGTTTTTGATAGTATTTACTTTAAACTTCATTTTAAATACCAAACTAATTATATTTCATAGGCTTCAGTACAAATCAAGTGTGCAATATCAGGGTACCATTTAATGGTGTATTTGTAGTGTGTGTCAGGTAATATGTGATGATACATTCCAAATCCTTTGCAAAATAATTATCGAGTTGTATTTGGGATGTAAATAGAAAAGGTTTTGTTCTTCATTTTTGAACAGGACTGTCTGATCATAAGTACACTGCTTTTCACATGTAGCTGGAAGTATTCTTAAGAAATTTGTATTTCTCAAATATGTTCTACAGTGTCAAATGAGCAAAATTTTGTAAAAAGAACTTACAGGGAACTCTAAAACTTAAACTTGAAATTCAGTGAAATTATCTAATCTTCAGATTTAAATCACTGTTATTTTTCATTGTCTTTAGACCTCCCTATCCTGAAAATGACAGCCCACAGATTCTAGCTATTAAAAATTCCTGCTATAAACAGCACATTGATGATATTAGAACTTACTATATGGAGGAACGTCAGAACTGGTGTGTGATTGATGCCAATCATAGCAAATGGAAGGTCTGGAACACTGTTCTGCAGGAAGTTCAAGTGGTTGTTAAACAAATCCAGATATACCTGGAAAGAAGAAAAGAAGGTAAGAGAAAAACAAAGTTTCTCAGAATATTTGTTTCCTTAAAAAGCTGCAATGTACTATGTGCACAACAACTTCATCTTTCTTTGGATGAGGCTAATTCTTGGATATCTACATACCCTTAAATTCTTCAATCTCATCTGCAGAGATCTTCAAGAGATCTCTTGAAAAGAGTGAAGACAAAGCCAACTACAGGGCAGTCTGGGGCCATCCTCCAAAGAATAGGGTAACAGATCTGCTAAAGGAAGTCAGAGTCCTTGGTCCACAGTAGATTCAGCAACACTAGGTGGTAAATCCCAAAGAGTACCCCAAAGGTACAAGGGGAACTCCAACTTTCAGCTTCATTTTAGTGTTAGTGAAGGAAGAGGGAGGGAGAGGGAAGATGTTAATTTAAAATCTAGAAATAAGTTTAAATATGCCAGAGTTAACTTCTGTGCTTTGGGAAGAAGACCACTTTACTCTAAAATGGCACAGTTCCCATTTGAGTTTTTGTGGCTTAGCACTGGTCAGGATTAAATACGCCTTTTAAACATCTCTGTACTATTTAACTATAATTCCTCTGAAGGGCAAACATGCTTCCTTAGCTTATATCCACCGTTTGGATTTAACTTGTTTAGCTCTGTGGCTGCACCCATCTTAAAAATCAGAGTCACAATCAAAAATATTAAAATACACATAACTTTTTCACATCACGCTTGAAAAAGCACAATTTTTAAGTAATTTGGATTTGAGATGACATTTTATTCAAGATTTTGAATATATTTCCTCCAGATAGACTGTGGCATTTGCAAGATACGGATGAATAAAGGGGAGGCTTTCATCACACCTTGTACTCTTTTTCACCAATGTAAAGAAATAAAATAATAGCTGAAATGTTCCTTAGTAACACAAAGGAGTGAAACAATGAATCATAAATTAGAAGAACAGACTAATAACCTGAGGATGCAGAGTATCCCACGTCAACAGTAATTATTGTATTTCTTAAATGCTACAAAAATGTTATTAAAGCTAATTGGTAAAATGAGTTGCAACTTCATTTTATTATCAAATTGCTGTTTTATTTCTCATTATTTCATATAATTTTCAAATTATGAATTACCTTCTAGACTGTAGAATTCCTGAGTAGAATTGTTTGATGTTTCTATGTCTCTCATAAATAAAACATTATCACTAATTGCTTTCATTAACAGGAAAAGCAGCCAGCATTGCTGATTTATGTATTACTCCCAAGGAGCTGCAGGATCAGCTGGGGGAGTGTGGACAGTACTGTCCTGTCAGCCTTGCAGAGAAAGGTGAACTGATTGACTGCTCTGTAACCCCCTCGCTGGAGTTCGCTGCAGAATTTCAAGGGCGCTATTACAAAATGGCTTCACAGGAAGAACTGGAAGTATGTGTCAAAAAGCAGGTCAAAAAGGAGGGGATTATGGGCAGAGGGAACATTGTTGCTTGGATTATTTGATTCCATACAGAAATAGGTAATATGCAACTTGAATTAGACCACTGTTGCTAGCATTCAAGCTTTTATTCTGTATACTTCTGCTATCAAATATCTAGGCAGACAAAATACAGCACAGACACCATTAAACTAAAGCTCATCTTACAAATTGTCATAGATCAAACATTTGTTGGAAAACAATAACTTTCTCCTTTCTCCATCTGCTGCAGGGAGACTGGGTTAGAAAGTGGCTTATGATAGCAGTAGATAGTGTTGAATGGTGGGTGGATAGTGACTACTTCAACTGAGAAGTAGTAGGTTGGAAAAGAAACTACCCAAGAGCAGCAGCAGTGCCAACACACTGTTGTACTGGACAAAAAATAGGTATCTAACTTGGTGTGAGCCAGTCCTCTGGAGTTTGACTAACAGTCCTACAGTGCTTCTTTCATGATAAAAACATTTCTTTTTCTACAGAAATTCTTGAGCAGACCAGAGGTTTATGTGTCATCACTGGCATCTCACCCTCTCCCATCCCCACATATGCTACCAAAGAAACTGACTGCAACAGAGGTGAAGGCCTTATTCCCTGTAAATGCTGAAATGCAGGGATACTGTCCAGTCACTTACCTAGATGGAAAACAGAGGTATGTCACTAGACTTTTCATAATCTTATTACAGACTATGTGTCCTATATTAAAGTATTAATGAGGAAACACTTCTAAAGTACTTTCTAATAGTGTTCAGGGTTTGGACAGGAAAAGCTATTGCAATTCTCTATATTGCACCTATGGCTTTGGAAATCAAGATAAAATCACCTTTCAATACTTACACGGCTACAGGTCCTACAAGGATCTGTGTTGGCTTACTGTCTTTCATGATGAAGATGGATAGATACAGTTTACATTCTCTCCATCATAAACCTTCAAAGGTTCAAAGAAATCTCATAAATCCCTAGTAGATGCAAAACTAGTTATTATGATTTTGGTAAGAGATCCATAAAGTTCCACCATAAAGTCACACAGATTTCCTCAGTGTGCAATAATTTCTCATCAGAGGAGAACTGTAACAGCCAATTCTATGTTATCCCTGAACACCTATGATTGGCATTTTAAATGGAGGAGCTCTAAAGAAGCACTATGAAAGTTCCTTAATAAGTAGATTTTGAGGCAGAGACTCTATTAGATTTTGAACCTTGTAAATGTCAGTCATGTAGTGGAAACTTGGATGATCCAATTGCTATTTTTTTTTGTAGTTGCTACACTTGTTAAATTACCAGAAAGCTCCCAGTAGCTCATAAATTTATGCCACACAAATTATGTTTTACATTTTCTGTGAATGAGTAATTCCTGCTCCATCTCTTCAGATATGAAGCTTTGGTGCCTGGCAACATCAAGTATGCAGCAAAATACCAAGATAAGGTATATATTTTTGAAAGTGACGAAAAACTTCAGAAGTTTATGAGGTGAATACACTAACTGCATTTTAATCTTCAATCATGTCACTGTTTACACATCTTAAAAGTGCTTACTTTTATATCTGTTTAGGTTTCCAGAGAAGTACTGGAATCTGAAGCTTCCCCATAAACTCCCTCCAAAAAAAGAGCCAGTGCTACTAACTACACTTCCTTTGCCTGGATACCTTGAACAGGCCAGTTTTTACTTTTCTATTTTAAAACATGATTTTGTGATATATAGCATATCCCACCCAGGTTTTTTTTTTTAGTTTTTAATGCATTTGAGTCTTATGTTTATTAATGGAATTATGCTAAATTGAAAATTTTGGAGTTACAATTGAGAGCAATTTTTTTAAAGCCTTAAAATAATAGATGTTTGTAGCTGTAATGGACAAAATACAAGGCCATCAGAGGGGGATAATAAGCTGCAGTACTATACAATAGACTTTCAGACTTAGTTGTTTATCATACCTTGTAAGAGTACATTTAAGTTTGACTTTTAACACCAGCATAGACACAAGCTTACCTGGAAAAATTTAAGAGTACTTTGTTACACTTTGACACATGAATAAATAAAAAATAATTCATGGTCACAGCCCTCCCTATTTTGTTACCTAATTTGTTATCTCCTACTATTCACCAACTTAGAGTATCATCCTGTATTGCTAGATCTGCATTACAACAGGATAAAGCATTGTTCAAGGTTTCTGTAAGGTCTTTTAAACCTGTTTTCTTTCTTTAGGGAGTAGCAACTTCTCTAATAAAAGCTCTGCATGAAGTCGGCAGCCTTAAGCCAAAGTTTCCATTCCTAAGTGTGAAAGAAACTGCTCTGCTTTTTGTCTCCTTCCATCTAAAAGGTAGTGTATAAAATAGCATGCTATAAAAATAGCTAATTGTATAAATGACATAAGTCCTCTGATACAATATAGATAGTCAATTAGTGTTCATATTTGCTTTTTTTTAGAATTTCTGTTTGAGTTTTTTTCAGCTGGAGATATCAGTTTCAGATAATTGTCTTTAATAGTATGCAATTGGCTTAACTACAGCCAGCTTTCTCGATTTCAATATCCTTGCTTGCAGCTCTGCTATAGTTTTGGGCTGGCTTCCAGTACTGCTGGAGATTTCTGGAGCAAGACCCACATTTCTTTCAACCCACCATTTTTGTCTTTTATAAACCAACCTTTTCACTGGGTGAACTTGACCTGGCCTTTTGTATGCTACATTTTTACTTATTCTTTTAGATAATACCAATCTTAATTATTTTTTCAAAGTTCTTCACATCCTGTGTTTCCTCATGTAGTTTTCAGAGCCCTCCAGAATTTTTCTTGAACTATCACAGATTTTTTTGCTAGCATGGCTTTGTTAAGGAAGACCATTGAAGAGGGCAGGCACATGGTAAGCCCTTGCATAAATGTACAGTTCCTAAGCCACCAAACTGCTTTCATACTGTAGTTTTCTTCATTCACAAAACCTTTTTTCATTCTATGGTTAGCACAGTTTTGCTAACATAAGGATGCCCATGCTAGGAATGTTTTGCTCATATATTGCAGCATTAAATCATTATTAGTAGTGGATGACGAACCAGAAAGGTTATGCAAGTGCAGAAATCTCTTCTCTTCAAGCAGTGCCAAACAGTTTGACCACAGGAAAGCAGGAAAACAAATTAACTTCTTCTAGCACTGGGTAGGACTGTTTCCAGCTTTAAGATACAGCATTCCTGTACACTGACAAATCACTTGAACGTGAGGAAGAACTTCTTTCATGTGTGAGTGACCAAGCACTGGAACAGATTGCCCAGAGAAATTGTGGAGTCTTCATTACTGGAAATATTCAAGAGCCATCTGAACACAATCCTGTGCCATGTGCTCTGGGATGACCCTGCTTGAGCAAGGAGGTTGGCCCAGATGACCTACTGTGGTCCCTTCCAGCCTGACCCATCCTGTGATTCTGTGATTTGTTGCAAATACAGCATTATTTATTATTGTGCATCTCTTCAGAGTAGTCACACCATTCTTGATCAAAAATTTTGAACAAAGTGCTTCACGTTGTGGTCTCCTCAAAATTTATTTCATCCTATTTCTACGTGAAGTTAAACCTTCTCATCTTCAATTAACAACATTCTCTAATCTCATTTAAATAGAGGACAAGAAACAGTGGTTTAGTTGCTCCTTCAGTTTTTCTCACAACACTGGATTGCTTTTAGTATCTGAGCAGGTACAGGTGATCAACCATAAATGCAGAGAAATTTACTCCTGGAAAGAGAGTAGTAAACCATACATCACTATAGTGATTGAATGTCCTTCAGTCTAGACTCCCGTAAGGGCTGTACTTACAGCTATGCTTGAAAAATCTCTCAGAAACTGTTAAATGTAGCTGTCTGCAATTAAAAGCTAGTGGGCTGAAGTGTCTTATAGCATAGTTCTTCATGCTGTCCAGTTTTTGTAATGAGATATAAAATACTGTCCATAGGAAAAAAGTGGTTATGGTTTGGCTCACTCCTTCCCCTTTGCCTCAGGGTAACAATTAAAATAATAAACTGTACTCTGAGGACTGGCACTCAATACTAATGTATGCCAAAATAGGGCTTAGGGCAGAGAGAAACCTTCCTTCCTCCTCCGAACTACTGGTCAGCTCTTCACAGAATCGTGGAATCACAGAATATGCTGAGTCGGAAGGGACCTACAAGGATCACTGAGTCCAACTCCTGGTGCTGCACAGGACCATCCCCAAGAATCACCATGTCCTGGAGAGCATTGTCCAAATGCTTTTTGAACTCTGTCAGGCTTGGTGCTGTGACCACTTCCCTGGGGGGCCTGTGCCAGTACCCAACCACTGCGGGCACTCAACCCAGTGAAGAACCTTTTCCTGATATCGAACCTAACCCTCCCCTGACACAGCTTCAGGCCATGCCCTCAGGCCCTGTCACTGGGCATCACAGAGAAGAGATCAGTGCCTGCCCCTCCTCTTCCCCTCAAGGATGTTGAAGACTGCAATGAGGTCCCCCCTCAGTCTCCTCCAGGTGGACAGACCAAGTGCCCTCAGCTGCTTCTCATACAGCTTCCCCTCAAGACCCTTCACCATCTCTCTTGCCCTCCCTTGGACACTCTCCAATAGCTTAATTTCTTTCTTACACTGTGGTGCTCAAAACTGCACACAATATTCAAGGTGAGGCCACCCCAGTGCAGAGCAGAGTGGGATAATCCCCTCCCTTGCCCAGCTGGCGATGCTGAGCCTGATGCACCCCAGGACACCACTGGCCCTCCTGGCTGCCAGGGCACTGCTGACTCCTGTTCAACTTGCCATCAACCAGGACCCCCAGGCCCTTTTCTGCGGCACTGCTTTCCAGCATCTCATTTCTCAGTGTACATCCAGGGTTGCCCCATCCCAGGTGCAGAATTGGGCACTTTCCCTTGTTGAACTTCATATGATTGGTGATTGCCCATCTCTCATTTGTCAAGGTCTCTCTGCAGGGCCTCCCTGCCCTCAAGGGAGTCAACAGCTCCTCCTAGTTTGGTATCATCTGTGACCTTGCTTAGTATCCCTTCCAGTCCTGCATCCAAGTCATTTATGAATATATTGAAGAGCACAGGGCTGAGGATGGAGCCCTGTGGGAAACCCATCAGTGACAGGCCACCAGTCCAATGTCACCCCACTCCCTTATAACCCTTTGTGCCTGACTGGTGAGCCAGTTGCTCACCCATGGCATGATGTGTTTATCGAGCTCTGTGCCTGACATTTTGTCCAGAAGGCTACTGTGAGAGAGTATTGAAATTCAAAAAGATTACATCAACAGGCTTCCCTTGGTCAACTAGGTGGATTATTACCTTGTCATACAAAGAAGTCAGGTTTGATAACTGGCTTCATGAGAGAAAAGTCCCACTTATCAAACCTGACTTCCTTGTATGACAAGGGAGCCCACCTTACGGGCAAAGCATTTAGGTCATAGAACAACTGTGTCAAGGACACAGCAGCCCAGCGCCAGGCATGCCCCGCCTGGGCTATCCCCAGGCTGTGCCACTTCAGGTTGTGTAGCACAACAGCCAAATTTGTCACTGACTGGAGTTTCAGCAGCATTGCAAGGTCTGAGAAATGGGAAGTTGTCAGCAGCTGAATGTATTTGTTGTGTCTTCTTTTACAAAAGCCTGATCCTTCTGATTATCACGACCCTTTTGGAGTCAGGAACTTTCTGAAATACCAGACTTGATCTTTTTGTCTTGGCACCAACAGGCAAGGTGTTTGTCTGTACCACAGGTAACGCTAACAGAGGTAGATTTGGTCCCTTTGAAAATTTCTGTTATGTAATTGCACAAAGTTTGCAGGGGACACTAACATGCTGCTTAACTTCTTGCAGCACACAACCCCCGGAGCTCGAAGCCGGTGCGGCAGATGTACAGGAAGAAGCTGTTGCAGTTCGTGGAGCACTGTCAACTCATCCCCTACCTGGGGACTGCCATGAGGGGGTCATATAAGGAGCCAAGAGATCGGCCCCTTGGCCTTGACAATAGGCTGCAGACTTTTCTTTCCCTGAAAGGCACCCGCCCCTCTTTTGTGTGAACCCTGTATTTCCAGTGATTAACACATGGAGTGTTGCCATCAGGCACCAGTATGGCTGCAATGTGGCCCATGAACATCCCATTTTTTAACCAGCCAGTTTTTCATCCAGCCAGTTTTTTAACCATGAATCTTAAAAATAAAAACTTTTGTCTGACGTTGAGAGATGTAAAGCCACTAGAGAGCGTCCAAAGGAGGGCTATGACGATAGTGAAGGGCCTTGAGGGGAAGGCGTATGAGGAGCAGCTGAGGGCACTTGGTCTGTTTAGCCTGGAGGAGACTGAGGGGAGACCCCCCTGCAGTCCAGAACACCCTTGTGAGGGGAAGAGGAGGGGCAGACACTGATCTCTTCTCTGTGGAGACCAGTGAGTGACAGGACCCGAGGGCATGGCCTGAAGCTGTGTCAGAGGAGGATTAGTTTAGATATTAGGAAAAGGTTTTTCACCCGGAGGGTAGTTTGGCACTAGAACAGACTCAGGGTCTGGGAAGGTCAGGCAAGTGGTCACAGCACCAAGCCTGACAGAGTCCAAGACGCATTTGGCAACGCTCTCTGGTCCATGGTATGATGTCTGGGGCTGTCCCGGGCAGGGCCGGGAGCTGGAACAGTATGATCTATGCGGGCCCCTTTCAAGCGGGGATGTTGCATCAATCTGTGGCTCCAAGTCCCGCCCGTGCTGCGCTCGTTGCGCGGCGCAGGCGCGGCTCCAGCCCCGGCCCGGAAGTGCAGCGGCGGCGGCGAGCGGTGAGTGCCGGGCCAGGGCGGGCGGCAGCCGGGCCAGGGCGCTCCGGGCCCGCGGCTCTCGCGGGCCGCGCCTGCTCCCCGCTCTTGCCCCACGAGGGACGAGCGGCCTTCCCCTGAGAGGCGGCCCGCAGGGCTCACACGNTGAGTACAGCCTCTCTCTGTAATGGTGAGGGTTTTTTAGGGAAGGCGGGTGGTTTGGGTTTTGCAGTCAAAATACTAATGCTGTCACTTCCCGGTTAAACACCGAAGTCCTTCATATGATCAGAACTCACGAAATGCCCACGACCTTTTCTGGAACACGTGTGGATGTTAGGGAATGCCTGCAAGCAGAGTTGGCAGCGGCCGTTCAGGAATTCTTGTAATGCACGATAAGGCAGATTGGGTCACACCTGCAGCTGTGCTTTAAGGTGCTCCAGCAGCAGATATCAGGTTCACGTGCTCCGGAAATTAAAGCTTCCAGATAACACAATTTGCTTCCGCCGTGAAATATTTGATAGATGATTAGAGCTAAAGAAATCCCTTTTTCACCACCCCAGTAGCATTTAAGTATCATCTGTAGGTAGTGTCTGCTGCTTCATGATGATCAGGTGATTGAAACTGTTGCAGTAACTAAATACAAACATGCAGATTTATATGTGTTTAATATGATACTTGTATAAATTGGGATAACAAGTAGCTAATCTGTTCTATGTGTGGTTTAGCTGAGCATTGTAAATAGGACATTTGGGGCATATCTGTTCCGTAGTATTTGGTGGGTTCTTTTGAAATTGCTGGATTTTTGTTTATTTGTTATTAATTTTTGCAAATTTACTATGGAAGAAGCTTAGCAAGTCAAATTGACTGTTAATAGATACCTTAATGAACCCTATATTAGAACCCTTCAAAACACTGCTGTTTTTCTGTTTGTATTGCCTACCTTCTTAGGCTGAAGCGTAGTAAGGTAAAGTGTTAAAAAAGAGAAATTTTCAGAAAGATAAATGTGGGTAAAAGAAGTCATGAAGTCCTGCCACATTGATACCAGTGAAGTTTTATCATTTATTACAGGATTTTCTAGCCTTGTCCTTGAATAAACTACACTGATCAAACTGCAGTTGACCTTTGTGTTTCCAGTGTGGTGGGTTGAGGCTGGCTAGACACCAGGTGCCCACTGGAGTCACTCCATCCCCCCCCCCCTTCTCAGGTGGACAGGGGACAGAGAATATCACAAAAGGTCATGGGTGTTGAGATAAGGACAGAGAGAGATAATTCACCAGTTTCCAGCACAGGCAAAACAGGCTTGACTTGAGGAAATTATTCTGTTGTCAATAAGATCACTGTTGGATAATGAGAAATAAACCCAAATCTTTAAACAGCTCACCCCACCTCTCCCTTCTTTCCCAGCTCAGCTTTAGTCAGAGTTTTCTGTACCTCCTCCCTCCAGCAGCGCAGGGGGATGGAGAATGGGGGCTGCAGTCAGTTCATCACACATTGTCTTTGATTCTCCTTTGACAGCTCACACCTCTTCATCTGCTCCAGTGTGGGGTCCCTCCCACAGNGCTCCAGTGGGGGGTCCCTCCCACAGGAGACAGTCCTTCTTCCACAAACTTCTTTAGCCTGAGACTTTCCCATGGGCTGCAGTTCTTCACAGCTTGGATCCTTTCCACAGGTGCAGTCCTTCAGGAACTCAGCTCCAGTGTGGGTCCTCCATGGTGTCACAAGTCCCTCCAGCAACCCATTTCAGTGAGGGCTCCTATCTCCATGAGGCCATAGATCCTGCCAGGAGCCTGCTCCAGAACAGGCTTCCCACAGGCTCCCAGCCTCTTTCAGGCATCCACCTGCTCCGGTGTGGAATCCTCCCGGGGCTGCAGGTGGATCTGTGCTCCACCTTCATGGGCTGCAGGGGCACAGCTGCCTCACCATGNGGCACAGCTGCCGCACCATGGTCTGCACCGCGGGCTGTGGGGGAATCTGCTTGGCACCTGAAGCACCTCCTCCCCTCCTTCTCCACTGACTTTGGTGTCTGCAGGGCTGCTGTTCCCACATATTCTCGCTCCTCTCTCCAGCTGCAGTTGTGCATGTTTCTTTCCCCCTTCTTAAATCTGTCATCCCAGAGGCACTACCACCATCAACTGATGGGCTCAGCCTTGGCAAGTGGCGGGTCCATCTTGGAGCTGGCTGGTGTTGGCTCTGTAGGACATTGGCGAAGCTTCCTGCAGCTTCTCAAATAAGTTGCCCCTGTAGCTGCCCTGTTACCAAAATCTTGCCATGCAAACCCAGTGCTGTACTAAGGAGCTGTGACTAAGGAGTTGTTTCTGTCTGATGGTTTTAGTTTCAGAAGCTAGGGTAGCAATTTTTTTAGATAATGCAGTGTTCACTGTACATCCGAGATAAAAAACTGATAGGCAGTAATTCTGATCTAAGAAACTATCTGTAACCATGTAACCATTTCATAGAATTTAAAAATACTTTTTGAAGAAATTCCATGTCAGCGATAGTGTTGATTTTTCAAAAGTTTGGAGGATTCAGAATTGCTTCAGAAACTCTTGAATTCTGTTACTGGTATAACAAATGATACTTGGTGTCTTACAATGCTAACTGTTAAAGTAATTCTTTACTAAAGCTATTCTGTTTTTCTAGGCACCTCTTTCAATATTCATAATTAAAATGGCAAAAACAACTGATGCTTCTGAGAAACTGATCATCCACTCCAAAGCTCACAAAGATACCATTCTAGCTAATTTTGAGGAACAAAGAAAAAAGGATTTTCTTTGTGACATTACTTTGATAGTGGAGGATGTGCAATTCAGAGCCCATAAAGCTTTGCTGGCTGCCAGCAGTGAATACTTCTCAATGATGTTTGTAAATGAGGGTGAAATAGGGCAGTCCGTTTACGTGGTGGAGGGAATGTTTGCAGACACCTTTGGAGTTCTGCTAGAATTTATCTACACTGGTTGCCTCTGTGCCAGTGAGAAAAGCACAGAAGAAATCCTGGCTACTGCACAGCTGCTGAAAGTGACTGACTTGGTATGGGCCTGCACAGACTACCTGGAAAGCCGCAGCCCAGGTAGTGCATTGCTAGCTCCAGCTGACAGTGGAGCCTCTGTTGTTGCAAGTGACAGGAAAAATGATGGTCCACCAAAGCGAAAACGGGGGCGACCAAGGAAAATCAAAGTTGTCCAAGAAGAAGAAGAAGAATCAGGAGCAAATTCTGATTTGCTCCCCGAAGATGGGCAGCTGAGAGAGAACAACTCCATGCAAAATGAGCAAAATTTTATGAAAAAAGACACTGAAGTAGAAGAAACAGTTGCTAGTGAACAGGCTTCAGTGAGGAAAGATGGAGAAAGAACTGAACCTGCTTGTGGCTCAGAGGCTGCTGTTGATCTGTCAGCTGAGAAAGATGAAAACTATGATCCCAAATCTGAAACAATACAGAGCACTCAGAGTCGTTACAGCAAACGTAGAATAAGGAGATCAATCAAACTAAAAGATTATAAGCTTCTTGGGGATGAGGATGAGAAAGGACTGGCAAAGAGAACTGATGGAAAAAGAAAACGTGCAGGTTCTGAAGCTCGCTGTAAAGACTGTGGCAAAGTATTTAAGTATAATCATTTCTTGGCTATTCACCAGCGAAGTCATACAGGTAGGCCTTCAGAAACTGCTGCTTTTGGGTTAGGTTTAGTGATGTTGCCAAATGCAAGTGACTGTTGAAGTGTTGGTTGCTGACTACAGGAAGAATATCCAAAATAGCATGCTGGTCCAAATTACAGTGTGTTCTGTGTTTGCAGTTTTATTCTTGTCAGCAGATCACAGAATCTTTATGTCTCACCTAGATTTCGGTGTAATTAATAATTTCACTGTTTAAGCACTGAATTATATGGAAATACCTAAAGAATTATTTTATTCCTGTGTGAAGCTTGTCTCTTTACCACTAATAGAGACTAATTTTTTTAGTAGCTACAACATTGCAGTGCATCTCACTATCAGCTTAGAATATCTAGTGAGAAATGATGCTTCTATGTCTAAAAATGTCATCTTTTCAGGGGAGCGCCCTTTTAAATGCAGTGAGTGTGGCAAAGGCTTTTCCCAGAAGCATTCTCTTCAAGTCCATGAGCGGATGCACACCGGGGAACGGCCGTACACATGCACCATCTGCAGTAAGGCTCTGACAACAAAGCATTCTCTTCTGGAGCACATGAGCCTACATTCAGGTAAGTACTTCGAGACAAATGTAGCTCTCTGCTGCAAGGATTTGCATTTCTGAAAGAAAGGTACTTCTGCTCTGTCTTGTGTGTGCTGTTGTCATGTTCCAGCGAGGGGAAATTGCTAGGAGTTCTTTTAAAAATGGATGGTCAGGAATGAAATTAAGTCAAATTAGACAGACGTTGTATCTGAGAACCATTTATTGGTAACAAAAATAAAATTAAAAGGAGTTACCCTATTAAAGTGGGCTAGAAAAGACAGAGCAAGAGGAAGAAAAATGGGAAAGGAATCAGGGGGATAGAGAGAAAAAGAAGATATTACCACTGGAGGTGAGGGTGTGCTGTTGATGTCCATGAGGCGAGGGCTGTGCACATTGCCTGCCTGTGCACGGCTCCCGCAGTGATGGGCGACCAGACAGGAGGTGAGGGGTGCTGGGGTAGGAGGTCCAGAGACCTGAACCAGAGCTCAGGACACGGTTTTGGTGAGGATGGGCAGTGGGCTGGCTCTGAGGCAGGCAGGGCGTTGATCAGGGACACAGGGAGGCACGACAGATGTGAGGGCAAGCAAGGGCAGGAGAGCCAAAAGGCAGGTTGGGGACAGGGCAGAAAGCATAAGACTCAAAAAGTCCTGACTCAAAAGCAAGTTTCAGAAAGCCCTTTGAATCACCAAGCCTCAAAAGCAGTCTCAGAAAAGCCCCAAGCCAAAAGCCCACACTCGAAAAGCAAGTTTGAAAAGCCCAGGGCTTGTCACACAGTTACTTTTCATGCCCCTGGCTCCTCCCAAAGTCTGCCTATTGGCAGGAGACCATTGGCCCAGTCCAATGTCCCACTGCAGTCCATTGGTAGTAACCTTTTGCCACCTGACTGGAGAACTTCTGTGGAGGGTACAGTGTTTTCGGTGTTCCCCTGCTGACTGCCTGTCCCATGTGAGATTTGAAATGGTTGTCAGGCAATCTCCCCAGAGACAAGGCTTTCCTCCATCTTCTCCTGGCTGCCTCCTGGATGTGGCACATGTGCAACCTCTCCCCCACGTGCCTCTGACAGCCCTTGTTGAGGCATAACAAAACTGAATTGGCTCTTCACAGTTGGCTTGTGTATTTTATTTATTTCCTTGCTTATGCTTTGGGCATAGCTTACGTTTTAATAAGTGATTTTCTCTACAGGGCAGAAGGCTTTTACCTGTGATCAGTGTGGGAAATACTTCAGCCAAAAGAGACAGCTCAAGAGCCACTATCGACGACACACAGGTATAACAAGTTTGTGTTGAGGATCTGGCTACAGTCCATCCTGATTTGTCTTCCTAAAGATTGACTTAGGCTGAAAGTTCTTCCTCAGTGATGTATTTAGTCTCTGCTGTCTTCATGTGTCCTATCTTGGTATAACAGTGGATAGTGTGAAGAAGACATAATGGTGTATCATAAATGGAATGTGTAGAAAAACATTTAATTGAGAAGGGCTGTTATGATGAATAGAAATTAGTTACACTGTATTTGACATACAACTTGATTATTTTAGCCCTGCTGTCCATGCTACACAGAAGCTGGGAATTGTATAAACAATTGTGTCTGCTGCTTGGTGTGCAAATTGCATTGTAGTTGCCCACTACTTTGAACTAGTAAGGGCATACAAGCTTTACGAAGTGTGCTCCTCACTTCTGGAACAGGATGGAGATACACACAGAGGAAGTGGTGGAGAAAATCAGAATTTACAAAGCTTCAAGAGAAGGTGCTTTTTGGCAGGACCAAATACCAGTCCCCTCTTTTCCTGTGGTAACATTAAATTGAGAAATTAGGAGTGTGACAGTTATGACAGGGAGAAGGCAGTGAATCACCTTTTATTTTATCTCTATATTATATCAAAGTGGTTATTTTACAGGAAAGTGCTTTAACAAAGATCACTGAAGAGATACAGGGGATCACTTATGCACTGACACTTTTTTTGTTATTGCGACAAGGCCGTTCACTGCCGGAATGTAACCAGTGTCGTCGCAAATTCATGGATGCAGCTCAGCTAAAGAAACATCTAAGAACACACACAGGTAATGTTGTACCTTGGGTTTTGTGAGGTTTGTGGTTTGTTTTTTCTTGAAGTTACATGGACAAAACAATGTTAGGCAAATTACACTTGTCTCTGTGGATTGAACTTCTGCTCTACTTGTACATAATGATGCCTGTGTTGCTAATGAAGAGAATTGACATCAAGAATGCAGGAGCACAAAAAAGCATGTGTTACAGCAGCACAGAAGCAGTGCCAATTACGGGAAGAGGGCTTTTTTCCCCAGTTTTATAAAACTTGCTGCAGAAAATGCCAGTTAGCTTTCCTGTGATAGAATCCTGGACTGGGAATTCAGTTTGTATCCAGCATGTATCAGGCTTGCAGTGAGCTGACAATTTAACAGAAAGTGTGTGTCCTAAATGACTTGGACACCTCTGTCTGTGAGGGGTGGGTGCTTACGAAGAGTGCTGTGACTAGAAAAATAATTATTCCCATTTAACTTTTTACTGTGCTCTAATAAACCAGATGTTGAGAGGAGATGGGCTGGGAGGGATGATTTAATGTAAGTGCATCAGAGGGTGTTTAAGAGATTTAGAGGGCAAGCTGGTAATGAGTCACTGGATAACAGAGATAAAAGTGTTGATTTAGCCTCTCATAATAACAAGACATAAACTTCATAGAATCCTTTGAAGGGTAAGTTCATAAAGTGACACGTGAATAATTTTGTCTTTTAAAGTAACTAGAAGCAATGGCAATTGTTTCCTCACAAAATTGGATTATTCTTAAGCATGTTGCTTGCAGTTGTAATACATAACTCAGTCTCAAGCATGCTTTATCTCGTTCATTTCCTCCTCTTTTCTAAGTGAAAATAACACAGCTTTAAATTTTCTGGGATATGCTGTGGTCAAAACTTGTGCTTCTGGGAGTTTTTGGTTATCCAGAATAATGTTAGCATGTGATACTTACGTAATTTTGTATTCAGGAGAATACAGTGTTGTGAGAGTTTTGTATCTGAAGCTAATACAGCTCTCTAAATGTAGTGGGAAATGAGTTTGGGGTGGGAAATGAGAAGAGGAAGCTTACTAGCAAAGTAAGTTGCAAAAATATATGAGCTAAGCTGAGTTTCAGCAGAAACTGGCTTGCAATATATTTTGCTTCCAGAAAAGACAGGCAAAATACCAGTATTAATTATGCAGAAATAATTGCTCTGTCCCATCTCAAAAGCAAAGTAAAATTCCAAGGCATTTGAGGGACAAGTGTTAACATTGATACAACTATTCTCCTTTGGCAGCAGTTTGGTAACACTGCCATAATGATACAGTCTTCTTGGGAAGTTACTTCTGTTTTCAGTAGTAAGCTGGGACTGGATGACCAGAGGTCCCTTCTGACAAATGTTTCTTGTTCTCTCATCCTTTATCCATGCCCTCCAAAGCCACATGAAAGCTGGTAAGCATTGCAGTTCTATGCTAAATGGGAAGCTGCCTTGAGAACTGGCTGCTGCCCAATCCCTGGGTTTGGTGTGCTTTAATGGTGTGAATTACCACAGTGGTGATCTGGATTCTTGTGTCTGGTGTCTTAAAGAACGTCAATGCTACAAGGATTTGTTCTGGTTTGAATTAGGATTCGCTGGGATTTTTTTGTTGTTTTTTGTGAATCTTCATATAATTTAATTTGGCCTCTCCAAATGCACTAAAAAATCTCCCAACAAATATACAAAAAATCCCCGAATTCACATTTTGTTTAACCCTCAATAATTTAATTTTTTTCTAACTGGTGTTCCCAGAATATCATAGGCCTAGTGTGATGGAGCCTTATATAAAACCAGGCAAGCTGGTAAGATAATGGATTCATTTTCCAGCTTTGGAAGTTTGGGCTTACTCATCTGCATGGTGCTGCACGTGAACCTGGCACTAATGCCAGGGTTCAGGGACAGCCTTTTTCAAAGCATTTCTGTTTCATGTGGAGCACCCACATCTGTGCCATAGGTACAGCTTTTTGTTGCTTTGGGGGCTTGGATCACCTAATTCTTCATCTTCAAAGGGGAGAAATGCTAGAGGTGTCCATTTAAAGTGTTGTACCCTCATTTTGACTAGCGAGTTCATTCAGTTTTGGATATCTGCTGATCCATGGCAGAAACGTGAGGATCCACATTTGATACTGTGTATGGTAAAATACAAAATGTTTTTATTGTATTGGTGAAAAGTGCTATTTAAAAAGTGAAGTCACATTTCCTTTTGATAGGTGAGAAGCCCTTCACTTGTGAGATTTGTGGCAAATCATTTACAGCTAAAAGTTCACTTCAGACTCACATGAGAATTCACAGGTAAAGTATGTCTGATTTTCATTACGTTATTTAAAAATGTAACTTCTAATTTTATAACTTGTATGTAGTGCTTGTTCAATTATAGAACGGTCAGGATTTGTTTGCATTTTGAATGAATGTTAAAAGCTTAACATTTTTGCGTAATCTATGTAAGGAAAAAATTGGTAGTGGAAAGTACTGAAGTGCTAAATCCTCATGTGTCAAGATATTGTAAGTCTTCTTTGGTGTGTTCTTCTCTGTGTCTGTTCACTGACAGTGCACTCACTGCTATATTATTTTCATGAAAATTTTACTGTAAGGTTTGTTTGACAACAGAACAGTAGCCATGGTGTACCAAGGTTATTGGAACATTGTCCCATTACCCTGTGAGCTATCCTGTCTCTTTAATAGCATTAGTTGTCTTTTACCCCTGTCAGTGCAATGCATTGCATAAAGACATGTTAGATTTTAAATGACTGGAAAACTGCTGCCTTAAGAAGACATTTCCAGTAAGATTTCTTTCCCTTTTGACACAGGCAGCAAGTTAGGATTTGGACATTTTTTTCTTTAAAACCCACACTGTTAATGAATGTTCTTAAAATGGTCAGTGCTTAGAACTGTGTAAAGTTGTTGCATTCTTGTCAAGGTCTAGCAGCACAGAGCTTGTTCCTCTGCTTTATGAAAGGAAGGCAGTTTTCTCTGTAGCTCTGGAGTATATACTGATTGTACAGTTTGTGAATTCAAATAGAAATAATTAAGAGGTCAAATTGAGGATGTTTTTGATGACACTACCCTGTAAATACTTACAATTTAGAAAAAATAGTAATTTAAGTATTTTATTACAGAGTAAGTTTCAGAAAGCAGCATTGTCAAAGTGAATATTTTAATGAGATCAAATTCTTTCCTTTTGCAGAGGAGAAAAGCCATATTCTTGTGATATATGTGGAAAATCCTTCTCTGATTCCAGTGCTAAGAGAAGACACTGCATCTTACACACAGGCAAAAAGCCTTTTGCCTGCCCAGAGTGTAGTTTGCAGTTTGCTCGTCTGGACAATCTGAAGTCTCATTTGAAAATTCACAGCAAGGAAAAGCAGTTTCAGGAAGCCAGCACTGCCCCGAGCACCAACGCTCATCCGGAAGAAGTGAGAAACATTCTCCACCTGCAGCAGTACCAACTTGCCACCTCAGGAGGGCCAGAAATTCAGCTGCTGGTTACAGATGCAGTACACAACATCAACTTCGTGCC
Source organism: Chaetops frenatus (assembly GCA_013400775.1). Lineage (NCBI taxonomy): Eukaryota > Metazoa > Chordata > Aves > Passeriformes > Picathartidae > Chaetops > Chaetops frenatus. The sequence continues at coordinate 66,204 of VZTR01014248.1, forward strand.
CAGCCACAATCAAGGCATCAGCATTGTGACCACAGAAGATGCCCCCAGCATGACGACAGAGCAGGCTGCGAACCTCGCGCTGCTTGCACAGCCACCACAGCAGCTGCAAAACCTGCTGCTTTCAGCTCAGCAGGAGCAAGCAGAACAAATCCAAAGTATCAATGTGATTGCAAACCAAATAGAGGCTGCCCAACCTGAACAAATGCATGTCATAACTCTTTCCAAGGAAGCACTAGAACATCTTCACGCTCATCAAGGACAAAATGAACAAATCCACTTGGCAGGATCTTCACATCCGGCTCAGCACGTGCAGCTGGCTCAGGAATCGAGTCAGCAGTCTCAGTCCAGCCATGATACGGTTCCTTCCCATCAAGTCAGTGAGGAACAGAATCAAAGTGTACATGTTTCTGAATCCCATCAGCAGCCTCTGTCAGTAAATGAGTCATCTCATGAGCATCCTATCCAAGGACAGGCTTTTTGAAATGCTTCTTTGTCAGCATAGGGCTAGGCTAGAGAATGCTTCTTATCCAGGCAGGGATTACATTTGTCACGCTTTTTTTTGTTGCAACAGAAGCTATCCAAAGATGGATTTCTTGGTGATTTTAGATGGGTGATTCCGTTTCCTTAACCATATTTATTTTAGACTATTTTGTTTTTCCAGATTGGTATTTCTTTACCACTTAGTCCATACCTCACAAGCAATTAATGTGGGGTTTTGTGCCTCATACACATCTCTGCCTACTGAGGAGATATTTAGCCCTTACTTACATTTCTCTGTGACTCTCCAGAGAAGTTCACCTTGCTGATAGGAGAACAATGTTTAGGATATCTGCTGATCAGAAAGTACCACTTCTCTGACAACATTATAACTGAGCTACTGTCAAGCTTAAGACAACCAGTACTTTTTGCAAAGCTAACACCATATGTCTTATGTTTAATGAGCTTTCTCTCTGCAGGTTAATGTATAATTCTCTATGTAATCATTCCCTGAAGTGCATTATGAGTTACCGACTACCAAATTCATGTGGTTTGGGTTGAAACTGTTGCAGCCTTTACCTGGCCCTGAATTTTCCCTTCTGTTTAATGTGTGCTGTACAAGTTTTGCTCCTCAGAAACATTGAAGCTGTTGCACTTGAATAGTGGCAATGAGATGTGATGGTTACACTGGAGAACTGAAACCCCCAAATTCTGCTCTGTTAGTTCTACCACTCACTCTCTATGTGACTGTGGGCAAGGTAGTTGACCTCTGTGCCTTATTTCATCATCTAGTAATTGGGGATAGTGTTCACACACTCTGCCAAGCACTTTGAAGAGCTCTTGATGTTGAAGGCACTGTCTATTGAAGTGCAGAACTCTCGTCCTGACAGGATTCTGTTTAAGCCTACAAGCCACTGTATATTTAAAGTGTTATTTTTTGTACTTCTGAGAGAAGAACGTAATCTTACTTTAATATATGTTAAGACTGGTAATTGCTTATGTGAGGATTTAAACAATGAAGAGCATCACTTCAGAGCATAATGAGTTACATAAATGGGACACATGGCTTAAAGCTGTACAACTATTTTTGTTGACTAAATTAGAAGTGTACAGATTGTTTTCAAAGACTGCTAACAAAAAAGATTTGAAATTGTAATAAAATGCCTTGCCAAAATACATGCTTTGTGTTTTCAGATTTGACTACCGGTAGCACCTTGCATGGTTGGACTGGTGTGTTAAAATCCAGATAAAATGCCACTGTTACTTAAAAGAACATGCTCAATTGTCACTTCAGCTTTAAAATGTCATATTTGTGATTTACAGTGGTGTTTTATGTTATAACAAATGAAAAATCTAAAAAACATGTCGAATTTAAAAGCAAAATTATCCACATTTTTTATAAAATCCCTTGTTGCAAGTCCAGACTACGTGGCCTGCTCCTGACTGCACGCTGTGGAAGTTTGGCTAAGTATCTCCATGTCCTCAAAGTACTTGATCACTTTTATATACATGGATCATGATAAGGGTAGACAGTGAGAATAAATCAATGCCAAAAAAACCAAAACCAAAAAGCAACAAGCCATCTCACAGCAAAGCTATTTAGGCTTTTCACCTTTCTTCTCAAAATGGAGAAATAAAATTTGCATACTTTCTGCCACCAAAGTGAACCAGCATATTCTGCAGTTCTGCCTGAGAAGCTTGAAGTTTTGATGCTGTAAGAGCAGATGCATAAATACACTAAAGCCTGTTACAACACTTATGACAATCTTACTGATTAATTGTATCAGCTTACAGTAAATATTCTGGCAGTTTCATCCTAAAACTTCTGCTTTTATCTAAAACCTTGTACAGTGCAGCCAGACTACTGTCTGGTCGTAAGTTTACAGGAACTTGCATGGAATTCAGTTCTGCCATATATTTACAATTCCTGAAATGCTTAAAAACAGGTTACAAGCTAAATTCCGAGGCTACCAGTAAAGTAACTGTTCAACATTTTTCTTCTTTTTTGAGCTTTTTTTTTGTTCATTATGCAGTTATCCTTGCAGGATTCAGTTCCATGCTGCAGTTACACCACATGTTGATTTCTCAGTGCTTCCCCTGTAACTGAAAACGAAGTTTTGTGTCTGGAATTCTGTTAGGCTTTTCTGCAAACTCCTAGTGAAGAAACAAGCTGCTGTGAATAGCACAGCAATGACTAATTTTGCACCCTGCATTGCCTAACATGTCAGCACATACTGTAAGTTTGCACTCAAGAAGCTGGCGTAGCTTCTCATATCACAAATGTTGCTTTTTGGACACCATTTGCTTCCTTTCTAGTGAATGCATTTCTGTTAAAAGATGAAAATGAATCCTTTTTCTGTGTGTGCATTTTAAAGGCTACAGCTGAAGTCCAGGATTGCTTTGAATTTGAAAGGAAACCCCTTCAGCTTTGTTTTTCAGTCCAGCTGCCACTAATAACGATTTAACGAAGGAAAAAAATGCATCCCTTAGAAACTATGTTTCAGAGCAGCTCTCTAAATATCTTCACTCCTTAGCCAGTAAACACCTTAACTTCACTTTTTCTCACATAGACTAATCCTAGCAAATCCCTGCTTTCTGTGTTAAAATGAGATTAAGGTTTTAGACATAAATGTGGGGCAGTAAGAGGACTACAGAAAGATCTGGTTTTGTGAGCATTTAACACCATTGTGTATTTCCTCTGCTCAATTTGTAAGTTACCCAGTGTAGTTAAACTCTAATAAGATTCACTTTTTTGTTTTTCAAATGCAAGTTTATCAGATTTTGGTTTTTTCTGAAGATTTTGGTTGGTTCTCCAGGTGCAAGTTGAAACAAATCCCCGAGAGGTTGGACAAATACACTCTGGAGCCAGCATTTTCCTATTGTGTGTGTAGTTTCCCTGCTTGGCCTTCCAGTCCAGCATCTTGGGTTTGGATAGATGAATATCAGAGTATTTATTTCGTATGGGCTGTAAAAGCAGATTACCCTGCCAATAGGAAAAGAAAGTGCTACTAGGGATTGTACAGCAATTTCCTCTTAGCATCTAAAAGGAGAAGGAGAGGGCTCTACCTCATCACAAACCCTTTCCAACTGAATGCCTATTCACAGGTTAAAATTAGGGATAATGAGCCTGGCATTAATCTTGCCGGTTGTTAAGGAAAGAGTTTTGCTTGTATTTCTTTGTTTGTGAAAGACTTGTTTCACTATTGTAGCTGGTTAGTCATCGTGATGAAGGTCATGGTTGGTGTTTGCTAATGCCTATCCTGATGGGCTTGGATGTGGGCTTTTTCAGTCTTTTCCCACTTCACCTTAACTGAAAGCTAGTACGGGATTCATTCCTAATCACCAGCCCAGTGCCTGTGTGAGCGCAGCAGCTGGGTACAGTTCCTGTCTCCCCATGTCTTCCAACTCTGCAGCAGACTGTGTCCCTGACAGTATCCTGTGTAAGCATGCTTATCCATGAGAAGCCGATTCTGAGCTGGGAGTGGCTGGGAGGAGGCCGGTTTGCACAGCAGGAGTGCCCCAGAGTGCAGGAGCAGCCAAGGGTCCTTCCTGGATATGCTTATTGTCACATGGGCAGAAGTCCAGCTGTGCCGGCCTTTTTCCCAGCCCTTCTGCACTGCAGGTTCTTCTCAAGAGCAGAGAAGGAAGAGGTAATGCCATACTCTCCAGAGCTATCATTTCAGGACCTCTTTTATCTGTTCATTAGACGCTAATTAAAGAGTCTGCTTCTTGCAGAATTGCAGTCCCATGAGCTACAGCAGTTCTCTACGTTCTATCCCTTTTCAGGTCCTCTGTAAAACACGGTGAACAATAAATGGTTTTCCACAACAGAGGGACTACTGATCATATCTGTTCCAAGCGATTCTTCCAAATGGAAAAACCCATGCAGACATATTCTCAGCATCTCACTGTAGTATGCTTACTGCTCATTTCTGGCTAATATTTTAATCCTACCTAATTGAAAGTATCTTTGGAATGGCAGGAAGCAGAATTTTGCTTTAGTTAGCAAACTTCCTACCCTGTCCTGCAAATTTTTCTGACATGAGGAAGAACTTCGGTGTGTGAGTGTCTGAGTGTACTGCAACACATTGCTCAGAGAAGTTGTGGAGTCTCCCTCACTGGAGATATTCAAGAACTGTCTGGACACAATCCTACACCTTGTGCTCTGGGATGAGCAGGGAGGGTGATTCTGTGATTTTACTTGCCCTTCACCAAGATGTCTCTGGGTGACCCCTGGCAGCTCTCCTTTAGTACCATCATGTGGAGCCCTCTCTCAAATATATGTGTATATATGTGTGTGTGTGTGTGTGTGTATAATTTTTTTTTTAATTAATTTTGTCTGCTTTCTCTTCTGTTTCTCAGTCCTTTCCAGGTGCTATTTTGGACTGAAAGGAACTGAAACAGCTGCAGCTGCACCAGGTGGAGAGGTTTGGACCAAGAAAACCCTCTAAGAATCACACAGAAGCAAAACTCTTGGGTCTTGTGTCAGGGTATGTGTGCACTTTTTGAAGGACTTCAAGTTTCCAAGAGCATTGCTGCATGACCTTTGAAAGGCTTTCAGGATCATTGTTTAAAGGTACTGCACAACCTCGCGTGCTTTCCATATTTCCCTTCGTGGTAATTGTTCTACTCTCCAAACTGAATGCAGCACAGCACATCTGCCACAGCTGGTAAACAGAACAGCACCAGCTAATTCACATCTAACTATTGCCACCCACAGAACATTTATCCTTATATGAGTACTACAAACTGGCTTGCAGAACAATATCTTGTTGTCATAAACAAGATAATAAATAGAGTCTGAAATTATTATTAGTCACCCAGTTCAGGATTTTAATATATGTGATTTTCATAATTGGCAACCTGTTGAATAGAATATAATATACCTGAATTTCCAAGTGATGAGAAAAGAAGTGGAGAAATAAAAACCAGAGTAGATTGAGACAACAAGTGGTGGTTCTTGGCATGCTCTTTTTATAAAAAAACACCCAACATAAATTTTCAGAAAACAGTCCTGTTGAACAAACAAGTTATGTTTGTAGGCTATTCATTGCTTTTCTTTTGATTTTGACTACCAATTGACTATTACCAGTATGTTTGTAGTTAGTTCCCTTTCTTGCCCACAATGACAGTAAGAATGCCTAGAAATTATCAGTTAAAAAAAAAAAGCAACCACCTCTTTTTTTTTCCAAAAAAAAAAAAAGGATTAATTGGAGCCAGTCCTATGTGTGTGCAGAATTAAATTTCAAGAACAGAATTTCTTGTGTATAAATTTAAGCCCCTTTACAAAATGCGGACATCAATCTCAGGATTTTTTAAAAATAATGTGTAATGGATTGCTCTGGGTTTAATCCTTAAATGTTGTGGTGCACAAAGGAGAAAAGAGATGTTTCAAAAGGCCCAATAAACCTTAGTTGTATTAATCTGTATCAAGCTAAAAATATGGATGTAGGGGAAAATAGTCAAGATAATATTTTCTGAAGCTGATTTTATATTTGACTCTGGGTATGCTGCTTCTCCTCTGGACTTTACATAAGGCTGCTGTAGACTTTTTTTGGCTATAGCAGAAGCCATATGGTCTGGGTACCAAAATTAGATTCCGCTTAGCTTACAGCCTACAGAGGCTCCAGCAGTCATGCTGCCGACCTTTGGGAGGAGGAAGGAAAGGGCTTTCTCCTTTTCATCACTCAGTCAGAGCCCACAAAACATCCCTGTATTTGCATGTGCTGCTTGCAGTTACCTACTGTCACACCTCAGCTCATCTGCTGCCACTCAGGACCTGGCTGTGAATTAAAACTGCCTTGTCTTACCATTTTAACATGTCTCCTTGTCCAAACTGTTCTGTCTGCCTCATTTTTCTGCATTTTTTCAGCAGGAGAACATCGTCACATGAGATGATAACACCTTGTGCATCAATCTTTCAGGCAAGGGAGCAGCTGTGGTAGCTAAACATTGAGAATCTGATCTTCTTCACAGTCTCTGATATTGCGAGGATGGAGCTCTTCAAATCCAGCACTGCTGCAAATCCCAACAAAACTCTTAAAAATCATTGCCCTAATGAATCACTGTAGGAAACTACCACTGAGCCAGACCACAGAGACTTCAGGGCTACCTGGAGGAGGCCCGTCTGCAACCTGTGATTTCTTTCTCAGTCTGGGTTTTTTATAGACACTGTAATTTAGCAACACTTAGCTAAGAGGCTTTTTGGTTCTGACTCTGTGGTTATGTAAAAATGTCTCATTTTGTGAAGCCAGTGGGCTATAGAGTTGGGGGAAAAGTACACATTGTTATTAAGATGAGATATCAGTTGGTTTGGGTTTTTTTAATTTAACATAGGTTTGTTCTGCATGAAAATCACAACTCTCTCATCTGCAATCGGACTGTGACACATGAAAGTTCACGGTGCTCAGAGACGAAAAGTGACCTGACCCAGCCGTGCTGACAGAAGGCTGAGCTGAACCTACAGCTGTCCCACAAAGCAGATTTTGCACGTGCTGCACGAGCCAAAAAATAGCAGAGCTGCCACGGTGGCACAAAGCTTTGCTGTGGGAGCAGAGACCCCTCTGGAACAGCTCTGTCCACGCGCTGCCGGCGGGAATGATGTCTCAGCAGTGCCCAGCAAATACAGCTGTGGGTAGGAGTTTTTGCCTCAAAAGGAGACAACACGCTTTACACAGGGTGTAATTAAGCTGTAAATCTCGTTGCCACAGAAATTTGTGGATGCCAGACTTTCACTTTTGCCTGAAAAGCAAAGAAATTCAAATGAAAAAGAGGGGGAATTGAACACAGAGATACCAGGAAATCCTTGAGCAGAGGCTCACTGGAGGCTGGGAGTGGAGTGGGGAAGCAGTTCTCTCATGTTTGCTTTTACTTACCACTTTTTGCTGGGTATTTGCTATTAGCAAAAGGCTCTTCATCCTTTGAGTGTTACTGATGGCATCCATCAAGAGCTCTGGAAAGAGCTGGCTTCAGTCCTCTGCTCTGCCACATGCTTTCTGTGTAACCTGATTTTCCTTCCTTTAGGGGAAAACAGAAATTGGAGCATTTTCTAACCTCCCACAGGGCTGAAAACTGCTTAGAAATGCAGGGTAGGGTGTGGGCTGGTGTCTGGTGTTGCCGTGGAGCTGGGCCCTGTTGACAGACTCAAACTCGTGGTGGCCAGACTGCCACGGGCCCACGGTGGGTGCCTGTGGTAGTGATGGTGGTGGGACTGCTCCAGCACCTGGTTTTCCATGTGGTCAAGTTTATGGCAGACATAACCCCTGGGCTGCAGCCCCAGCACCAGTTTGGAAGCCATAGGGAGTGGCGTGGGCTTGAAGCAAATAAGCAGAAAAATGCCTGCACCTGGCATCAGCTCTTGGGAAGAAGATATTCCAAATGTCATTTTTCTGCTTTTCTTTGGTGCAGGCACCAGCACTGAGGCTTTATGGACTTTCGGCTCCGTGCTGCTCAGGGCAGGGGTCTGCATTGCATCGTCCTCACTTCCTTGTTCCTACACCTCCAAGAAATGTTACACTGTGCAGTGCCGTATGAGATGTCACACACATCGCAGCTCAGCATCTCAGGGCAAATCCCTTAATGCAGCTCTGGCAGTGCAAATGAGAAAGGAAGAAGCTGCAAACCTCATGGGGTTTGCAGGCTTTCCCTGGGAAGCTCAGCTGTGTGGCAGAACCCCAACAAACACCCCACTTCAGGGTGCACAGTGCTGACCTTTCTGCCCTCCCAGCCTGTAAGAGTTTGTCTGCCAGGCTCATCTCTGATATTATTTACAGCTGACAAAGCTCTGCCATCTCTGCCACAGCCCATGTGGAGATGAGGCTAAGCTGATGGACAGGAATGTCTCATATCTAAATAGCAGCACACTTCTGAGGCAATAGTATAAGCAACAAGGACTGGAAATGTTCACCTTACAGCATCCACCAGGGAATTCACTTGCCCCAAGGCCCTGCACCCAATCTCCTGGACAGTAAAGGACTATGACTCCCTCTGCATGCAAAAGTGCAGCAACATTTTCTCTGATTACATCTCTCTCACACAGCAGGCATGGGTGAGGGGAGTACCAGCATAGTTCCATTTGTGAAGCAGCCCTTTAGAGAAAAACCAGACACCCACTACCTCTGCAAACAGGGATTTAGAGACATTTGTGTGAATTTATGCAAGTGTCAGGAATTATGCCAGAGGCGTGAGGTGTGCAAGGCAATAACTGGATTAAAAGGTGAGTTAGGTTGTAGTTTGTGAGGGAAGTACAAGCTGCAATAGGACAGGGTGTGGGAGGGCATTAAACTGCTTGTAATCACATTTTTTTTCCTTACCTGGAAAATACAGTTTCTGAAGCTGACATTTCCAAGCAAGTTTGCAGATCCTGTAATACAGCATGCAGTAGAATTTGCATGCCATGACTATTTACAAGAAATACACAAAAAAGGAAGGTAACTCTTGCATCCTGAGGTTGTTTGTGTCCTCTCCCTGGGGCTGCAACCTCTCCCAGCTGCAGGTGCCACCTGCAGATTGTGCGAGTCAGCTTTTCCACCCCAATATATTTAATGTTCCCAGACTCTCAAGGCAGGATGGAGCTCTCCAAGTGTTTCCCCTGTTCAGTCCAAGCTATTCCCCTCAAATGACACCCAGCTGACTTTTGACATGATAATTCCCTGAGCAGCAGGATCCAGACCTTCAGGGCACACCTCGCCAAAAGCTGCTGGCCAGTCCATTCCAGTTGGTGGGGTTTGTGGTTTTAGAAGTAGGAGATGGATAAAAATACCACAGGCCACTTCACCTGTGGTGGATATTATGACTGTTTTTTTCACTAGGTACGCAATTAATCCCTGAAGGCTTTGCTGTCCCTCTGAAATGCAGGAACTGAGAGCTGATGTGTGGGCACATGCCTCCTTGGTGATGTGCTTCATTGATGGCCACGTGCTGGGGGACGAGGAGGAGCTGCTCAGGTGACCTTACCATGAGTGGGACTATCATGACTTTAAGCCTGACATACTTTATCAAGCAACTGCTGAGGATTCCTACAGCAAATACCTGAAAAACAGCCAGGCAAGTAGCACTACTTTATACAATGTTTGTAAGGAGCTGGAAAAGTTGTCTGAGGAAAGGGCAGATACAATGGAGAGGAAGAAAAGTGAGCTCAGACAGCTGTGGCATTCTTCTTGTTTTCCTGCCCTGTGATGGCAGGGCTGGAGCTGAGGCTGGAGAGGCCAGTGGGGAGCATGCCCTGCCAAGGATGGCAGAGTTTCCATGGCTCTCAGCAGCCAGGGAGGGACAAACACTTCCTGACATGCACTGACTGCTTCAGATGAAAGTGTAGCTGTGCTAACCATGCCGTCATAGCTGTGCTGCTCCAAAATCCCAAACGAGCCCTCGAGTACCAAAATTCTTGGGTACCCTTATTCCTGGGTACCAAAAGCCCAGCTGCCAAATCTCTCCTTTCCCAGCCAAGACCCTCTGAAGTGCTGTGGTGGTGTGAGGTGCAAAATACCAGTCTGGCTGGGAGAGCAAGAAATGTTCATTTTGGCAGGGTGACCAATATTCATGGAAATTCATTTATTCCTCCTGTCTTGTACCAGCTGCAATAAACATGTAAATAAATGCATGATAAAGAAACAGGCCCTGCCCATTAACCTGCTTTAGCACACTTAGGATTATTTCTGCCCAGAATGAAGTAAAATGTGCTCGACTTTTTATTTAAACAAAACAGCAGGGATGCCATTGTGTCTTGACAACCCTGCAGACATTTTCTGAGACCAAATATTCCCACTGGCCTGCGTTAGGGAGTGTAGCACAGACAGCTAGCCTTTCCCTCATTGCATTTGTTTTTCTGCTTTAAACAGTGTTTGTGTACCTGGGGATGGCCATTGAGGGGGCTGCTCTTCGAGGTACACTACAGAGAAGAGAAGCAAAAGTGAGGAACAAGACCTCGCAGCACGGTGGGTTCTCCTGCTGAAGGAGGGGGGACAGAAATCTGGATAGTGGACTTCAGCCAGGAATTTCACACGTTGTCAGCTAGGAATTTCACACGAGTTTTTCTCCTCTCACTTTTGCAGCGCTTTTCAGAGGCATGTCCCAGAACCTGTGAGAGTTTTCAGTCTCTGTGCTCCAGAGGGGCAAAGTCTCTTGGTGATGTCTAGTGAAAAACAAGGGGAAGGTGGATTTCCTGACTAAAACCAAGTTACAGCACAAGGCAAGGGGGTGGGGTGGTGTTGTGATCCACATGAATAGCAGTCGTCATCCATGGAAACATAACTGAANTCACATCTCTTTTTCTAGACATAGGAAAAGTTTGAGTAATTTATTCTTTTGATTATCCAGGACCTTTTTGAAAGAGTTTAGGAAAACTAACTGAAAACACTAAAACCCTTTTCCATGAAGTTGACTCGTAAGCAATTAGTAAACTAATTGGAAATATGAGAAAACTAAAATATCCATAGGGGAGTACATTATTTGTTTTATAAAGAGATTCATTTATGAAGGCATTTAGTCAAGTGCCAAAGCCCTTTCAAGCATGCTGGTGAGTTGTCTGAAAGACAGTGCTATGCCTGGAGTGTGGCACCAAGGGAAAAGGCACCACGAATAATGGGTCACACAGCCTGGAGGTGCTGGACCTTCTCAGAGGAGCAGTGATTAAATGGACTGCATGCAACGGTTCATAGAGAGACTGTCTCCTGGAATGGAAGCAGGGCTCTTCCCAAAGGTCTGTCAAAATTTCAGTAGTGAAATAGAGATGGAAGTGGTTGTTCCTCCAGGCTGATGTGCAACCCATGTCTGACCTCAGCTGAGCTGCTCACTGACAGCCCTGTGACAAATGCCTGTGATAACCATGGTCTCTGATGATTACTTTTATCTACCCTGCAGATACCATAACTGGAAAGGGAGATGAAGGAGAGTCAATTTATGGTCCTACCTTTGAAGGTATGTCTCCCTAGCTATCTGACTGTGCAAATGGTGAATTTCCACAAAAGTCAAGTTGTTGATCTGATCTTATTCACATAATAACCTGAGAACTGCTTTTCATCTCCCTGACACAAACAGGTTTGGTTTTCAGTCAGAATCATAATCTGCTTGTATTAGCAAGAGCAGACTGCTTTAGTGAGAACACTTTTAGATCTGTAACCTTGTCCTCTACTTCTTATGTCCCCTGCATGAGGCTCAGCTCCACCAGCCCCTTGTCCTTGCCTAAATGAGGGCTGATGGTCACCTACTGCCTACTTCAAACTACAATATGCACCTTTGTGGACAGGACCCTAGAAATGCAGAAGTGGATTAACTACAGATCTCCAGGCACTCCTACCACCTGTTTAAATGTATTTAAAGTAACAGAAGAAAATCAGCTTTAATTCTAGATTTCCTGGACTTCAGGCAGCTTTTCAGGCTTGGGCACACTGTAGGCATTGCTGCCAGCAGCCTCAACTCTGCGGGTGGAAGGGGAGTTCTGAATCTCATATAAGACCCTGAATGTCGAGAAATGACAAACATGACCTAAGTTTAATAAAAAATGTTCCCTCATACTGGTATAAAGTAATAAAATGTAAATAAAAAAGAACACCCTAACTCTTAATTTTTAGAAAAACAACCCATATAATTGACATAGGCATTTGGGATTTTCTGTTTAGATTAAATGCTACCCATTAAGACACTTTATGACAGTTAAAGCCCTTTGAAAATTATTTATGTTCCCTTATATAAAAGCTTTCCCACTGGCAATGGTGCAAACTATTTGAGGAGGCTGGGCAGCAGCCAACACTGAGATCAGAAATGCTAAGGGCAGCTGAAAAGTTTCTTTCCCAAGATGCTGAAGTGTCTGCCTGTGAGAAGAAGCTGCTCTCACATCAAGGTCCCAGGTTGGATGGAGCAAAATGTAGTAGTGCTGGCGAGCACAAAAGCTGCTGGAAGTGGAAGCCAGGTGTGTGGGAGTTAAGGCTCTAAATGCTATGAGCTATCTGGAGTAGACAGGAAAAGACAAAAGTTACTTCTTTGATGCTGGAGCTCCTAGAACAGCAGCAGTGCCAGGCTCTCAGGGCACACATATTTCTGAGAGAACATAGCTGCTATTGGAAAAAAGTGGGACTGGCTGTTAAAGTGTTTGCAAGCTGGGTGTCACCAAGGATTTAAAATTTGGTGAATCCTCTTTTCCAGCAATGTTATCCAATGGATTTGTGCTAGTGCCCGTCTTGCATCTTTTGCACCTTCTGTTTGGGTAGAAATTGTCATTTTTTATGACCCGTAGATTTACTTGATTTACACGTCAGGTAGAAACAAGTTTGCATGTACACAGGCACCTCTGCACACAGGGGAGCTGTGGCAGCTTGCATGCACCATTTTACTCCAGCTCCATCATCCTCCTCCAGGCAGAGCTTGTGCCTTCCCTATGCTACTCAGGAAAAAAGCTGCCATGTCATATGGAAAGGGGACAATATACCAAAAAGTGCTTCAGTAATTTTAAGGTGGATTTAATTTGAAATCCGTCAGCCTTGAATGTGTCCCTGCAAGAGTTTTGCTACCCATGTTGGACATATACCATGTGTTGGTGCATTAAAGGAGGAGATTGCTACTTCTTGCTCTCCCCCTCTTTAATTAAAAGTTGCTTTACACCCTTGAGAAAGGTGTTCCCTTGGGTATGCCTTTCTATTTTAAGGCATAGATTGCTTTCCCATACTTCCCGCAAAACTACTTTACCCTGAGGGCAGAGGACAAGTATCTTTGATATCTGAAAAGGGTGAGAGATGCCTCTGTCAGCCAGTAATGTTCTGGGAGACTCCGTGCTTGGCATGTGTCTGGGCACTGCAACCAGCGCCTGCTGGAATTAATGGGACACAACCTCATTTTACTGTAATGAGATGAAAGGACTGAGGCAATTACACAGAGTCGCTCATACTGCAGCATTGTGTCAAAGGACAAAGCATCCCACTCCAAAATTAGTCTGCTGAAATAATTTTGCAAGCCACAAGGCAGCAGTCAGGGTGTAACTGCTCAGTTAAAATTTAACTACCATTTTTTATGAATCAGTTTCTGAGAAAGACTCTCAAATAAGATAACAAGACTTACAAAATAAAAAAGAGAAAGAAAAAAAAGAGAAAAATACACTCTAAATATTTCTTCACTTTCCTTAAAGCTTGTTGAGAGCTCGATGGGGCTCTTTACTGCTGTGTGATCAGCTCAGATGGTGATGGAGGACAACAGGATCAGTGGAACCTCTGCTTCTCACCTCATAGCCAGGCTTCTCTCCACAGAAAAGGAGTCAAGTCCTTGCCATAATCCCCCAAACCCAAACACACCTAATGCTTGCTTCTCCCCAGTCATCACTCTTGAGAGTTGTTTCTTCTCTCTCTCACGAGTCCCTTCTCGACCAGCATGGAGGATCCTCTTCACCTCCTTACAGCTCTCATTCCCATTGCCTGCCTCCTCTCCTCACCATGGCAAAAAACTTCTCCTCTGGAAGCACCCTGGCCTCCTTAACTCAGTAGCTGCTCCCCATTTATTCAGCTCTGTCATTTTATTTAGTATCCCGCTCTCCCTCCCGTGCAAGTTGCCAAGGGCAGGGAGCAGCTGGGTATCCCACCCCAGCCAGCCATGTCCCACCCTCACAGCCCTGACAGTGCTCATGGGAACTTTGTCCTCTGACACCAGCAGTGGCATGAGGGGAGGCAGAGCAGGGCCTGTGCTTGGAGCATCCTCTCTGCCTCCTACCTTCCTCATCTCTACAGAGGGAATAATCACAAGCACGAGGGGGAAACTGCCATGATAAGTATCTTGAGCTACTCTGGAGTGAGTCATTACAGACCAACAACAGGGATCCAGAGTGCTTTTTTATGGGTACATTTTCATTAGCCTCTTTACTGGCTAAAAGATGGATTTAAACCAGACTTTGCTGGCAGAAGACTCATGAAACATTTGAGGGAAAGGAAAAGGGTGAGTGCAAAAGGAGGAAAGGGAGCTTGAGGGAGCTGCTAAAAGGGACTTGAATGGTGAATAGCAGCAAAGGGAGCAACACAACTGCAGCCCTTCATCCCCCAACTCTTTCCCTGGGTGAAAGCTTCTCCATCCATCACAAAGGAAAAGGAATCTTCGGGATGACCAACAAGGCTAGCCAGAGGAACAGCCTGCAGTTCCATATCACTTTCCAGCCAGCTCCCCACCTGGACAAGAAATATGTTGCTTAAGCTAGAAAACCCTATGGCAAAACTAAGGAAGCTGCCAGGGCATCTCCAGGACCAAAGGTTACAAACTTGTGGCTGCAGAGCTCAGTGTCAGCTGAAGGTGGGCCCTGACAGACAGAGAGGTGTTTCACAAAACCTCCAGGCTCTGCTCTGCCCTCACAAGCTGAAAAACATTATTTTAGCAAAAGCATGCTCATGTATGTTGTCAGTAGGTTAACATATAGGACTAGCCTGTTAAAAATTTTAGATTTTCAGGAAAGTAATAAACAAGAATATTGCTTTCAGCAGTTTGGTTGATGGAAGCGAACAAAATATATAAGTATTACCACAGAGAGAAAAATTCCCAGTGCAGTTTTCATGTTACCACACCACACAGAAAGACAGCATCTTTAGCTGTTGGAAAAAAAGCATAGCTTTCAAACCTACAGAGAACAAACCAAAAGCTGGATATATTCATAACCAGCAACATTCACTTCAAGTTGCTGTCTTGCCTGCGGCTCTGTGCAATCTGAAAGGTGTAGGATCCATGATCTTATAGCCAGATCCTCCTAAATCTGAGTAGGAGTTAATCCTGAGGAAGGAGAAAGAAGCCACAGTGTACAAGGACAGCTGGGTCCTTTCCAGGCTCTGCTCTGTTCAGATTTTCTGCTGTCCCCTCTTGGACAAGGGATGCTTGCAGTGTTCCCCTTGCTTGATACCACTCTGCTGGATGGGGTGGGCTGGGATGGGACACAGCACGAAGCTCTATGGAGCTCTGCTGGCATTCATTGCCATGCTGGCACCTGCAGGAGGCACAGCTTGTCCTCCACAGCGTGGGAGAAGGACAGGCTGAAAACCACTGAGATCGCGAAATGCCAGACTGTGTTCAGGATTCAGACTAGTGCTGTGAAGGAAGGAAATGAAGGATACTTCACGAGGAGTCACTTCTAATACTGTCACTTCTCAGTGTGCCTCCTGGCTTCATCTCAGAAGTACTGGCCACTTGTACCTGGGGCACGTGGAACAACACTTGCTTCTTTAAGTAAATGCAGCTGCATAAAGCCATAATATTTTCACCTCTCCTAAAATGCCAACTGGAGGCTACTTAATCAAGAACTGACAGCATTCGTTGTGAAGAACAACTTTTTAAAGAGTGTAGTGAGTGTAGCCTGTTAGTAGGAAACAGGTGCCTGGGTTTGTAATGGCCCCACACAAAACCGAGGCTGCAGAGCTTGGCTTTGGATGGAGATGGGTCCCAGGTGCACTTTCTCCCTCCTGTAGGCAAGTGATCAAGGGCGTGAAGATCCTCCAAACACTGGAGGTTGTACCTACACATAACAAAAGGCCTACGGTAGCCTGCAAGATAATTAGCTGTGGGACCTTCAATTCATGATTCCCAGATGGCTTTCCTGCCTGCACGACTTCCTGCTCAGCTTTTCACAGACCTTGATGACTTTTACTCACAGCAAAAATAAAACTTTGTCATCTTGCACATGTGAACAGCTTGGAAACATTTTTTATTTTGGCTCAAAAGTAAATGCTCACAAGGTGTTAAAAAGTATTTTACAGGAGAAGAGAAAAAGACCTGTGAACATACCTCAGTGCACCTACACACCTTACTGGAAACAGTGTTAATAGGATTATACAGTTACAAGCACAAGATATAGTAAAATGACATCTAAGACAAAAAAAAAAAAA
>VZTR01014248.1:89742-121624 GCA_013400775.1 Chaetops frenatus
ACCGCATCGCCACCATGGGTCGGACACTTACGGCGCTTACGTTCCCCCTCGCCGTCGTTTCCCTGGCGGTCTGCCTCTGCGGGCTGGCCGCGGTCACAGCGCCGAGCGGCGACATCGGTGAGTGATTCGCGCCCTCCCCCCCGCTCCTCTCCTCCGGGAGCTGCTGACGGGGCAGCCCCGCCCCGTGCCCGGCGCTGTGGGGAGCGGGGCGGGCTGGGCGCTCCGAGCCCTGCCGGGGCCGACCGTCCGTGCGCGCCTGGTGCCGGACCCTCCGCGGGGGGCGGGCCGGGAGCGCCGCGGAGCCTCCGGGAGCCGCCCTGCCCTCGCTCGGCCGCCGCTTCCTGGGCGCCGCGGCCGCAGCCCGCCGAGCCCTGTCCCGCTTGTGCCGGTCTGAGACCCCTTGTCCCGGGGACCTTGGAGCGGGAAGCCCGTGTCAGGGAACTGTGCGCAGCCTCTTCTTAAACCCTTAGAACGGGTCTGGGAGCGGGGGTGCCTTGATTCAGCCGTGTCGTTCTGTCCCTGCTGCCGCCTGCTCCTTATCCCGGTGTGAGCCCCGTTACTCGTCCTGGGGCCTTTCCCCCAGCTGTCCACAGCTCGGGCCCTGTGGGCTCTCCGCCGAAGTGTTGGCGGTGCCGAGAACCGCGAAATGTGCCGCGAGCCCCAAGACGCGGCGACAGCGACAGAAAAGACAAAAAGTTGTCTGGAAGCGCTTCAGGGTTCCCTGGCCGCGTTCCGTGGTGGCGCTGGGCGCAGCCGAGGGTGACGCCGCCCGGTTACCGCTGCTCCAGCCCTTAGGGATCTCCTCGCCAGCCCTGGGCGGGCCGGTGCGGGCCAGCCTGCGGGAGCCGGGGCTGCTCCGGGGGGGTTAACGCGCCGCTCCGCTGCGGCGGGAGAGGGCACTGTTGGGCCGGCAGGACAGAGCCCGGCAGCGGCTCCTGGTTTCCTCCTCGAGGGTAAGGGGAGGATCCCAGTTTACGCTGTGCGAGAGCCGGTACAGTGGGTTTGTCCTGGCAGTAAACGTCAGCTTGCCTAGGCTGAAAAGCTGAGTTCGTGGTATCAGAGTAGTTTGGTTTTTTCTTTCAGTGAAGAGCAGGCGTCTGCTCATGGGGAGAGCTGGGGGACTTGCTGTTGTCCCATGTAAAAGACCCCACGAGAGCCTTTCGCAGCAGGAGGTGGCATTGGAACAACGTCTGAGACCCTGCCGCGGATTCTGAAGTTAACAGCTCATTGATAAAAACATCTCTCCATCCTTTACTCTTGCAAATCTGATCCTCCCCCATGTTAGTCTGGGAAGGCTGTTTTTGAAGCTAGATTAGAAGTCCTAGTGTACCTGGTGTAAGTTAGCTCTACCAACTGTCTTCCTGTTTTAGCAGATGTACTATGCTAAATTTTCCACGTACCAGTGGAGAATCTACAAAAGCAAAGGTTGTTCATTTGTCAGAGGCCGTTGTGTGTGCTGTGATCATTCCTCATATGTATACCCACAATAGTTGACTGACTTTTTTCCCCCTGAAATCTGTTATCGAGGAAGTCATGAAGCTCTTGAAGTGCTTTGAGTGCTGCCTTCCTAAAGGGAATAGGGCAGCTGTTGCACACCTCACTGATGCAAACTCACAAAGGTCTTTTTATATCTTCTTATGTGAAATGGAAGAAATAGTGCCAGCCTTTCTGATCCTACCATAAACAAGAGAAAGGCCGGGTGTATTCAGGCTTACTTCGGATTGTCAGAACACTGAAGTTAGTTAATGTATTTGTAATTGTTACTTGAGAGGTAAATGAGCGTGCTGACTGCCAAAGATCATTGGATAGCAGCGTTCCTTTCATGGAGAAAAGTGAAAGGTCAGCCCAAGGTGCCTAGAGTGGGAGGATACGATGTGAAATGTGCTGGAGAACATGTAGCAGAAGGACTTGTGGGTTGTATGTGGGTTTGCCGAGTATGATGGCTGTATGAGTAAGTCTCAATTAAAACTAATGTTGTAAAACTGTAGATTGGGAGAAGATCTTACTTGATCCAGTTAGTGGATATATTGTCATTGTGGTTTTAACAATGTTTGACTGAGATTGACATAAAAAAGCAGCTGGACTGGTTAGGTTGTTGGTTTCTGCTGTGATCAAAATAAAAATATTTTCCATTTTATTTTCCACTTGTATTTTTATGTATGTGTACATGAATTTCTCCAGGTTCTTGTCTTTATTTCCCATACTTTGCTTGCTTTCTACTGTATGGCTATTTATAGCTGGCTGTAATACCTAAAGGAAAAATGTAATCAAAAGGAGACAAGCACTTACCATCTGAGGCTTCAATGAACTGCAGAATTAATTTACTGGACTTTGGTATCTTCACTAGACTAGTGTATGCTCTGTTATCTGCATTTACTGTAGTTAGAGGTTGCATGAGGCAAAATCATGGTGTATATATGGGGTCTGGTTTCGGAGTATCAGTAGTATCTGGAGGGAAATGTATTTATTTGTCCAAAGCATTCATAAGCTACAGTTTATTTAGTGAAGAGGATAGTGCTTTAACCTGGGAGATGTACATATGGGAGGGTTCAGACCTAAGATTTGGTTCTGTGGGTGAAGTTTCTCTTTTGACAGTGTTCTAATCAATTTTCTTTTGGTTGGTTGGTTGGTTTTTTGTTTAATTTTGGTTTTGGCTTTTTTTTTTTTTTTCTAGATGTCTGTGGAAACTTTACTGACTGCAATTCCTGTATTGGTAATAAGACAAATTTAGGCTGCCAGTGGATCGAATGTCAAGGTAAGGAGGACTGTGCAGTGCAGATCCTTACTCTGCCATTGTTAAGGAAACTTCCCTGTCTGACCCTTCAGGAGACTCTAGCAGTCACACTTGCATCACCAGAGACTTTCACTGCCAGGACCGAGGGCCCTTTGCAGTGGGTGGCTCCAGTGACCTGACAGGTGCCCGGCTTGGCTCCCTTCACACCCCCTCACACCCAGTCAGACCAGGTTTCCTTACTGGTTCAGCCCCAGGATTCCCATTCTCAAATGTCCTGTTCTATAAAGCAGTTTATTTCCAGCACAGTAACACAGAAGTGGCTCAGGCTGGTGCCTCCGAGGAGGACCCCCAACAGAGCAGTCTATGGGCTTTTATATCCTCACAGTCTGTGGGTGAAAGTCTGGGATCATCAGCCCCTGCCATGTCTCTGTGTCCAGTCACCTGGCTGGGCCACAGGTCCCCATGTCCTTTGTTATGTAAAGGATCTGCAGATCCCAGCCTTTTGCTCTCCCACCCCACAGAGCTCAGCCTGCAGCTCTCACTGCAGCTGTTCACTGAGCTACCTGCACTGAATGGGTTCCTCAACACCATGAAGAACCATTCGCCTAGATAGACCTGCTTCATTTACACTGACATTGATTGCAGCCTGATGAGGCATTAACACAAGTCATTAATCTGTCTTCATCTGAGAACTTGAGATGCTTAATATGTTCAGAATATTCCCAGATCTTCAGGTTTCAGATTTAAATCTGTGCTGTTGATAAGCTTATGTTTTCCAGGTGGTTCAGAATGGTTTTTTGACAAACAAGTCACTGGTGTTTACCGTAAGTGGATTCTGAGATGCAGGCACAGCTCTGTGCTTCAGTCTTTCTTGAAGTTTTATCATGGACCTGGTGGTCACAACCACTGCTCCTTAACTGAAGTACAGTAAGGGAGAGGAATTAATTAAATAAGAGTACTTAACAGCAGTGTTCATAAAACTAAGAATTGCAGCTCACTGAAGAGAACATGACAGCCAAAGAAGCATTAGCTGATCTCAGTTGGAGCCTTGTTTTTGGTGCCTTGGATGTAACTACGTTCAGGTGACCTCTGGTACTCAGTCCTGGAGAAGATGAAGTTGCTGTTGACAAAATCATACAAAGATTACATAAGCAGTCTTCGAGTGGATTATTAGTACATCTCATGTGAGGTAGAAGCAGAATGGCTTGACTGTAGTAGTGATTTTTGTAGCACTTGATTGTAGATGATGAAGAAAGGTTATATATGAAGGCTCAGATGCTTAGGAACTAACGAAATCCATTTTGGATGCAACTTGCCCTTCAAGAAGCTGTTTTTGTAGTTCTTCGTGTGGTGTTGGACTACCAGGCACATCCTGCAAAAACCTGAGAGACCTGTGTAACTTTTTTAAGGGTATGCAGGCAGGGATAAGAAACCATCTTCCAACAGTTTCAAGGTCAAGGACCAGTTTGAAAAGCTGAAACAAAGTTTTGCTTGGATGTAGAATTTTTTAAGACAGTGGGATTTTTTGTAAATCTTGAAAGTACTGCCTAAGTGTTCAATGGGGGAGAAACTGTAGTGAAAGAAAACACTAAAACTTATTGTATTATTAAGACAATACTGACGTTTTGTATATTAAAGTGGCTTGAATGTTATGTTAGCTGGCAGATGGTGTTTAGTTTGTCGAATGAACAGTGTATTAGTATTTAGGAACAATGTCTCAAGCACCTTAGACTTCAGCTGTAAAATGTCTTTTCTTTTCTGACAGACAAAAGCGTGTGTGTCAATGAAGTGGCAAAACATAAGGAGTATGAACAATGTAGAAATGCAACACAGTGTTCACGTAAGTGTTTAGATACTCAACTTTCACATGGTGTGATTTGAAGCAGTTGTGTTTAGAACTCCTTTGTCTGTTGGCCTTGTTTTGATATGCCTTTTACAATTTACATAAGCATGTACAAGTATGTAAATAAGCCCTTTGCTTCCTGCTTAAAGGTATGATATGTGATACTAAAATACACAGTTCCATTGTGCATTCAGTTAAATGCTTGCTGTTGCTGTTTCAGGAAGCCTGACATGTTTTAGTACACACATCTGGCTACTGCCTTGGTTTCTTAGATTAAAATAGGTGTTTCCTGTTAGATACAGCATATCTTAAGGAATTTGCCAATGTCTTCAAGGCGTTAAGCTGCATATTGAACAAAAAAGAGTTACCTGCTAAGTCATCTGAGACACGGTAACTAGAAAGAGCTTATGAACCTTCTGGTTTTAATTAACTAGCTCTTCATGCAGTTCTGAAATACAGGGTCTAGGATATAGAACTGCCTAAGATAAATCCTTCATGCTAGGAATGTGCTCAGTTGCATATCTACTTCAGACTTCTGTGCTTGCTGTGCAAAGCAGTTTTTCAGGATATGAATAATTTAGATAAGATCTTGAATTTCACTTTGTGAAAGCCCCGCAGTTTCAGTTTTTCTGAATGCTGATAAGAAATGGACTTTAAAGAAAGATTTTCTGGTTTTCAAGGTCTAGAACAGCAAATGAAAATTCTGAATAATCTTGTCTAGATTAATTCAACAGTTCTGCTAAAGAGACTGGCTCACACCAACAGACATGAAGATTCCATGCTGCTTCGGGTTATCTTGTGATGGTGATAGCCAGTCAGAAATAATTCCTTTTGACTTGGACTTGTGTGTTGTTTCTAAAATTGTAACAGTCAATCACCTCTTAATCAGAAGTGCTGAAAGAACCGTTTATTAGTGCTTTCCAAAGAGAGCATGCTGTTACAATGCCCTGTTCTGCATCTGAGGAGAAGTGTTTCTACAATCAGTTCCTGTTAAAATTTTGGTGACATTATCAGGTTGTTGTGTTTAACTTCTGCAAATTCAAGGAAATGAATTGTCACCCTTAGTAGGGGGTCTTTGTAGGTGTGAGAGAAATCTGTATACCTTATTGACTCTCAATTTTTTGGCTCAACACTGCCTCAAGGGATTGACATGGGAAAAAACAGTAGGCAGCCTTTTAGGTGTCCTTAAGCTATCTAGATGCAAGTAGGATCCAAGAGGATGTAGATTCTGATATGTCCCAACTACCTCTGTAGAAACAGTCAGCTCTGATTTCCCACCCTGCTGAATTATGCTCAAGATGTAAATAACCACACTTGAATGAGCCTGAGCATTAAAGGTTTCTGGACATCATGCTTTTTCAGCAGGAGGCTTGCTGATGTATCAGTTCAGATAAGCTTTCTGTGTGTGATGAACTGGTAACACAGTAAGTTGCAGGAGGCTTCTCAGTTCCGTGTTTTGGGGGTTGTGAGGGGGTGTTTTCTTACAAGGTGTGCTGAAGCTGACAGCACCTACATCCAGCAACAGCTCTCAGGGCAGGAGCTATAGCTCAGCTTTCAAATTCTTGATTGGTTTTCCCTCCATTCTGATTCAGTTGTCTAACCAACTCTGATTTATAATTGAACTAGATAGCTCAGGTTCAGTCTCAGTTGCAGGGAGGTTGGGAAGCAGTACTCTATACCTAGTGTTCTCCTGTGTAAAGCATGCACAGTTTCTGCTTGGACAGTAGGGTTCTTCTCACTGAGGTTTGCTTTGAGGAATCTTGAGTTGCCAGTTGAATACTGGCTTGGTTGGGCTGCCTGTGACAAGATTTTTCATGTATTCACTCATGCAACATTTAATGTTAGTATGGTGGATTCCAAAGCTTTGTAATTTCAAACTGAAACTATAGTAGAACTCAATGCTGTATGAAATTCCTAGAGCTGTGCCTGCTGATGTTGTTTTGTTGGGTTGTTTTTTAGTTAAATACCGTCATTAATCTCTCTAATGTAACTCTTTATTTTTTCATAGCTCCCACAGTTACTCCTCCTACCAGTGTTCCTACGCCCTCTCCCAATGCCACTGTAACATCTCCCAATGCCACTGTAGCACCTACCAATGCAACCACAGCGTCTTCCAATGTGACCACACCGTCTTCCAATGCTACCACAGACAGTTCTGCCACCACAGCTCATACCCCTATAGGTAATACAGTACCACTGAACTGAGAACAGCAGGAAACCAGGAACTGCTGAATAAAATGAAAGACAGGGACTTCTTCCACAGTTCACTGTAGTAGCTTGGCTACTAAACATCTGATGTGCAGAATGCATAAATGTTTCCAAGGTTTGGAATAAGTGGATTTTAGAAAACTCTTTAGTTATGTTGGCAGGAAGCATTTTCTATGTTAAAAATTGGCTCAGTGGTAATTGAATTAGTAATTGACGCTAATCATGAATTCTTAGGAGTTTGGGGGTGTTTTTTGTTCAGACATTTCTCTGACGTATCTACAGTGAAATGCTTTAAAAAAAATCATCTAATCTTTAAAAACTTGCTGGTCAAGGGAGCTGGGAGATAACCAGTTGGTACTTGATTAGGCTCAGAACAGCCTAATAAACAGTAGGGTAATGTTTAGCTTTGAGTAAACCCACAAATGTTCACATTTGTCCCAGGCACATATTGGAATACTGATTAGTTTTTAGTAATACTAGTCTTTAGGGGAGGGGGACAGGTCAGAGACCCAGCTTATGTGGTTTGATAATGAAAGTTTTTAGGAGATAGTTGGATTTCAGGTGAGTGGTTTTATGCCAGTGATGGCATTCACAGTTAGTGTTTTGAGGACAGGAGAAGAAAGAGTGTGTATCTCCTCTCTAGAGGTATTACATTAAGTACTTTTTTAGTACAATTAATATGAACTGATTCTAGCAGCTGTTTAATTAAAGGTTCTCAGTTGTCTTGAAGCAAATATCTTGATTCTTGTTCAAATACCAGCATTTATACGAGTGCTTGAAAGAGAAGTTGTTTTTTCTGAACAACGAATCACTGATCTGTGGAGAACCTTGAAATATTTGGGCAACAATAAGATGCAAGTTTGAAAATAATCCTTATTGCAGAAACTTGGCTTAATGCCATGCAGCTCACCACCTAAATTGTGTGGGTTACAGACTGAGGGCAAAGCTTATCCTTGTTGAAGCAAAACAGGAAAAAGAATTAGTATAGGAACTTCAGTGCTTGCAGGCTTTGTTTTGGAGTTTATGGTGTGTACATACTGTCTTCTCTCAAACAGCCAACGTCACCAATGCAACTACTCATGCTCCTCCGCCTAAAACTACCATTACTTCATCTACCACGGTGCCCACTACTGCAGGTAACTGCTACTACTGCTATAATTAAAGCATACAATACTTTAAAATCAATGTTGGTTTAAAAATGTTATCGTGAAAGACTCGCCAAGTGACAACAATTAAGTAATATTGGTGTATCTGGGGTTGTCACTTCTAATTTTATGGCAAGTCTAATTTTGTTAAGTTATACAAGTAGCAACGTTATATAGCCTGAGAAATAGAGCTAATTGGGGAGACATAAAAAGCATGTTGGTCACAAGAGATCAGCTGGATGATTTTAATAGTGTGGTTGGCAGTCCCTCTGTCTTTGGGAGGTGGTATTTTGTTTTTGCAGCATAATAATGGGATGCTTTTTTTTTTGCTTTTGTTAAATGAAACTGTGCTACAGTGATGGGAATAAGCTGAAGTACTTTATTTCTAAGTCATTCCTAAATATGCCATTTCATGAAAAGCTCTCACAAAGTAAAGCTCTTTAAAACTACCCATCAGCAGATGGCTGTTATTTCCAGACTTGTATTTGTGACTTCATCTGTTTTTTTAAGCCTAACTCGTGGGATAAAATACAGTAGATGGAAGATAACAATTTATGTTAAATTTAAGCAAAAAAACCCCCAAAAAAACAGAGCAAGGAGTAGCAGCTGGAAAATGTGTCTTGAATGTGAGCATATCAGTGGTATGTTCTGTGTAAAGGAGGAAGGCTTTGGCATTTTGAAGTAGAAATAAAGTCCAGCTGGGTATTGCTCAGTATTGAGGTCCAGAGCAGTTTGTCTATAAGTAGCTCTAGCCTTGTACAAACAGCATTTAATCAGAATTTCAGTACCGCTGGTCTAAATGCAGATGCTGGCATGGCTTCCATTTTGATTATTTTTTGTTTTCTTATTGGTGTTTTGATGTTTTGAGTAATTGGAATACAAAGAATCAAGCACTAAAATCTTTAAAACTTTTGTGAGCATCATGCACTTACAATTTCTAATTTGGTGTTTAACAGGTTCAGATACTACTGTGGCTCCTGTACCTGCTCCACGCAAATCTACGTTTGATGCTGCAAGTTTCATAGGTGGAATTGTCCTTGTTCTGGGTCTGCAGGCTGTTATTTTCTTTCTGTACAAATTCTGCAGATCTAAAGACCGAAATTACCACACGCTTTAGGACCTGCCCCTTGGTAATGGACTAGTAGCCCAACACCTGTAGTTCACTGAACCAAAATATTTTCTGTTGCTCATGGAAGACAGCAGTTCATAATATCCTTTAAATCTCTAAAAGAAGACTTTAAATGAATATTTTTGCAACATTATATTTGGCAAGAAGTGATATGAATCTCTTCAACAGGATTACTTGCAATATGCTGCATGGGTTCTAATGGCTGTTTTATTTTCCTTTAGTGGCTGCTGATGTGGGACTTTTCTTGATATGCCAAACATAGAATGTTCAGAGATTCTTATTCAATGGCAACACTGTCCAGTAGACAATCTTAAAATGACTTATTCTGAAGGCTAATTTAAACAACATCTGATACAGCATCCCTTCAGTTTTATCAAGATGTGAATTACTGGTGACTGATTTCAGGGAGTGAAATACCATTTATACTAGCTTATGGCTTTTACAGAGTGTTGCTAGAAAGAATACAAAAATATAGAATTAGATAATGTCTTAACAGAATAACATAACCTTTTTTTTTTTTACACAAGAATAAAAGTGGCCTCAAAAAATACTTCATTCCAAACAGAATTCCTATGCCATTTCCAATTTATGTTGAGGGTGGATGTAGGAATAACCCTTCTGAGGGGGAAATAAATATTAGTGCCTTAAAAGACTAAATTTCAGTAGGCTGTAAGCGTGTCCCAGCTATCTCAAAGATAAATAAAACTTTTAAGTATTAGCTTTACATAGGAATATAGAATACATGTGACTTGAGCATTCCAGTTTAAAAAAATTTCCTTTGAATAACTGTCCCATAGTGATTTTGTTTTAGAGTGATGAGTATGGTACAGTGACATTCAGCTGCAAACAGAAGCTTTGACTTGTTTACCTTTTGTTCTGGTCTACAAAGACCAACCGTAAAATTAGTGATATAATTCAGTTCACTCCCTGTATAAAAAGGCAACAGCTCACATTTATACTTGAAATACTGATGTTTGGGAAATCCTGATGTTTTTGTTACTCAAACGGTTCTTAAACTCAATTAATTTCAGGAGCTTGGGTTGTTGTTTTTTTCTTTATTACCCTCTTTTATGTCAGCTTGCTGAAGGAGCAGTTAAGGGTCATTCAGAGTATCTGCTGATTTGATCCTGGTCAGGATTGCTGTAATGCTGGGACTGTAGGCTACACCTTTTTTCTTTCCCTTCTTCCCCTTCCTGGCTTCAGGTTTGTGTCACCCTGCAGTGAACTGGTTAAGGAAACCTATTCAGCCAAATAGTTCAGGGTTTGTTTCTTTTTTACCCTTGGCTGGATCAGCCACGTGATCTGAGTATCAAAGGTACATCATCTCCAATGCAGACTCAGTTGAGCACCTGTGAAAATAAACCCACAGGAAAAATGGAGGTAGAGATAAACTCAAGTGGTGGAGGTAGCACATAATGCATAGCTTCTGATGATATTCCGTGATCATCAGTTTTGGGATAACCTGTAGTACTGTCTTACTAGCTCTGACTGGACTGGAATTTGGCACCCAATACAAAAATAGCATTGATAGCAGATAATAGTCATGGCAGTGGGACTTGAATTATGAAGCAAATTAAGTGCACTTCAGTTGGAAACTTCAAGTGTACAGTTTTGCTTCCTTGTACTCTTCTAGTTTGAATGGCATTGTTTCTGTTGTGCTGCATAGAAACCTCAAATTGCTACAAAATTGAAAGGTTACTCACCAGTACTGTATCTTTCAGTTCATTAGCTTTTGGTTTTCTAAACAAAACTAAGACAATCAGCTCAGGTTTATGAAAACAGCAGTGAGCAGCCAGTTTTCAGCAACAGTATGTGTGTTAGATGGTATATCCTTGGCCTTATTGAGAAATCACTTAGATCTGTCCTTTCCCTATCTAAGAACTATTCTACTACATTTATTTGTTTAAAAAAATCCATGAGCTTATGTTCTGTGCTTTGAAGTGAACAAAATACTCTTTTGAAATATAACAGTTTGCCTTTAACTCAGCAAAGCAAACTATACCTGGTATACAACTTTTGGCCTCAAAGGGCTCTTTTGGGAAACTTGTAGAAAAGTCCTACAGAACACTTCATAGCATGGAAAACATTGCCACAAAAAGTTGCTCTGTAAAACGTTGCTGGAATGCTTATTCATGAGCTTTGCTAATCCTGATTTAGGTTGCTGATAAAGTGTGCTGGTAAAGCAAACTAAAAATAATGTTTAAAGTGCCTTAAAATTGCTTACTCGTTTGCCTCAAATTTTGTTTAAAAGGGTAGAAGGGATACCTTGCCTTAGTTACTAAATTTGTTGTGGTGCCAGCAATTGCTGTTTTCCAAGACTTTAGGAAACCCAGGATCTCTGGCGTGTACAAATGCCTATCTGAAAATCTCAAGTTTGTGCTGTATCAATTTAGTCACGTTCTGGAAGGCCTGCACTACACACCTCTTGCTTGTTAGCCTTGCTAGCAAGGTGTAATTCCACAGTTCAGAGTTGTGGCTTGAATTGTTTCCCTTTTAGTTTTTTGGGGGGAGGGGAGGCTGGGTCATACATCTTCACTATGTGCTTGGCTGCCTCACAGTCGAAAGTAATTACTCCTTTGTGAAACGGCAGTATCAGCTGATCTGTGCTGTGTACTAGCAAAAAACCTGAAGTAACAACTTGCAGTTTTTCTTGGCCTTGTGTTTTGAAGTGGAAGGTAGCTCATAGATCTGTAGTTGTACTTGCCCCTAAATCAGTTCTAGACACTGAATCTTAGTGACTCTTCAATTATCTGGCTTTTTCTTGAAGCCAACTTGTGCAAATATCAAGCTGTTACCTTACGAATGTTCTCTGCAAGTGTTGCTGTAAAAGTTTGTATTTTGTCTTCAGCGGAAGAAAACTGAAGCAGTTGTAATCGCAAAACCAAATTGATAAATAAAATCTGTTGAATGGAATTTTACCTGTGAACTTTCTTTAATGTGAGCAATCCCCGAGAGGAATGTCTGCTTGCTGATTTGGGCATGAGCTGTTTCCCGTGGGAATTGAGAAATACTAAGGGAAGGAGGAAGAAGGCAAGGTTTGAATTCCCTAAACACAGTATTAACTTTATATTTAACGATACTGACTCAGATTTAGAATTCTCTCAAAAAAACTTTTCATTCAGGTCATGTTTTTCCATGTTAGCTTAACTCTTGTTTTTCACTTAAAGCCTAAGAGGAGCAAGGTATGCATTAAGTGTTACGCTTGTAACAGCCTCTCAGGCTTAATACTCCTCTTTCTTACAGCCAAGTTTGTAATACTGGATGTCAGGTGGAAGAGGGGCTGCTGTCTGTTTGCACAGAGGGGGTTAGAGCTTTCATGAAAAAGGTATTGCTCAGAGCGTTATTTCTTTTCTGATTGCATAGAACCATGGAGTGGTTGCAATTGGCAGGGCCTTTAAGGATCATCTAGTTTCAACTCCCCTGCCCCAGGCAGGAGCACCTTCCACTAGACCAGGTTGCTCCAAGGCCAGGTTGGATGGAGCTTTAACATTTCCAGGACTGGGGTATCTACAACTGCTCTGGGTACCCCTTAGACTCACTCCAGCATGTCCGATGGGTGCAGTATTCCAGGTGGATTCTTACAGGAGTGGGGTGGAGTGCAAGGATCACCTTCCATGACCTGCTGATCACACTTCACTTGATGCACCCCTGGACACAGTTGTTCTGGGCTGTGAGTGGACATTGCCAGCTCATGCTGGGCTTCTCACTGACCAAAACATCCAAGTCCTTCTCAGGGCTGCTCTCAGTCCATTCACTGCCCAGCCTGTATTTTTGTTTGGGATTGCACTGACCCAGGTGCAGGACCTTGCACTTGGCCTTGTTGAGTTTCACAAGGTTTGCACAGTCCCACCTCTCAAGCCTGGCAGGGTCCCTCTGGATGACATCCCTTCCCTCCAGTGTGGTCCCTGCACCACACAGCCTGGTGTCATTGGCAAACTTAGTGAGGGTGCCCTCGATGCCCTGTCTGTGTCGCTGACAAAGATGTTAAACAGCACTGGTTCCAGTCCTGAGCCCTGAGGACACTGCTCATCACTGGTCTCCCCTTGGACATTGAGCCATTGACTGCAGCTCTGAGTGTGGCCATCCAGCCAATTCCTTACCCACACAGTGGCCCGTCTGCCAAATCTGTGTTGCTCCAGTTTACAGACAAAGATGTCCTGTGGGGCAGTGTCAAATACTTTGCACAGGTCAAGGTAAGTGATGTCTGTCCCTCTTCCTTCACCCACCAACGCTGTAACCCCACTGTGGAAAGCCACCAGATTGGTCAGGCATAATTTGCCTTTAGTGAGGCTGTGTTGGCTGTCACCAATTTCCTCTTTATTTTCCGCATGCTTTAGCACAGATTCCAGGAGGATTTGCCCCATCTTCTTCCCAGGCACCAAGGTGACACTGACCAGCCTGTAGTTCCTTGGGCCTTCCTTTTTTCTTTTTGTTTTTAAAAATGGGGTTACGTTTCCCCTTTTCCAATCAGTGGGAGCTAAACCTGACTACAATGACTTCTCAAATATGATGGATAGCAGCTTCATCTGTCAGTTCCCTCAGTCCCCACATGCCAGGGAATTTATCAGTATGCTTGAGCAAGAGAACAGAGGCTGTGTAGTTCTGTGGTTGCTGGCTGACTGAAATGATAACCAGCTCTGGGGGAAGAGACCTCAGTTTCACATCATGACCTTGATGCTTATGTGGGTAGTGTATCAAGTGTGAATGTGTATTGACGTGACTCAGTCGTATATGATGAGAAATTGCAAAAAATTTAGTCATAGTTCTGGAAAGGCTGTATGGGAACAAAGGAAACCTAGAGCTTCCTGATGTTATTAAAAGTGCTGTGCCTTCCAGAAAATCATCCATCTGCTGCACACAGTTAAGGAGTGAATTCAGTTTTTGTTAAAATGCCCCACTGAAAGTCTGTGTACAGTGGTTTATTCCTATAGTACCAGCCTTGTGTCACTGCTGTTCTTTGAAGACAATCTCCTGGAGGTATAACATTTTTTCTAAAATAGTCTGAATTTTGCTATATTGAGTAATACTTCAGGTGTTTTAACACGAAGCTGTGATTACTGGAGACAGCCCTTCCCTTTTTGCTACTGCAGTGGCACATAAGTGCTTCATACTGATGCTATTGCTCTATTTCCAAATTGGCATTTGGTTTCTGGAGTGTGCTAAAATCACATTTGATGGCTTCTCTAGTGACAACTGACCTTGAATAGTTATCACTCACCTTGTCCTCCATTTATTGCATACCTTAAAAAGGAACTCCTGTTATTTGATAGCAGATTCCACAACATTCTGAGAATAAGGTTACTTGTTTTGATGTAACAGCAAGCGTGCGTGAATTAAAACTTGCTTCAGTAATGGTGAAGGATGGCAGCCCTGTTCTAGGAATCCTGTATCCCTACATACTGCAGCCTTTCTAATGCAACTTTGAGCTCTTTAAATCAGTGTTTAACCCATGCAATGCTGTTAAGTTTTGCCTGAATTTAATTCTAGGTCTTAATTGCTTATAAAAATAGTGTTTAAGTATTTGATTATTTGTGTTCACAAGCATCCAGGCATGTGGATGATGCCAAAAGGCACATAGATTAGTATTGTCGTTGATCAAAAGCTGCAATACAATTTGATGCATATCTGCAAGATACTTTGAGTGCTTTATTGGTTAGGCTATAAAAGCGAGCTTTTTTCCATGCAAGGTAAATGCAGATAAGAACATTTTTCTGTTTTCCTCTAGGTAGTGTAGCATTGTGGAAGGAGCTGCACTTCTTCCCCTTTCTAGATGGAGAGCAGAGAAGGTGCTGGGGCAGGTCAAGACAACACTTTGATAAGTCATCTTTAAACAGACATGAAAGGTTTAGTGTGCAGGCAGCAGCCTTTGGGGGTGAGAGCACTGCACTGGGCAGGATGTGGTAGGCAAGGGTTCCAATAGGAAAGCAGTTGAAAAAAAAAACCCACAAAACACCAGACCAGTTTTTCTCTAAGCATTTCGCTGTGTTTTGCACCACCATGTTCCAAGGTTACCACAAGCCTTTTAGTTTTAACTAATGTCCTTGCCTTTCTGCACTGTGCTGCACTGTCTGTGAAGGGAGGACATGAAGAGCTGCTCTTGCTCAGGAAGAGGATCTGTATCACCCAGTACCTAAAATGGATTAGCAGATTGAATGACTGGAGCTGGTATTGAACACTGCATCCAGATGCATTGAAGTACATGAGCATAGCACTGGAGTATTACTGCCTCTCTTTGATTAATGTGTGAGTTATTTTTCTCTTATTTCAAGGTTGCCAGTTCAGTGGCATTTTGTAAAGTGACCTGGAATGATTATAAAAGACATTTAGGTTTACTTCTGGACCAGCCTTTTTTGCTATAGCTATGTGAAGATAGTAGGAAGAGACTTTTCATTTAGGTGTAGTAATATTCTATCTGCTGTTCTCTCCTTCCATCTGCTAGGCACCTGGAAGCATAAGTAACATATAAAAAGTGTCATTAACCATGGCACAGTACTAAAAAAAAATATTTCTTAGACTGTTGCTAACCAAATACCTCCTTCCTGCTCCCTTTCCTTTGTCAGTTTTTGGAATTTCTTTTCCCCATTTACTAACAATGCATAGTGTCAACTTGCTTTTGAAGGTAAATCTTCAAGGGCCTTTGCCTTACTGTCCACATGAAACCTGCCTGGGTCTGTATACAAATCACAGCTTGCAGATTAGCAAAAAATTTGCTCATTCTGCAACCATATCAGCTGATTATTAATGCCATCATTACAGACTGTTTTGTCTTAGAGTGTTTCCTCTTATGTCATTGCTGCGTCTTGGGTCAAAATTCAAAGGATATTGCTGGTAATGCTGACAGCTTGTTACCCTGGACCTGAGCTGCAGAACCTGAAAAGTTACTAACACAAAGTTGAAGTAGAACTCAAGTAAATGCAAAAGCTGTTGTTTCTGACCTCTAAAAAAAAAAAAAGAACCCCAAGTTGTCAACATTCAGCATAGCATAATTGAATAATATACTGCTTAGCCTGCAAAAACAAGTTCGTGGATGGTCTTGATAGAAGGTAAGACAAAAAATTTTTGCATGTAGTTGCAACTACTTAAAAAACCTGATATTTTCTGCAATTCTCACAGTTTGCCCCATGTCCTTTCAATTCATAGTAGTGAGTATCAGCATTCATTCCTGCAGCAGCAGACTGCATTGAAGCAGAAGATTTCTGCTGTCCCAAATCTACTTTATTATATGTGGCTGTTTTCTCCACAACTGTGTCTTTTCTGGTCCTGTTGAAAGCCAACATTAAAAGGTGTGGAGATGTGTTAAAAGGTGGACATCTGTTCCCAGTGACACCAAATTCTCTAGTTAATTCCATCTTTCAGTTTCATTTCTGAAAAACAGATATGCAGCCACTTAATGCCAACCCTTCAACTACCAAGAAAAATCCCCACTGACTCAAAGGCTTTGCTTGCTATCAGTTTTGATGTGATTTAGCCCTGATTAATATCTGTGCAATGTGATATGATTGTGCGACTTCCTCACCCTGTGTTAGCATCTCCCACTAATTTTAGCTAAAAAGATGAGAGTGTTTTTGCAGTGTAATCCTGCACTTAATATGTTAATTGAGACACTTCTCAGATATGATCCAAGATGTTAGCTGTGGTTAGCTGTTCCTGGCATTATTTCAGGGTGCATGCCCAAGGGACTCTGGCTTTCTGCTGAAGCAGCAGGAGAGCAGCTGGCAGCTGACCAGACTGCACAACTACCCAAGTCTGGCCAGATGCATCAAGTGTCCACACATTCTGCAGCAGGGGCTTGAGAGGGCTGCCTACACAAACACCACGTGGACCCAGAAAGAAGAGCAGCAGCTGTTCTACACTGCTGAGACAGGCCAGGACCTAATGCGTTGGAGAGGGAAGAAGAGGAAGATGTGAAAGTGAAAGAAAAAGGACTGGAGAAAATACCCAGAGGACATGGCTCACACTGCTAATCTGTAGATTATTTTTACAAATCTGGCTGATGTCTTAGTCCACCTGGGGCAATTCCTGAAGTTGACCTGATCTGTTTCAAAAACACCTTAGCCTTTACAGTCACAACACAGCTACTGCAAGTAAGAGTTGCCACCCCTATGTAGATAGATCTGGCCAAGTACTGTAGGTCTAAACTCAGGTCAGTGGCACAGTGCAATCAGTTTAACAGAAAAGACAAATCTTTACATGATGCAGGCCTTATCAGAATAGTGTTAATGCTTAAAAAAATACCCATTTAATATTGACTTATTATCTGGAAAATTACTTCTTATACTGTTTGTTCTGTGGGACAAAGGCTGTGCCTTCTACCTTTTTGAAATGGAAAAAAAATCAAAACTTCACAGCATCCATTAAATATTAGACATATGAATAAAAATATCACAGGTGAAAAGGTAGCTACAACATATTGCAGAGTTTTAACGGATTTCAGACTATTTGTCTATAGTTTGATGGAGCTCTTGTGTTGAGTACAGAGAAATCCAAGCCAATCCAAGAATCCTCAGACAAATTTTCCTGCTCTGCATCATTTTTAACAATAGTAACTCACTGCAGGAGAA
Organism: Chaetops frenatus; assembly: GCA_013400775.1. Classification (NCBI taxonomy): domain Eukaryota; kingdom Metazoa; phylum Chordata; class Aves; order Passeriformes; family Picathartidae; genus Chaetops; species Chaetops frenatus. Next base: position 107,363 of record VZTR01014248.1, read on the forward strand.
AAAAAATCTCCTGTCACATCTGTCCTCATTGTGCTCAGTGGCATCAATGTGACTTACAAGTTTTACACCAACTTTTCCCCTGAACTTGACTGGCTTAAAGCCAGAGAAGCCAAGTATATTGGTGCATTAATTAAAGATATCTCCCATTTCTTTATTTTCCTGAACTTGCTTTGTGTCTTGTCTTCAGCAGTGTGCTAATGAGCATTTCCCAGTATCCTGCAGCAGGAACAGCCAACACTTTCCTGCAGAAGGAAACTGTAACTAAATTTGTACTACTTTATACTCTTCATAGCATAGAAATGGACCTTGAAAGATCATTGGGGTTTTTTTCTGTTTACTTAACTTACTAGGAATTTGAGTATTGCTCATCAATCTTTCTGCATGTGTTTGTTAGATTGACAGTAGTATTTTAATAAAACAGAAAAAAAGCTGAAACTTCAGACAGGTAGGGGTAGAAATCCCCAATCAAGCTTTTACAACTACATTAATTGCATCAACATTACCTTTAAAAGTCACATAACAAACAGCTGAGAAGAAAGATTTCTGTTAAAAGGTTTAAGTTCTAGTTGATTTCAGTCAAGGGCTAGAAAGCTCTCACTGCTGTCTTGAAAGCCTCTAACAAACTGCTGCAATCATAGGCATATGTCTACCTGAATTACAAGGATGCAGTCTTGTTTCACTGCCCCACATGGTGTCTAGGTAAGCTATTCCAAGAACAGAACCACTGCTCAAGACTAATTTCCTACCACTTGGGATCCTTTGTCTTCCAATTGCCTCCCCCCTAAATGCAGCTCCCCTTTTATTTCTCATGATATCCCTACAAAGCCAAAGCCAACACAAATTATGGTTTACAGTTATTAACTGGGTGTGTTGTGCTGCTTCAGCAGCTGTGGTGTCAGAAAGCATAAATATGGCTTTTCTGTTGTCTGGCTTTTCCTGAAGGTTGTTTTTGGTTTTTCTCCTCTACCTAAACCCTTTCATTACAGAGCAGGTCTTCTCTTTTATATTTGGCTTAAGTTGCCTATTCCTTCAAAGGTTAAAGAGGCATTCAGAGACATGGACACATACTGTCTTTACCTGCAGTCACATTCCTCTGGGAAACTGCAGCTTCCAGATCATAAACTTGACACTGCAGTCCATCAACCTGTCTCCTGTTTTAAACTGCACTCTTGGGTTAACTGACTTGGTATCTAAAGGATGGTAAAAGGATTAATGGCAGCAACAAAAATTCATCATGTGATAGCTCTGCCTCAAAGCAGGGGCCTAGATTTAAAGGGAAAGGTGTTGCCTTGTGCACTCATGTGAATGAGTGGCTATCAGTTCTCTCTGGCTGAAATAATCCATAATTACAGCTTTGTTAAACATACCTGCAATTCCTCTGAATACAAAGTACAGCATGAATAGTGCAAATTGACATTCTCATTATTGTTTAATAGGACTCTGGGTTTCAGGCACTGCTGGAGGAAGATAAAAACAATAAAGAGGCCTCTTCCTCACTGTTCTCAGCAGGTAAGCCTAATTAGACAAGGCCCTATATCTATTTTCAGGGCAAAGGTGTGTGGAAAAAAACAGCAGCTCTTCCCTCACCTCTCACATAGACTGTAATTTGCTAACTAAATTTATATTAGAGGTTTGTTAGTGTTAATGACTACATAGGTGCTAGGTGCAGCTGAGGTTGTTATGTGGCGATAAAAGCATGTGCACTGCAGTTACCTTTTTCTGTTCTGCTCTCCTCAAAGGCTGATACAGCTGCTGACATCTCTGATCTCTAGAAGGGTTATTTTTTAAACAAAGCAAAAGAGTTCCGAGCCCCATCAAACATAGACACCTACGAAATGAGTGGCCTCATGTGTCTGCACCAACTCCTATGGCTGTGTAAAAGTGTCTCATATGATTTTGTTTAGAAAACATGCCAGAAGCCTGAGAAATTATTTCCAGCAGAATGGCATTTGTCATCCTGACTCTGGAAAACAAACAATTCATGCTTTCACCTTGATGCTTGAAAAGATTGAAGACAGAATATATTTTGCTTGGTTTAGGGGAGAGACATTCAGATATACTCAGAAAGCTTTTTTCTCAGTAGACCAAGAAAGCAAGGGTAAGGAGACTTTTGAGGCAGCAAAATTGTCAGTAGATGGATTCATGCAGTTAAAGTGTAATCAAGTGGTTTCCAAACAGTATTTTCTTTCTGCAGACTATATTACAAAAGAAGCACTGCACATTTCACAGCCAAAAGCCTACTCTACTAGCTGTTATAAACACAGAGATTGTATTTATTTGGCCAAAGCAGTTTTTAAATTGAAGCAGTTAAAGCTCTACGGCACCTTTTACATGGAGACAAGAGTGGATCTGATTTCAGTTAAACTAAATGAATGATTAGCAAATGTGCACTAAGATTTAGACTCAATACATCAATTCAGTACAATGGCATCAGTTTAGTGAAAACTAATACCTTTTTTGTGGTCTGACTGGATTAAAGCAGTTCCCTTCCCAGTACATTCATTTGATGGTCCAGAGTTTGGGGAACAGTGTTACAGTGTGTGACAATGTGAAACAATGTGAAACAGAGGTAAGGGCAGGGAGTTCATGTCCAGTGCAGAGCAGATAAAGCCAAAGGGCAGCAGTTTATCAGCTCTGCAGCACTGGTGTCAAAGCCCTGTCTGGAAAATGTCACAGGCACTGCAGACCCAGGAACATGGCCCCAGCAAGGAGGCAGCATCCAAGTGAGGCTTCAAGGTTCCTTGGTTAGCCTGGTGATGAGAATGGCCATTATGGCAGAGGCCTGGGGCACATCCAAATCCCCCAGAGCCACCAAACCCAACCAGCTGCTGGTTTAGCTGCACCACCCTTAGTCTCCCTAGGGTTCCCAGCATGTTCTGACACTGCACACCCATTCCCTCTGCACCAGCACCTTACACTAATTCTTAGGTATTTACCTCTGTAGTATGGAGAACAGTGCTCACTTTCTAGAGCAAAGATACTGACCCAACAGGATGGTCCCGAGAAGTATCTGAAAGACAATCACAGGATCATAAAGTAGGCAGAGTTGGGAGGGATCCATCAATATCCTTGAGTCCAACTCCTGGCTCTGCACAGGACCATCTCCAAGAATTACACCATGTGCCTGACAGCATTGTCCAAGCACTTCTTGGCCTCTGTCAGGCTGGTGCTGTGACCACTTCCCTGGGGAGCCTGTTCCAGCACCCAGCTATCCTCTGGGTGAAGAACCTTTTCCTGACATCCAAACTAAACCCTCCCCTGACACAGCTTCAGGCCATGCCCTCAGGCCCTGTCACTGGGCACTACAGAGAAGAGATCAGTGCCTGCCCCTCCTCTTCCCCTCACAAGGATGTTGCAGACTGCAGGGGGGTCTCCCCTCAGTCTCCTCCAGGCTGAACAGACCAAATGCCCTCAGCTGCTCCTTGTATGGCTTCCCCTCAAGACTCTTCACCTTTGTAGCTTCCTCTGGACACTCTCCAATAGCTTGATGTTTTTCTTATATTGTGGTGCCCAACGCTGCACACACGACTCGAGGTGAGGCTGCCATGAGTGTAGAGCAGAGTGGGTCAATTCCCCCCCTTTCCCAACTGCTGATGCTTTGCTTGATGCACAAGATGTCACCAACGAGTGGACCATGGCCCTAAAGCCCCCAGCAGGCAGGGCCCAGCACAGTGCCAAGGCTCCTGCTGCAAGACATATCCAGCACACTTGGATGGCTGCAGAGAAGCTCTGAAGTTCAGACACTTGAAGGGACACACTCAGATATGTGGTCAGACAGTGTTAAAACTTGAAACATCTCTTCAGAAATGCTAATATTTCCTTTTTTCAACTCTGCATTACGAGTGTATCTGCTTCATTTCTTTCTTGTCCTCTTTTTGTTGAAGATAGTATGTTTTAGAAGGTTTTTCAGCTTTTGTCAAAGAGGCACTCTTCTCTTTAAGCAGCTTCTCCATGTTTTTAGCTTTCATTGCACAGACTACTTGTCTCTTGCAAGTTCTTGGCTGTTTGTACCTTCCTCTATACTACTTCCAACAGCTTTTATTTCTAAAACATGGAATTATATACATTTCAGAATCCATTACTTTACCCCCATTCCTATACATGTATTTTTGATCTCCTTTTTTTAAACCCTGATGATCAATCTTCAGATGTCATGCCTGGCTGAGCTGAATGAAGAGAGACCCAGTCCCACATTGTCTTCACTGGTAATGAAGATAATGAAATGTTGGTAAACAAATGTGAATTATCCTAATATCTAAAAAACCCAGTCAGACCTAAACCCAAAATAAAATCTGGATTGTGAAAACTGGGAGCACAAGGGAAGGGTAGAGTGAGTGAGGAACAGACTGCTATATTTATATCATTGCTTGTTAGAGAGAGAAACCTCAAAACAACATTCATGTGGAGAACTCATTCAATTGCAAATAAAAAGTTCAGTTGCTTCCAATTTCCTTATTCTGTTGTAATTTGCTTTCTGCAATCAGCTTCTGTTCTGCATGTGAAGCTCATTTTTAAAACAAGGTATAAAAAAGGAAAGGTGGGGGGGGGGAAATGAGCACAGCTTTTTCCAATGTAGCTGTTTGTACACAGTTTGTAGAGACAGACAGTATGGCTGCATGTTAGAATCTTGACTTCAATCAAATGCAATGGTATTACTAGCCAACCACATCAGGCCAAATCCTCCTGTACAGCCAAGGGTTGTGAAATGAAGCTTGCTGTTGGTAAATACCATCATCATAATGGTAAGAAAGGAATTAAGAAGAAAGGAAAGAACCAGAAGCTGATGTCAGAAACCAAAAGAAAACAAAACCAACAAAAGCTGCTGCTAGAAAGATGATAGATGAAGTGGGTCTTCTGAAAGTAAATTTACAGCTTTTCAGTGAAGAAAACCAATTTATTACCCAAAGGCAGCTCCATCTGCTTAAAAATCTGAACACACAGAATTTAAAGCAGTTACGGCCCAAACAGTTTTCACTGGGCAGCTTTCTAAACCTTACTAAGGTTGGAGTTTCGTAGACTGATAAGCTCAGAGTGGTGCAATTGATCTAACAGATGTGATTTTTTAGTATCACCTTTACCTTCGTTACCCTTTTTCTGGAATGAGTAAGTTGGTTTGGCTAATCCGTGTTTCCCAAAAAGGCATTTGTTTTTGATGACATTCTGTTAGCTATATTGTCATTGCTTAATCACATTTTGAAAACTTTGTTTCTAATTTCCCCTTTTTCAATTTTTCTGACCTCAACTTTGAAGCTTTACCTTTCCCTAAGTACCTTTTAACATCTGATATTCTCTCCCAACATAATTATCCATAGACTGTAGGCGTGTCACTCTTCTTTCAGATAGGCTAAACAGACTGAGCCCTCAGCTAGAAAGCATTTCCTTCACCTCTCAAACAATTTTGAACCCTTCTCTTACTCCCTCTTTTTTTTTTTCCTCATCTGTTTTATATAGTACACTCTGGAACCAGCAGCAGTATTTCTGTTTCGTACATAGAGCTACAAGCTCTTTTCTACTGTATCTGCACTGCTCTCCTTTTTTATAAACAAAAAGATGGCAGCATCCATCCTTTCCAGTACCACACTACACAGCCAGTCATCTGTCTGTTAAATTCCATGTCCTGTCCAGGGATGCAGTCACCCAGCTCTGTACAAGTCCTGCTTTCTTCTCGTTCTTCATCTAGGCAGGCACTGAAATACTTCTCAGAGGAATAACCAAGTTACTGAGTTACCTGTATGATTCTGGACTGCTCTGCCCACATCCTTATTCACTGTATGTGCATTATCAAACTCACTAACATTCCTCCCCAAATATGTCATTAGGTATTATTATAATCTATAATTTTATATGTATTTCCAAGCTACTGACAAAAATCTATACTGGTAGCTCTGCTACTGACCCTTGTAGAAGCACATCAGAAACCAACTAAATTTAATTAAAATTATGCATTTTTATATGTAAAAAAAAAATCTAGCTCTCAATTAATTTAACATTTTTATTGATATGGTGTAATACTGAAATTTGAAATACAAAATTTATGTACAGCTAACCCACATGGCCCTTCCAAGTATATATTATATCTCTAGCATAATGTTTATCTATCTAACTTGTAATTTTATCAGTGGAATGAAATGAGGTTGGTTTGACAAGACTTATTTTCCATACGGTAATGTTGCCTGGCATTAAGTATATTGCAAGTGGAGAGTGTGCTTTTCAGTCTGACTTTGAGAAATGGGGCATTTCAGCATGTGCAGCCATGTGTGGAGGAGAAAGGCAGCTTGCTGGTGTACTGATATATCCATGAAGGTGTCCAGATTGAAAAAAAAACCCAACCAAAACCCCATGTAATTAATTTGTTCTGGTTTTAATGACAACATCCTGAATGTTCCCTTGAAATTTAATGATTGGGTAGAAGACTAATAACCTCAAGATCTGGAATTTTTTTTTTTTAAACCTGTGGAACGGAATATTAGTAGTGTCTTTTGCACTATTAAAACATACATCCAGCACAGTTGGTGACAGATGTAAATGTAGTGCCTGTAGGTGTCATTTTGTTTTGTGACTCAAACTTCTTCCAAGATGATATTCTTTTTCTTCCTTAGTTCTCCCTGCCTGTGATGGTGAGAACACTCGGACGAATACATTGTTTCAATGCCATGAAACGCACATCCAGCTGCACTAACTGTATTATGCAGTCGGTTTTTAATCCATTTCTCTCTTAGAATAAAAGCAGGCAAATTCCTCATTAAAGCAAGTGAGGTGGAGAGGAGAATTCAGGAACTGTTGGATTCAGATAGCAGTTTATGTAGCCATTTCTTTAGGTTGGCAGTGTCTGCTTGAGATTTTGCAAGAGCTTTCCTTACAAACATGAGCTGCCTCTGGAACAAAGGAGCATTCAGACACTCTTGTTTTCAAGAGCTTCCTGTAAATAGAAAGCACATAACAGAGACAATATGAGAGTAGTCATTTTCTCTCTTTTATAGAGGAGTGGGTTTTTGGAAAGGTAAATCTCTCCAAGAGTTTTGAGTAAACTGGGATTGAATTGTTCCTATCTTCTAACAAAAGCTAGACCTTTTTGAAAGCAGAGTCAGGAAGAGGATGGACAAGAGAGGTGCTCTAAAGGGGAAAATGTAAGATGATGTTTCCTAAGGGTACAACTGCACATCTGTGATTATGTTTACATGTCAGCAATTCAAGTTCTTGTGTGCAAATAAGCTCAGAGCAATGCAAAACTTGATCTTTCTTATGCGTTAGAAGGTCTTGTCCATCTACTAATCTGTTTATCCCTTCATTGTCTCTAAAGCAAAAATATGTGTGATGAAGCTTGTTTTCCTTCCAGGCAGGATCTTTTTCTTTCTTTTAAACACAAACAAAAATGTGTGTGTACATGTACATCTTAGTTTGTCAGGCACAGATTCAGCAGCCCTCTCTCCTTTCCCTGCCATTTGAACTGGAAAGAGCAGGGTCCAGGATCCTCTGCACTTGGAGTGGGAGACACTGAAATACAAATTCTTAGGTCTTTGGGATCATTCCAAAGTCAAACACAAGAAAGCTTTGCCATAGTGAGATGAGCTAGTTTCTAATTTTAAAAATGCCTCTCTGTTTCAGATTTTTCTTTTAAATCCTGTGAAGGTGGCTCTTGTTTCTTATTTAAATCCACAAATTTGCAATAATTCAATCAATTTTTGTCTGAGCTATTTGGCAAAATATCCTGATGATTTAGCTTCTCCCTGATAGAGCTGAACTAAGTGTATGCACATCCATTTTATTAGGGTTTAAAATGACAAGCACACAAAGCCCATTTTGTTTTAACCCTTTTTAAGTTAACAAATATGATCCATTCTGCTTTCCTTTGTTTGACATGTGCAGCTAATTACCCTCTATAACAATCAATAGCCTGTTTATTCAATCCTAAACAGCTTCATTTAAAACAGCAACACACTTTTCTTTCCATCCATCTTCACTTCAGTTTAATTTAGTAATTTTTGTCCTTAATCTTGTATTTCTTAAATTAAATTTATAAACCTCATGCTGTGTTCTGCTTTGTTCAATTTAAAAAAAGAAAACAAACTCCATGACTTGCCAAACAACAATCTAGTTCATTTCCACTTCATGTCTGCCTGTCTTCTCTTTCATACCTTCTGGTCAGTTATGAAATAGTAAATTTTGATGCAGTGTCGTAATTCATCTTCTGAGTCAATGACAGAATTAGGAATACTATAGGCTACACATATTTCCTAAACTCTTGCTTCAAGCAAGCATCAGAGATTTGTTACACATTCCTCCCATTTGAAGACCACCATTATACCCATAATACAGTGCAGAGAAGACTTAGAATTTTTACCTAAAATCGGCAAGGGCTCCTATAGGCTCACCAAAATTCCACGAGCCTCTCCAATCTGTCCACAAGTTTTGCAAAAAATTAGACATAGTAACAGATGAAATGGTAAGGAAATATCTTCTCAGCATCTCTGAGCTTAGCAGAGAGTTGTGCCTTCTGTGGGTTTTTCTTCCAATGGTTTAGAGCCTTTAGCTTACACACCAGCTTGCTAAGCCTGATATTTTCATCCCCCACAAGCTGCAGCTGTTCCTGCTAAAGAAGACATTGGTAAAAGTAGACCCAAAAGTATTATTTCCCCAGGAAGCAACATGGTTTGGAAGTAAATACAATTGTAAAAGCATGCAACTATTTATATCTCATTTTAACTTTCAAATGCTCAAACTTTGCAGTATAAAGCAGTGCAGGCTTTGGTAATAAATTTCTATTACTGCGTCTCTGGGGAAACAGGAAATGTGAATGGGAAAAAATTGAAGAAATTTAATCCAAAAAAGCAAGATGTGAACCCCTCCAAAATGAAACCCTCTTAATGGTAATGAACACTATTATGCCAAATGGGGATTCTGGTTCACACTATATTCATATACTTGGTCCACCCTAATTATAGTGTCCTCAATAAAAACAAAATTAGTGGATCTACAAAAAGTATAGTGACCAGATTTTCTTCTTCATTGTTCCAAATAGCAGACTTGCCCAGAGAAGCTGTGTATGCCCCCACCCAGGTGGTGCTCAAGGCCAGGTTGGATAAAGCCTTGAGCAACCTGGTCTAGTGGAGGGTGTCCCTGCCCTTGGCAGGGGGGGATTGGGACTAGATGGTGTTTAAGATCCCTTCCAACCCCTTAACATTCTATGATTCTATGACTTCTTGCTGAAGACTGTTACAGAGATTCCAGAGGGCTGCTGGAGGCCCTGGCCCTCCTGGCTGAAGTGTCTCTGCAGTGTCCACTTACCTTCTTAGCCTTTGTGCCCCGTATTAATTTTGTCTGCAGCTGGGCTTTGGCCTTCCTAATTTCACCACTTTGGGTCTGAATGCCAATATTCTAACTCTGTGGCCTGCCCATGTTTCTACTGTTTGCAATCTTCTTTTTTGTATTTCAGTTCCTCAAGAAGCTCCTTGCTAAAGGAAGCAAGGCCAAATTTCAGCTAGACTCCCTGGTCTTCTTGCATAACAGGGTAGCTGGTTATGAAATCTTCTCAGTTTTATTTAAAAATCAATCAGTTTTCCTCTGCACTTTTCCTCTCTTGGCAGTTTTTCAGGGATTCTGCCTATCAATTCCCTAAATAAGTCACAGTCCACTCTCCTGAAGTCCCAAGTCCCAACTCTGCAGCATAATTTTGCAGCCTTTTTCCTGATCCTGAAATAATTTCACAGTCAATATAGCCTTACACGATTTTCCCTGCTTGTGAGCAGCAAAAGTAGGGATTTACCAGAGCTGGCTCCTCTAGCATTTGCTTTTAAGATATTATTACTAATGCTACCTAGGAACTGCCTCAGCTTTCACAATGCTGTTTTCCCCTTTCAGTAGATTTCCAGATGAACACCAAAACCTCAAATCAAAACCACTTTTCCTGTCTCTCTATAGACAGATCCATCCAATTTGTTCTCTGACCGGGCAGACTGTCACAGATTCCCACCGCAGCCATTAATCTTCACTGACATCCCTCCTCCCTCTGACCTTGACTCATGGGCTGTCAGCTGTGCATCTCCACTCTCATTCACCAGCTTTGTGCAGGGAATGAGCCCCTGACGCAGAATGCAATCCTCGCTCCTCTTCTTCCCTGCTGATCCCTCTTAAGCACCCTGCAAGCACCCCTGGCTGTGGTGTGCAGCAGCCCACCAGCTTCCCAGGGCTCTGCTCAAACCACAGCCCTCTGACTGCACCTGAGCTCCCCACTCTTCACATCCACTGCATCTGCAGACAGGTCCAAGCCGGGACACGGAGGTCTCCCTGCAGCTTTCTCACACACTGGCCTCTTCCATTTTCACTGGTCCCTCGTTTACTTCTGGGTGTCCCCACCTCCTGGGTACATTTGGGGTTCTGAAAGCCCTTCTCACTCTGATGGCATTGCAGTTATACTCTACTTCACAAGCTTCTCTGCTTGAGAGAGCTGCAGACATATTTGCTGTAGACAGAAGTATAAAGCCATTATCCATTTGATCTCATTTGTATTCACTGGCTGACTACCATAATTTCAGTACAAATTGAACTTTGCTGAGGAGGAATATGTTTGACTATAAAAGGAATTGATCTGGAAGTTGCAGCTTGGAAATAACTTTCCAGGCTTTAATTTATAATTCCTGGAAGATCAGCTTTGGGGGCTCTTTTTCAAAACATAAAGCTGAATATATTTTTTTATTCTAAATAACCACTAGTGTGAAAAATGATTCTGCCCCCATTCTTTTATGTGACCAGCCTGCACAACAAGAAGATAAAACTCGCATCAACACATTTATCAGGGTCACTGAAACACCACAGTCTCTTTCCCCTGCCCAGAAAAGGGACAATGGCAGTCCATGAAAACATTGATATTATGACTGAATGTGTGTTCACATTTATGCTTCCTCAGATCCAACTTCAACTTCTCTCATGTTCACCTGTGCAGAAAGCATGGTTTTGGTCTCATTCAGAACAGTCTGAAAGCAGAGTTTTTAAGTTTAGAACCCAATTCAGTTCAAATACATGCAGTTATTCAGGTTCTAAGGGCCCAACATTTTTACACTTGTAGCATAAGCACACAAAGCTTCGTGACAGGAAGTCACAAATTAACAGAGTCTAGTAATGGATCACCTCCAGCTCTTCACCCAACCCCTGTCCCAGGCAGAACGCAGTAACAGAAGCTATCTTCAGCGGGCTCAACCAGCACATTATCCTTGTCTTTGTTTACTGACACACAGATGTATTTCCTTGCTTTAGAAAAATGTTCTTTCAGGTCATTATTTCCAGTGGAGCCAACCTTTTCCTTCAGATCAATCATACTGTCCACTCGTCCCTTCTCACTTGGCTGCTGATTTGAAACACTCATTGCTCAGGGCTAAGGCAAGAGACATCCAACTTTCCCTGCAATTACAAACAGAACCTGTAAGAGATGGAGTGTGCACATATGGGAAAGCGACATTCAGAAGATTTCAAAAGTCTCTCAACTACAACCAGATGGTCTTTCTTCTTTACTATTTTCCTAGAATCAATGTATCATGAAGACAGAGCAATATTATTCTTGCCTCCAGGCACTAAAAAAAGTGTAATTTCAATTGTGTCATTTGCAGGCAATCTATTGGCTATCCTGGGATGTATGTATTTAATGCAAGTAGCAGCACCATGGTGAAAAATCAAGCCCTCTGGTGAAAACTGAATTCACTCTTACGACTGCAAAAGAAATCACAATATTCCTCAAGTCACTATTGACATTATTGGGCTCACGTACCACCAAATCAAAACTCTGAGGATCTGAGGCAGGTAGTTACTCTATGGTCCCAATCAGGTCAGTTTTTATAGATTACATTGGGATGTCTTCTTTTTTCAAAGCAGTGACATATATAGCCCCAAAGAAATCAGTGGACTAGAAAACAAAGGCATTGTTAGAGTGAGCAATACAATTATGCAGCAGTTGTGAAGTTTCAAAAAAAAATAATGCAGAATATTACAAGCTGAGGTATATCCAAAATATTCCCTCTGCTGTAACTAAAAAGGGCTTCCATCACTCTCTCTAATGTGGTACCTGTTCCATCGAGAATACATCTCTCTTGGAGAAGGTACGTTATTTTTCCACCAGACATTTTAACAAGATACTTCTAGCAGCAGGAGACAAATGATTCACACATTCATCCACCTGGTACACTGCAGCAATTTATTCCTTTGAGTGCTACACTTGTGGTGAGTTATACAGCAGCACAGAAACACTGATTGAGTACCCCCTCTTATTTTGTAATTTTAGATGGGTACAAGCCACAAAAAGGTTCTGCACTGGAGATTTGTATTCGTCCTGTACTTTTCTAACCTGTTCTTTGAGACCAAGATTTTCTTCCTCTCAGTCACTGAGCTGGACTCTGAGAGCAAGTATTCCCATAATCATTCCATGGCATGGTCCCACAATCTATCACAGCAGAGAAAGTGAATGCGCAAAGCTAGAGATGAGCAAATGCCATAGCCTAGGAGTAAATGATCCAGAACTCTGAATATGCTCTGTGATACTTATTTAATTAGAGTAAGAATGTTACCCTACCTGAGTAGTTTGGTGAAAATTATCCATTGATGATATGGAATAATCAGTTTTGTTCATCTCTGCTTGTAGAATAGAAACTTTTATTCCCTGGAAGCAGCAGGAAGTTCATGACCAATATTTGAAGGTGGCAACAGCTTAAGCAGGGAGGTTGGACTAGATGACCCACTGTGATTCTTTCCAGCCTTACCCATTCAGTGATCCTGTGATTCTGTGAAATGTGAAAGTTTCATGCATAATATTAATATGTCTGTTTCTGGTCACCAAGAAAGAAAGATGTCCTCACTGGTAGGTATGAGAATTGACAGAATGAAATGTGTGCCAAAGACAGAGGAGCAGAAAGATGGGGGAGCAGGATTAGGAAATCCAATTTTAGGAGAAGATGTTGTGTCTGGTTCTGCTACTTCAGTGAACCTGGCCTCCCATAGCATAATGTCCCCTGCCTCCAGAAAGCTGGAACAACTGCAACCAGGCTTCTTTCAGCAAGCTGTGAGGTAATGCATTTACCAGAACAAATATGCTCCTTCTGATAAGCTTGTACATACAGACCATTTAATATATGATAAAAACAATTGTGTGTTCCATTTGTTGATATTTGACAATCAAGCTGCCCTCAGAAAGGGCACACAGATTAGCACAAATAGAAAGGTATGTGATAGAACTTAAGCAGATTTAAAGGACAGTATTGAAATTTCACATAGGTAAGTCATTGCTAGGTATAAATGTTTGGTCATTCTCATACCACTGAACAGCATTCTCAAGCAGATGAACACAATGCAGGAAAGCTAGAAGTCATTCTTAGCATATTCTGTTACTCAGATAAGAAAGAGGCACAACTGCAGTCTGTGGGCTCAGCCAACAGCACAGTCTGCTTTCAAGGTTGCCTGGCACCTCTGCATGCCAGATCTAAGCAGTAACTTCTAATAACTTCACTGAGTTCTTGCTGAAATCTTCTGAGGGCTTGGTTTTGGTTTTTTTGTGTTTGTTTTGGTTTTTTTTTCTTATGGCAAACATTACTAAGACATTTCTGAAAAATCAGTGTTGGGGGAAAATACATGTATTTTAACCCTGCTTAAAAATTCGGGTGATCTTTATTCAGAGCAGCACTAGCTTTCCTCTGATTTGAGTTTCTTTTTCTCCAAAATCCGCAAAAATCTTGTTGGATCCTAAGACTCTTCTGGAGAGAACAGAACAACACATAGGGTTCACATGGATTCTTTAGATGCTTTTTTCAACTACCTGCCATCACATTTTAGCTGATCATGCCTGAACCTTTCTTGTGGCTTCTAACAGCTCCATGGAGCATCTGAGCTTGCTCTTCAGGCCTGCAGTGGCCTCTGTTGATTGCTTTAGGATAGTGAGAGGTGGAACTGGGAGGGGGACATCTCTTCTGAGGTTGAAGCAGAGCCCAGTGACATGAAGCAGCTGGTGACCATGGGCCACTTCCTTTGAGTACAACACAGGTGACACAGGGATTTGGTGGTGGTGGGCTAGCAAAGTGGAGGGCATGGGGGAAGACTCCACTGCCCACAGGCTACAGGAAAGTCCAAATGGCCCCTCCTTTATCTTTCCATCCAGCTGAAACATCACATGCATTTCTCATTTTCTCTCTCACTTGAGCCTTCTCAGGCATATGGAACTGGACAGTGAAACCAGTCAAGAAGGAAAGTTGCCAAAAAGGCACTGTACAAAACAGGATAGAGGAGCAA
>VZTR01014248.1:128257-209294 GCA_013400775.1 Chaetops frenatus
CTTTCCTTCTCTTTCCTTCTCTTTCCTTCTCTTTTTCTTTTCTTCTCTTTTCTTCTCTTTTCTTCTCTTTTCTTCTCTTTTCTCTTTTCTCTTTCCTTTTCTTTCCTTTTCTTTCCTTTTCTTTTTCCTTCTGCATTTTGCTTATGCTGTTGTGTTTCCAGAGCATGTCCACAGCATCACAGATCTGTCATGATCTCACAGAAAAGCAAGGCACCCACCAGGCTTGGGAGGTCTGCTCCCTCAGGGAGCAGAAAACATGGTCCAAAAATTGTTCTTCCAGCTTTAGCAAGTGTCTGTTAAAGCATCTGGTCAGCCCATGATGACTTTCTCTTTACTAGAAGATTTTGAAATGACAGGCTGGGGTTACTCTGATAAATCTGTCATTTCCTTTCCAAGGGGGGAAAGAGCTGGGTTGCATGTCATCCCGCAGGGAGACAGATAGTACTGGTTTCCCTAAGAGCTTTGGCTTCTTGTTCAAGACAAAAAACTGCAGGACTGGGATTTACCTGCCTTTCCTTTAGCAGTCAGTAGGGAGGTGGTGTGTAACTACTGGCATCTCACCACTGATTTGGTACCTCTGCTGTCACTGGACACCTTTTTAGGACACTCTTACAAAGACACCTTCAGCTAAAATGTGTTCATTGTGAGTGGGATGAAAGCTCTTTGGAGGTGCCTAAGATTGCAGGAGCCCAATTAAACGTGATGTATGAGAACTAGGCAACCAAGGTCACGTGAGATAATCCTGTCCCAAGTACTGAAGTGCTCTTTTGGCATTTTGCTTTTCAGCCCCTGGAGTATTCTCACAGTATAATGAGCTGGAATTTCAAAACATGGCATGTTATGCATACCATCTCCACTGTGGGTGTGAGTGCTGCGTGTCTGGACTGTTTTCCTGTCACCAGGAAATGTCCCTCTTCATATATCTGTACATTTAGTGCTGCTCACATACAACTAAGGAGTAAAAAGTTTCCCTGCACAGCTTTCATTTTGTCCTGGCATCTGTTAAAAAATGAAAAATTTATTACAACAATTCAATAAAAACAATAAATTCTTCAATAATTGGTTAAAATATATAAAAGACCAGCTTGGTCTTTTAATATCTCCAGATTTTATCCTTTTTGTATTTTTCTTTTTATGTGAGTAAGATTTTTATTATCTGTTCTGAATTTATCTTCTTGAATCTTCATTTTGGAAGGAAGGAAGGAGTCAGTGAATCATAAGTACTTGTTACAGGTTTTATTTTACTACTGTGCTTATGAATGTTTGATTTTTGAAGTGGGTTTATTTTCTTTGAAAAAAAGCCCTTCCTGTTCAGTGGTGTGTGCTCATTGTGCAGTCAAGTGCATATCAGTAACTTCATTTGTATATGGCTGAGAAAGCTCACTTAAATTAGCACATATATTGAGCTTTGAAACAATCAAAAAGGCTGAGCTCCATGATCAGGAAGAAACCACATAACCAGATGCAAGAGGAATACTATGTGTAATGCATTTCAATTTCAGACACATCTAATGTGTGCCTAGCTACTACAATTTTAAAACAGAAAATATGGGCAGTGATAGAATTCCCAGTGCTCTGCTGTCTCTCTAACACATTTTGTACAGAGTTTTACTCCATTGCTCATGATCAAGAGATCTTTTTGGTTTCTGCTGCTGAGGAATACTTTCCCTCTCCTCCAAACCAGACCATTTAACTTCCTCGAATGATGGCAGGCCCTTCAGTCTGACAGAGAGAACATTGGGTTTCTATAACAGGTAGTTCTGAGTTAAATCACTTCTGCCAGGGCTGTCTTGGGAGGCATCAGGCCCTGTGCACACACGTCCTACAAGCACCAAGTAAGAGCAGGTGCTCTTGTAAGGGTAATGACTTGCAGACATCCATTGCTTTGAGAAGTTTTTCCTAAGTTTAGGGGGAATAAAAAACTTCAGAGCTTCAGTAGGAAAATATTCTCTACCTTGCAGGATTGAGCTACTATAGCATTTAATTTAAAAACTGTTGGAAACCCTTGTCCCTCTCATCCCTAATCAAGTAGTATCTTTGGAGTAAGTAAAATCCCATCTCTGGACATGATTCTGCTTTTGTCTGACAAAAACCTAATCTTAATAGGATAGTCAGTAGGGTTTACCACCATCCTTGCTGGGATTTTATAATGCTTAACTTTTTAATGGGAAAGGTAATGAAAGAACCACTCCTTTGAGTTGCTTGCAACTTTTCATTACTATGCCTTTTCCTCCCTGACTTTACCATAGTCTCATAATTCTCTGCCTGACACAATCTCTATTCTTAAAGCCTGGTTTTGTAATGTTGAGGGGGTTGTAAACACCTCCTTCTTCTGCATCACAGTGGAGGATGAAAAACTGAGAAAGTCCTGAAGTACAAAACCTCTGGAGGGAAAACGAGTTTACAAAACTGACATATTTTTACGTGTAGTTTCTGACACCTTACCTGATAAACTTACAGTTCTTGAGATTGCAGGGACTGAACTTCAAGACATACAGAAAATTATTGCAGCTTCCAGAATCCACTGAATCTCAGCAGAGTATCCCAGCTATTAGCCATTCACAGAGAAGTGGTCTTTTTACAGTTTGATGCAGCAATCAGACATCAATTATGGTAGGAATTACAACTTGTTGGGGAAGGGACTGGCACCGTTTTTGATAGAAGTGCTTTTTTCAGTTGTTCACAAAGAAAGAAAAAAGTAGGAAATATGAATTTAAATTTTGTCCATGGTGTCTGTTCCAAGATCATGATATGTTCTTTTTAAGTGTAAACATTTTCCTTTCGCTTAAAAGTGTTAATTTTATTTAACTAAAAGTGCTGAAGATCCTTACATGCCTCACTGAGGGATCTCAATATATCATGTCTGAGTACAGCTGTCCTATTACCTGAGCATTACATCACCTTTATGTTCTGATTCATAGTTTACTACATCAGGGAGGTTGGTGGCTGCCACAGAGGTTGATTTATGAGTTAATCTTTTTGTTCTTCTGTGAGACCTATGTCCAATTTTATATTGTACTCTATCAAAGTATGCTTAGTAAGCAGGTAGAGAACTTCCCTCTTATACTGACTTCAAAATAAGAGACTACATAAAAAGGAGAATACTTGCTCAAAAAAAAAAAAAAATCAGAAGGCTTAGCTGGGGCAATTCTGGCATGGAGACCCTTTGGGAACATAGTGGAAGCATTCAAGAAATGCATATCACATGTGAAGAAAGCCTTAAGAAAGGGTGAGAGGATGCTTGCATTGCTAAACAGCAATGTTACAGGTTATTAAAGCAAGAAAACATCCTTCAAAAAGCTGAACTTTCTTTCAAATGAAGAAAAAGGAGTTCAGTGTGTTGGTAGAATCACAGACCTGGGGGAAAGAAACTAATACAAATGTGTAAAATTACAGCCTCTCACTTGACCATTACATGTTAATTCATTGACCATGCAATAATGAAATCTCAGAATTACAACAGATAGTTGTGTCAAAAATTCAGCTCAGTGGTGATAAAAAGAAAAGCAAATTGATTCCCTTTAGATAAAAAAAAAAAAAAGAACACCACTTCACCACTGGATAAATCTGTGTTGATGAGCCTACACAGTTTTGGTCCCCAGCTGAGGAAGGAGAGAGAACTCAGAATGATTCCCACAGGAGACACATGGATGGTGAAAGGTTGCTGGGTGGAACAAGAGGTACAACTGGGAGCTCTGTAAAATTGTCAGTCAAGGGCACAGGATAAACAAGGAGTGTTTGTTCACAGTATTTTCCAGTGTACGGTGCAGAGGTGAATAGCAGGTAACCAGCCCTCAACAACAACAACAAGAACAACAACAAGAACAACAACAACAACAACAAGATGTTTCTTGCACATAGGCTGTAATTAGGCTGTGGGATTTCTTGCTGCATTGTGCAGTGAGTGGTAAAAGTTCATAGGACTCGGAGAGAGCCTGAGCAGGCTTGTGGAAGGCCAATCTACCAAGGGTTATTAAACATTTAGCAATCACCTCTGGCTGAGGAAATGCCTGAGGAGGCCGTGAGAACATCAGTGGGAAATACCATCATATGCTTGTTCTGAGGATTTTTGTAATCTTCTCACGAATCTGCTTTTGATCACTGTGGGAGGCAGGACTCTGAGCTGATGGACCTTTGCTCTGACCCAGTATGACCACACTTGTGCTATCCAGTGGAGTTGTATGTAATTGTAAACTCAGGATTTTTCTGGAGATTTCCAAGGAGATAAAACTACCTGGTGCTTTTTTTTGTATTTTTCCCTGCTTAAAATACTATAAAGGCAATTTGTGAGGGAAATATTTTCCTCAAGTAAGGAATTGTGTGTTAATAGGAAGTACAACAAAATGCAAATATCAGATGCTTCATCTTTCTTGTTCCTTATTGTGAGAGCAATCAGTTTCCATTTTCTTCACACCAGGACTTATTGTGACACTAAATCACATTTAACCTCATCTGAACTTCTCTGACAAGTTCAAAACTAGAAGCTGTTGTTTTCCTCTGTAATTTCCTTGCTAGTCCTGCAACTGATACAAACTCCGTGTCACTATTAAAAGTACTTGTGTGTGTTTGACAAAAACAAAGAACAAGATCTTTGCCTTAGAGCTGCCTTTCAAAGGAGGATGTGCAGCTACAGAAAAAGTTGCAGTTTAGATTGCTTTTTATATTGCAAAAACTGGTCTAACAGGGACTCTTTTTTAAAAAAAGCATGAGAAGGAAGTACAGAAGGATTGAGAGTGACAAAGAGGCTGCAATGAAATGACAAAGTCACATTGAAGCTTGGTTGAGTAATATATTTACAAGGTGCATAGAGTGCAATAAAAGCTTTATGTGTGGCACTGCACAGCACAATGCAATCCATGCATGAGGAGCGAGCTGGGTCCTGGAAGTGCTTGTACAACTGTATTGGAAGAGCACTTAGATGGTTTAGCTGGGTGCTGATGTCCCCTGCACTGCTGTGTGAATCCAGGTCTCATGAAAATCAGCAGGGAGTGCTCCTGCTAAACCTGGCTCTGGACTCCAACCCCAAGAACCCTGTCATTTAGTTTCCAAAGTTTCACAAGCACTTTGGAAAACTTTGGAAAGCTTTAGTGGCTCTCCCACTCTCCATAGGAATTCCTTAATATCAGGAATAGGAAGCAGCAGAGCTTCTGAATTATTATCCAGTCTGTTAGCTACAGGAACATTCCTCTCCATGAACATTCCTCTCAGACATGTCTTGTTGTAAGTGTCCCCAGTCAGAGGCACTTTCACACATGTATCTAGACCACTAATATTTGTGTCTATTTGTTTTAATCAAGTCTACCATTATCCCTCTTAGTTGCCACCATGCTGGGTTACAAAGAAGTGCAGGTAATTTTATTGTAGACAAATGTTTTTAATATTTGGAAAATTTTGAAGTCACCTTACTTCTTTTTTTAATACAAACATTTTGATTCCTTCACTGAGATACACTTAAGTCCTCAGGGTGTGTTTCAGCCTACTAGAGGGTTACAAACAGGATGCACCATGCACTGCCTCTCTTGAGTAACTGATTCAGAGCACATTTGCTTCACAGCTACAACTCCCACAGCCCCTGGATCTTCAAAGCTGCAAGGTGAGTAAAGCCTACCCTTGGAGGCACTCTTCCTTCCTCCATTTGCCTTAAGCTACTCAGAACAGTGTCCTCTGTGCTCCTTACTCCTTCCCTACCATGGGGCAAAGAACCTAACCACTAACAGCTAATTAAAAAAGTCTCATGATCACAGCTTATTAACTTGATTCTCCATCAGAGGTTCTAGAAAGTACCCTCTACTGAAGTGTATAGACAGAAAAATAAAAATCTGAGACAGAATGTAATCACACTAATGTCACCAAAATGGAATTGTTCTGCATGACAGGTGTTGGTGTTTCTACTAACAGTTTTGGTTAGTTACCCTTCGTAGCTCTCTGAGCAACATGTCTATCATGGTTGTGTGCAAGATGTTTAGGTGGAATGGTTTTCTCAGATACAGCATCACATGGAGTTACATAATGCCAAATTACATACCTATGTGCTCGAGAGGCACCTTGAATGACACTGACAAAAAAAGCTGGTGTCTTGTTAGGGAAAGTAAAGATGAGTCTTGCTTACAATACTAACATGTACCAAGTTAATAGGTAGCTTTAAGTAGTTCTTCTCAATTAATGTTTCTTCATTTCAGTGCCATTCTGCTAATTATCCAATGTTAGATGCTATGATTTCACCTCTAATAAGGCCTTTCCTGAACAATAATTTATAGGAATAAAAATTTCTGCCTTGATTTAGGTGACAATGACACATAGCACCTACTTAGCATAACTGAGAAACAGGATTTATACTGGCATGCAAAATCTGGGTGGCTTTGATGAATAAGATGTCCTGATGCGTCTGAGGTAGGACCAACAATGACTGAGAGTAGCTAGGTAAAGACATGGGGTATCTTCCATGGAAGCAGAAGTAGTCCAGCATCTTGGTAGGAAATATATTCTTGAATTAATTTTTTGGGGGTTTTTTCCAAGGATTGATAACAGATGCTTCTCTCTTTTCTCATACATGCCCTACTTTCAAAGTCAGAGCAGAGTGTGCCACATATCAAATATCAGTGTGGCCACTGAGTTGCCTTTTCCTCATCATATTAGATGGGAGACTCTCATAGCTAATTGAATGTTGTTCTTATTTACAAACAGTCATCTCTAGTTTTGTAGGCACACATGCATTTTCCTTGGAGGATATTCCTAATGGATGGGGGATTTTTTTCCCAGTCACTATCAACAATGCAATTAATTTAAATTACAACATACAAGTAAAGTGAGACACTAGCCTTGTACTTATGTCCAAAGACATAAAGACAAGTTGATTCTATGACACAAGAGGAAAGTAAGCTAGGACTACTTTTTTTCCTGGTTTTGTTTTTTAAAGAATAGTAGTGAAAAAATTCCTCCCCTTTTTCTGTCCAAAAGCCCTTTTAACCATTTGCATCACATCTGATATTTCTTCAGGTAGAACAGGGCATTTTTATTGATAATGATCCTATACCTACCATTTCTCTAGTGTGCTTGAGCTAGACAATTTTCATGCATGGATATATGTGTTTTAGAACCATGGTGCTAAAAACTTGAAACCCATTTGTGTTTGTAACACAAAAGCCCCTATACCAACAGCTACGAGGTTTGCTATTACTGGTGAAGCTCTGACAGCAGACCTTCAGAGACCTTCCCTTCCTCCCCAGCTGTGCCTGTGCAGCCTGAGGGCTGCAGCCTGAGAAGTTGCTCATGCAGAGCTGGTGGTGATGCAGTTTCTCCTGAGGGATGTCCTGCAGAACAGCCAGAGCCATGCTGTGGAGGAGCACACTGACTGTCAGGCCTTGTTAGCTCAGAGCAAGCTGGTATGTCTGACAGCTCGGTTTGTTTGGGGCTGTACAGCTTCTGTGTAGGACTCCTCTTAATATTTGCAACCAAATTTCTGTGAACACAAACGACCTAGATCTGAGGTGTGCCCTCACCTATTACTGGCCAGCTGGTAAAAAGCAGGGAACAGTGTTGTCTTATAAATCCTGAGTGGTCTCAAGAGAAGCCCATCTCAAGAGATGCCCTTTGAGGACCTGTCGGTATCTCCAGAATTCTGAAGAAAGCAGAGGCCCCACACCCCAGCAAAGGACCAGCTCTTTCTTATCAAGAGCTACTCAGTGCAAAGGGAAAAAGAACAGGTCACTGTCTAAAACTAAGTGAAGGAGAGGAAAGGTACTTCCAGCCTGCACTTCCCTAAGTACTTCCATTCTGTATGTGTTTGTGAGGCATGGCTCCTAGAGGCACCTAAGTCTACCAGAAACTACATAAAAATTTGTTTCAAGGCATGGGGAGAGATTCAAGCTGTTTGTGATAGAAAACAAATGCAGTGATCAATTTTTAAAGTAAAATGAGTGGAAAGGCAGATTCCTGTAACAACACTTTTCACTGTGACCAAGCAGAGATGCTGTTGAAGTGACCCACTTGAGGAAAGCAGCAATAAAACAAAGGATTTAACTTCTGTGCAATTTTATCCCCATCTCTGCTGTGTGTGACTACCCACTGCAGTCAAAAAATAGGCCCTTTTTCCCTGTACTGTGCTCTGAACAATCCTGGTGTAAGGCTGCAATTGCACAATAGCCTGTCGCATGTCTTGTCTCATTGCCCATCTCATGAGATGATGTTAAGCAAAGAAAACAGTTCCCTGTGACTTCCAGCAGAATTTGGCTGAAATGCTTGGCACAAGTACTAACTGGCTGCAGGATGGCAAAAAGGCATGCAAACATTTGCTGAGGGTTCATGATCTGGTCATATCACTTAACTCGCTGAGATCTTTTCTGATCCTGTGGAAGCAACATTAAAGCCAGAATGGAGCTGACTGAAGCTGAGGACTGAGATTATCAATACAATTCTTCTCTGCAAAGAATTTTGTGACCCATACAGATGCAAGAATATTCCAGAGTGACTGAAAAGGTTAAAAATAAGAAAAGTTTGTGTCTTCTCCATGCATTTTCCTCCTGTCCACTTCTTTTACTTTTTTTTTTAGTTTCTGCTTTTCTTTTTTTTACTTATAACTAGCTAAGTACTTTTCCTTTTCTCTAAAGGCTTGAGGGTTCCCTTCTGTTTCTGTGTTTCAATACAGTTGTTTTCTCCCCTTTCAATATCTGTTCAGCCTGTTTGCTGGTGCTGTGTTCCAAGTGCATTCTTCTCAGTGATGTGACCCACCCCTGTATTTCAGGTTCCATAAACAATGGTAAATACAGTACTTTAATAAATGGAAATTTGGGAAGCCTGTTAGATAAATTGTAGCAGAATTCTTCTTAAGCCTCCTACGTGGCTCAACTTTGAGCAGTCAAGAATAGAAAACTGGCAGATTGCCACCAGAGAGGTCCTTTTGAAAGCAGAAAAATGAAACACTGCCTTTCAAAAACCTTGTCCCCAGAAAACACGAGAAAGGAAGTGAAAGAGCAAGATGATGCAGTGAGGGTGAAATCTGTGCATGTAGGCACTGGAAAACACTGCTGTCCTGCAATGGGTCAGGGAAGAAGCAATGCTCAGTGGGTATGTCCATATAAAGCCAAGGCATTTTCAATTGACAAGTCTGAATCCGGCACAGAAAATCTGTGCATTTGCATAAGGATCTGGTATCAGATTTGCTCCATTCTGGTCTCCAGGTGCCTGTATCCCAGAGCTATCTCCCATGCATTACTACCAAAGCAGAAGACAACCATTCCAATGCTGGGGGCCCACGGTCTTTGCCTCTAACTAATTTATGAACTCTGTTGAGGCACCAGCTCCAGGACAGAGCAGGACTGGGTTGCAAGAGGGCAGGAAGTCAGGGATGCAATTTTTCTGTGTGGAATGAACAACAGCTTGTGCACCATCCTAAAATTGGACTTCTCTGGGAGAGCCCTGGCCTCTGCAGGTCCCAGTCCTACACACAAGTTTTCTTGTGGTGATTCCTGAGATTCAGCACAGCAGTTATTGCCTCCTGAGAGAACAGTGCCCCTGCCTTACCTTGCGCTGGCCATTGAGCATGATGAGTATCTGTAGAAGCAACTTCTGCTTTTAAAATTCCAGTGTCCTTGGAGTGCCAGGCTTTGTGGTTTTCTTAAAGCAGAAATCAAACCCTAAGACTAAACCAAAGTGTAACACTAAGTGGAGCAGTAAAAGGAGCATGAGCTGAGGCTGAGGTGGTCAGCACATGGCTGGTGCCAAGGAGAAAGGTGTGGAGGGAGCAATTTTGAGGCGGTGCCATGCTACCTTGGCAAGCCTTTTGTAGTTGCAGCATCCCTGGAGCTCTAGGCTTTGTGGGTTTCTTAACCCTAACCCTAAGCAGAACCCTATCCCTAAGCAGAGCATTAAGAACAGCCTTTTGCTAAGGCTGAGGTGGCAATTACCTGGCATGTGCCAAGGAGAAAGGTGTAGAGGGAACAATGTTGGGGCAGTGCCATGCTGCCCTTGGCATGCCTTTTGTTATTGCAGTGTCCCTGGAGCTCTAGGCTTTGTAGTTTTTTTGAGCCTAACCCTTAGCATCACCCTAACCCTAGGAGGAGCAGTAAAGCCAGCCTTTTTTCAGGCTGAAGTGGCCATCACCTGGCTAGTGCCAAGGAGAAAGGTGTGGAGGGAGCAGTGTTAGAGCAATGCCACGCTTCCTTTGGCATGCCTTTTGTGGCTGCATCAAAACCCGTCATCTGTGGCACACACTGACTGCATTTGGATTGTCACTATCATTGTTTTTCCCCGTGTCCAGTTGCTTGACAGATTGTAATGCTTGTGAGAAGCAGTGGATGGCTTAGTGCCTAGAACAAATTCTCTTTCAATATTATCAAATACTGACCTTCTCTTAAGGTGTTTTGTGCATGACCAGCACTTTGTTAGTATGAGTCATGATCCACAAGTTAAGGAATGTGGTCCCATACTTAGACAGCAGATCGTGTTTGAGTTTAGGAGGAGTTATTGCAAGGAGTAAGAATGTATAGTGTTTTGAGGCTGCTTTGTGCCTGTAATTTCCCAGAAATCTTTTTTTTTTTTTTTTTTTTTTTTAAGTTAAACTGTTACTTGAACGTAAGAGTTGTCTTTCAGATTTGGAGCATGTGTATTTTAGACATAACATGATTTAGCTATGATGTGTAGAATACAAGGTAAAGGTTTGACCTTCAAAACCTGCTGAGTTTGAGAGACATTTGGAAGAAACTTTCTTAAAGCATCTAATTCATAAAGCAAATATGTGAGCTCCTGCACCGAGGGCATTCAGGGTCTCTTCCTCCAGGAACATGCTTTTGCTGGCTGGGACAAGAGACAGGCAGGGCAATGCAACTGACACACATTAAAAATCTGCATCATAATCTTAAAATATGATGTGCAATTACTAGTAGGCAGCCCACTTTTTTGCCAGAAGACATGAAAAAACAACATTTATTACATGAATAATGCATTTTCCTGTTTTTATATACGATATGCTAGTTCTTGTCTTCATATACATGAAGATGAAGTACGGTATGCAGTTAGTACATTCTGAAATAAGAGACACCAATTAATCTTGGCGATTAAGTTCAGATCTTTTTGAAGTTAGTTTTACAGGATTTTAATGTTTTCCTTTTTATTTTATGCTGAAAAAAGAACAAAGTGAAATTGAATGCAAAAAATTAGACCTTTGATTTGGGTGGAAAGGAGTAATGAAAGGTTAAGTACTCTGTGTTGTAAGCACGGAAATTATAATTGGGCAGGGTTTGTTTAACCAGCTGTGACCTACTAACTTTGGCACAAGAATGATAAGCACAAACTGTACCTGAGGAAACCAGATCCTTTCCAGGGTGAGATTGGTATTCACACTCCCCATTTCCTCTGCTTTACATCACAACCCGTAAACGATACCAGCAGGGTGAGAGCAAGCAGGGCAAGCAGGGTTTCCTCCCGGGGCAGAAGCACATGTGCTGTCCAGATGCGCATCATCTTCACTGATTTTGGCCGTCAAGGACTGTGAGCTGCCTGTCACAGATGCTGTTCTTCTCCACCTCACTGCAGGACATTAAGGGTGACTTCTCTGTAGCTATGTTTGCAGAGGAGTCCCAACACTTTGTCAGTCTTCTATGATGTGGCACCTGACTTCTTCAGAGAGAAAAGGAACATCCCACTGCATCTAGATCAGCCCAGAAACAGATGAAAGACTTGCAGTGCCATTTCCCAAGAAGCAGCTAAAACACAGTTTAATCCCAAATATAATTGATTTTCTGTATTATGTGAAAAAAAACCCCAAACCCTAGCCCCTCCCTCCCCCCCAGAACATGCTTTGTCATGCTCAGAGAATGACTAGTACTTCTAAAACATGTGTGGCTAAGAGCCTTGACCTGGTTTCATATGCCAAATCTGGGAACAAAGAAAAAGCCTGGGGAGGGCAAGAACAGGATGGCACCACTGCACAAAACCCACAGTCCTACATTGTCCTCTTTCATCCTGCTTCCAACATCTATTTTTAAGACAGCAGTTGCTGCAGGGCTCCCTTACTGTCTTCTGTAAGGCAACATTTCTGCTGCACCCAATGCTTCTGCCT
This sequence comes from Chaetops frenatus, assembly GCA_013400775.1. Classification (NCBI taxonomy): domain Eukaryota; kingdom Metazoa; phylum Chordata; class Aves; order Passeriformes; family Picathartidae; genus Chaetops; species Chaetops frenatus. The sequence continues at coordinate 140,313 of VZTR01014248.1, forward strand.
TTTTCTCAGAGACACTGCCAGGGCCTAGGTAAACCAGTAAGGGTGGAAGCAGACTACTGTCCACAGCCTTCCCTTCATCCTGCTGCAGCTCAACTCTGTGTTACATGAAGACAGCAAAATCAGGAAAGTAAGAGGATTCACATGACCAACCACAGATTTTGACAACGTCAGCACCTCTCCCGAGTCCCTGGGGAGAGAAAGAGGGATTTTTCAGGACACAAAACACGTCATCCAAACCCCTGGGTCTGAAACAAGTCATCCCTTTGAAGCACCTCTTGATGATCAGGGGAATCTCCCAGATACAGGTGACTACAGTGAGATGGGCTATTCTCAAATGGTTCCCATTATCATTAATTAATTTTAGTCTTATGGAAATATATATATCCAGAAAGATTTAAATGATAACTATCTTCTGCTTCTCCCCCAGAGTCAGTAGTTCCTTCCTTCCTTCTAGCTGTGGATCCTTATCAGAGGGAAGTAGGGAAAGAGGGACAGAAAAGGCAGGACCTGCTCATCCCAGAAGCACCTGGCAACCACAAACGAATGTAGCAAGAACAGATCAGAAGATAAGAAAGCAATTGAATTAACTCCTGCTATACCCCTCCAAATGCAGGCAAGCTGGGAGCTAAATTTCTGCTTTCATTATAACTAATTGGCTGTTGCTGTCTACAAGGTGCTTCTTGGCTTCACAGAAACAAAACCAGAAACTGAAACATTAACTGGTAATAACTGATAAAGCAGGGATTAAAAAAAAAAGACCAGCTGCTTTCAGCTGCCTTTCNACCAGAGGAGTGGAAAGGGCAGGAACAATTCTTAATTAAAGGCTTTCCTCCAGCTGCTTTCAGCTGCCTTTCTGGCACAAATGCCAGTTTCTGTGGCAGCCTGTGCAGGGCAGGTTGGTGCAGATGCAATGGGTGTGCTGCAGTGGTCCCCATGCTGCAGTGGTCCTTGAAACCCATGCTGAAGCCATCCCCAGCTGCCATACTGCAGCTGTCCTCACATTCACTGCTCTCTGGGCAACTTCACATCACCCTCCAGTAGGTGAGGTTTTGCCCTCGGCTTCCTTTGTATCTGAAACACAGAAAAGCAGCATATCAAGTGATAGGAAAGTGAGTGTGGCTGGGCTATAAGCTGATGGAGAGACACAGGCGAGTGTCAAAGTACAGGAGGAGAACAGACAACTTAAGAAAATTCAGTGCTATTAAAGCACTAAAAGGGCATTCTTATGTATACGCACATTTTCTGGGATGTGTCAGTGTCTTGGATGTTTCATTTCAAAATGTAAAAGGACAATGTGTAACTGCTTATAAGTTAATATATTAACCTCCTTGAAGAAGTGTAACAGTGTAACTCTACAAAGTATTATAGGGTACAGAAATATTTTCTTGCTGTTGACAAGTTACAGGTTCAAGAGGCACAAACAAGTATCTGATCAGAGTGCACAGCATTAAGACTCACAGATCTCTCTGCTGATTATCCCAGCAGAGTCAATGGTCTGGAATACCTTCTCTGCCACAAGATGGATGCTCCTGAAATGAATCATGGCTTAATTCTTTACTTGGCATCATTGTGACTACAAGAGTAGAAGGAACTGCATGGCATAAACTGCAAGTATATAGGTTCTGCAGCTGAACTCAGCTCCTTGGTGAAGATAAATCAGGTTTGCTTTAGTCCTTGCTGATAAACTAGGATGGCAATCAAGGGTTACTATGACAAACCACCACTCTTGGTTCCTAACTCCCAAATGAGTTCAGGGCAGAAGGACACAGAGACTCCCAAACCCACAGACTGAAACAGTCTGGAGTGGGGACAACATGAGCTTGAAACTTAACTCTACTAAAATAATCTGCTCTAAGATTACTAGTATCTCTTCTCTTACTGTGTCCAGAGAAAACTCCTTCTAAATCTAAGAGTAAATGTGCTATGAATGGCCTGCGTACAACTTTTTATGATAATACATAAAATACTATAAAGCTTAAAAGCTTCTCAGGGCAGTCTGAGACAGGAGTACAAAATACAGCAGCTTTGACAACATCCAGCAGAACTAGGCAGATAAAGGAAGGAAAACAGCCCATAAAATAAACCTGTGATGGGGTTACTTTCCAGCAACTACCAGCCAGATAAGAGCTACCCCAAACTGGTGTGGCTCCACACGCCTGCAACTGGTGTGCGGTTAAACAGCAGGGGAGGGCTGACCAGCATCCTCTCAACTTTTACAGCTCACTGGGCTTGTAACTACGCCTTCCAGCTTTTGTCATCTTCACAAGCTTCTGCCTGAACCTTAACATGTGTTTGTTTTCCTGTGTTTCCCTCTGAGCATCGCTTTTGCTGGGGAACAAGATGACCAAAAGTGAAACCAGCGTGCTGGGGGACGACTTCTAAACCTGCTGATGCTTACAGAGTCACACCGGGAGTCAGCAGAAGGACACGCCTCGCTAGACACAAGTTTTGAGGAAGGAGATCCTTGTGACAGGGTCAAAAAATTGTGCTTTCTGAAAGGAGTAGTTGATACAGGGTCATCTCCTAAGCTGTTGTGTGCTCTTTCTCTGCTTTCCTGTCTTCCAACAAGTCACATGTCTGCAACTTATTAACAGGTTTCATTTAGATCTTAAATAAATAAAATTTAGAGGGTAAACAACCCTCACTACCTAAGATTAATCATTAAAGAAGTTGATTTACATCATGAAAATGAGATTATCTGTTTGTTTTTCCCTTACACATAGTGCTGGGATTAGAAACAACAATATTTTCAAAGTTTTCTTTCTCTGTATGCTGGCTTTTGCAGGAGACTCTGTGCACATTCTCCATCCACCAAAAGTTGCCTGAAGACTGGCAGAACACACAGCTCAAGGCACTTTAAGACTATCATTCCCTTTACAGACGTGTATTTACCTTTACTTAGCAATATGCAGACCGAGGACTCTGGCCCCCAGAAACACTTGTAAATGTAATGCAAACCTGGCATTAGCTTCTTTATTGGCATTCGTGCTCAATGTCAAGATATTGTGTGCAAGAGAAAGGTCTCAGAAACATAAACTTATCTGGGAATAAAAACAATAAAATACTGAACATTTACATATGAACACAGGGTTAAAAAATAAAATCAAGTCCAACTCCGTTTTAACTTATGTTTTCTCACAAATTGTTTTACAAGCTATATTGAGTTCACAGGATACCACATCCCACTCATTCATTCTCTGATCTACTGCACATTATTTCCACTACAATTTATCACTCATATCAATGATGTTTATCTGGTATTTCTGCTGAAGTACCAAAGTAGTGTTGGTGTTGTGTGCCTCTGCTTAGCATCCCACCATCAACCCTTTCTCCTCATAAAGAAACCAAGTGGCATATTTCCTACCCCATCAGCATGGCTTGTACTACCTGTGATGTTATCTCACTAAACCACTGAAAATGTTCTTTTTCTCAGCTTGCAAAACAGCTTTCAGGCATATTCATACTATTCTGAATGAAAGTCTGTAAGTTTGTACTGTCCACGTGAAAGAGATGACCTCAGAACAAGAGTTAGGTTTACAATGTGATGTATTTGCATGGAAATGTCTATACTAGATCTATATTAAACATGTATTAGACATAGAGTAAACATCTATATCAGATATACTTACTGATAGCAATATTCAACAATAATTCTTTTGAGTATCTTTACCCTATAAAGAGACAATATTTTCTTCTTAGCATCATGTAGGACTTACATGCTCTCTGAATCTAGCAAAGCCAAAACACTTGCAACATTTTCTATTAATAAAATTTAAAAAATCCCTCTAGATTATGTACAGTATTACAAACATCTGAACTATGAAACTCCAAACTCTTAAGGAGGTTAAACATTGAAAAACATTTCAACCAGTATGCCAGACCCTGTAGACAGCTAAGTCAGTCTTGTAAATAAATTAAGAACAATTTTATTTATGTATCTGGTTCATACAGTTTTGTTCACAAATTCTATTGTATTTCCCCAAAAGAGCCTGCAGCTTCCAGATATTTCCTTGTACACTCACAAAGCTTACTGAGCTGGCAAGAACCTTAGGACTACATTAAAATAAATAATTTATGCTGGCTATTTTAAAAACAGAACAAGCATTAGGGGTTTGTGTAGAAGGAGTTTGATTTTACTACCCGGTAATTTCTTAAAGGCAGTGCCTAACCTCTAGTGCAGTCAGCACAAGATTCAGAATCACAAGCAGTTTAATATAGGATCTATGTTCTCACAGTTAAACAATAGATAAATAAGAATTTGCAAAAGACAAAATCTATAGTCATAATTGTATATTTACTTTTTAATAATTATCACATCTTCTTCTAAAATTAAAATTGTTATAGAAATATTTATTAGAGGAGCCTTTCTTACAAAGTGTCCCTCTCTAGCTAGGACCAATGTTGGACACTGGACAAAAGTCCAAAGCAGTTCTGCAGCCATCAACATAAGTACAGCCAGAATTTTTGTTCACACCTGGGCTGGGAATGGTTTAGGAGCAATGTCCATTAGCATCCACAGCCTTAATCAACGCCGTGCCTGTGGAATGCTGCTGTTTCCATGGCCCTCTCCACCATGAGCCTTGCAGCTGTGCCCATGGGAGACCGCAGGGAGAGGGTGCAGCAGAAGAAGGAGCCAGGCCACTGTCTAGACACACTGGCCACATCCCAGCCTCTTCCCTTCTGCTGGAGTTTCCACACCTGCCACTGGCTTACCCTTCCCCTTAAAGTAACCACTGAGAAAGTACAAATGCCAACTCACAGCTGCCACTTCAGCTATGTGCCAAAACCCAACAGTCCCTCTCAAAATCTCTTGGGAGCATCCTGATGTACTTACAGGGCTTTGCAGCCTGCTGGCCAGTGCTTCTCTCTTTTGAGTGAAAGCGTTCAGCATCCTATCTTGGGGTCCCCCTTTGTCCAGCCAAGGGGAAATGAAAGCCTCTGGAAGCCTAGAGCGGGAAAAAAGCATGGGAGCTGAGAACAGTCATCTTTTGCAAGGTGAACTGATAATATAAATCTGAACCACTCAAATAACTTCTTCAGGTAACTTTTCCAACAACATGAATTTTACTGATCCCCTGTATATAACAGGTATAAATACTCAGGGACTTATGGATCAGCTATCGGAGATGAGATGAATTCTGGAGAAAGTCACACAGATTATGTATTGCCTGGGCCAAAGTAGACACATTGAATGCTCTTTTACTTGTGCCTTCAAACCAGGTTGTTCAATTAGCACACAGTGTTCTGTGCTCAACTTCCAGCCTATCAGCGCTGAATAATATAAAAAATGTATCTTGCCAGTACCTTGTTAGTGCACAGTACCCCATGTAAAAGCCAGGAAGTAGTAAGTGGGCATAAAAGTATTGAGACCAAGCTCTGCTCTACAGGAGGAGGAAAAATCATATTTAATGGCCTTATTCTGGTCTACTTATTGTTTGTCAAAATTTTCCGGTGTTTTCAATTGTAAACTTGATGATGTGTAGAAACTCCTGAGAGGTATATGGATTTTCTCCTTCAGTTAACAAAAGGTTTTCTCCATGGGTTTAATTTGAAACCAGAGTCATGTAGAACCATAGAATGGCTTTGGTTGGAAAGGCCCTTAGAAATCACACAGCCCTGCCATGGGCAGTGACACCTTCCACTGAACAAGGTTGCCCAAAGCCCCATAAACCTGGCCTTGAATGCCATCAAAGCAGCCAGTCCTCTATTTCACTCCCAGAATTTCCAAATTCTTTTCATCTGCTAAACTTCTCTGACTTGTTAGGCTTAGCATTTCTTTCCTAAAATATCGTGAACATCAATTCTGTGCTTGCTGTCATAAAGACTGGCAGCTCTTCCTACTAAATCAATTCAGATTTGCAATTCTGTGTGTTTGCATTTACTCTAGTTTTATGCTATAATAATTCACTGGGATCATTGAAAGTCACAGAAGAAAAACATTTCTCATTGAGCACAGGCATAATGAAACTGTAGCAGCACCAGCAGGCTTAGAGGCAGTACCCTATTTATAAATCAGACAACATTCTCAACATTCAATCAGCTGCAAATAAAATATGAATATTTACGGATAGTCACATTTTTCAAATATGTACAAATAATTGTTTTTCTAGATTACTTGTCTGGAAAATCAATTTGGGTCCCCACAAATGTGAAAAGCTACACTCACCCCCTCACAGCTTCTATGTAAGTCCCATTGGCTCTTGATATGAAGGAGCCTCAGAAATTTTTCCATATTTATATAAAATAATCCTAATTTTCAAATAGGAACAAGTGGTACTTTTCCAAATAGTTTAAGTCATATTTCGAAAGTGTCACAGGCACTTTGAAGTCCAGAAGTGCTAAAAAAGCACAGTAATTCCACAGCAGATCAAGGAGAACTATTGTTGCATGTATAGTAGGAAAGGGAAAGATCAAAGAGGGAAAAAAGCATCATGTTTTGAGGGTTGACTTCCTTCTCTTAACTAAGGACTAACTCGTCTTGGGTTAGTAGCAGCTTGCAGATAGGTCTACCAAAGAACACCTTGGCTTTGTTGTAGAAAATTGACTTATTGCCCAGAGAACAACTCTTCTGAGCACAAGGAATATAAAACATGTATTTAAAAAATCAGTGGTCAGCAATTGCCTTAGAAGTAAATGGGCAGACATAAGCAGTGTCTTCCTGTGAAATATTTCAGCCTATAAACAAAGGCAGTATAGTAAAGCTGGGCACTGATGTTTCAAATACAGGGAATTTCACTGTTCTGAAAGTCCTAGACCACTATCAAACAGACTGGTTTGCACAAGGACTCACTGCACGGTGAGTCTGGCCTGGTTAAGCCTGTGCCCTTCTTGGCACAGCCCATGTGTCTTGGCTATCAACCAGCCAGGCCATGTCAGGAGCTGCAGAGCACACAGCTCCCCTGGCATCACACAGACAGCTTTCCTTCACACAGGCTGAAGGGAATCACTATGAACCTTGCCCTGTTTTGGGTGACGGCACTGGTGGGTCCCTCAGTGCAGACACAGGCTGTGACGTAGTGAATCCATACCTTCTCCTATGTAAGGAGGCTTTACAAGATTTGTTCCATTTTTACATATTATTCTGGAATAACAGATGGTTGACCACCTTATCACTGCCTCTGTTATTTGTATTGATTGCCTCCTATGTGTTTGATAAGTAAGCTTATCAAACTCATTTATCAAACTTATAAACTTATTATCAAACTTAACCCAGTGACGGTAAATCAGCAAAAACTGGTTCAGAATGGATGCAGCAGCCACTAAATGATTTACAGAGAAGAGGGGACATCTGAAAATGAAAAACAGAATTGCTGCCATTCTGTGGGAAAGAAACCATTTCACATTTAGACAGTAAGAGAGCTCGAAATGTTTGGAAGATCAATTCTTTTCAACAGGTTGCTCAGTTCCCCTTGAAGAATTCAGTGCTGCAGGATCTGATTAGAAATGAAGACTTGTCTGTGAGAGGGAATGGAAACGAGTCTATGGGATGAAGCAGACCCTGGCTAGCCCAAGGAGGCTGCACAGCTGGTCTCAATGCCTGGGTGCCCACCAAGTGGCTGCAGAGTGCAGCAGCCCCCTGGGACACGGCGTGTGTGCTGCCCAAAGTTGCATTTCAATGCTGTGAAGGTTTCTGCTCAGCAGTGAGCAGGCAGCTCTGACCACACAGCACTAGGCTCTTTTCTGGGGGATCATCAGGGTATCAATTTGTTTGGGCCCGTGAATCTCAGCCATACAGTGCAGAATCACTGTCCTGCTTGTGGTGGGACAGGATGCAAACATGTAGTGGTGGAACAAGTCTGTTCTGGGGGCAGTACTGACCCTAGGACTTCCTTTACAAACATCTCCTATGTAAGGAAAGACAGTGTGTAGGACACTGCTCTAGAAAGAGCAATTCATGCTCAGAAGCTTGTAAGTCACAGCTGCAGTGCATGTGATGTCTTTCCCTCCCCTCCTTACACTGCAGTTATGAGTGGCCCAAAATGAGACAATAGAGTGTCATGATAACATCTATTTTTCATTTTTTAATTCAGAAAAAAAACTAGTGGTGTGTCACACAGGAAATACTTTAGCCTCCTTCCCTTAGCTTGTTCATCTCCAACAACTTTTTAACCCTCTGACTAATTTTAAATACATTTGACATAAGAACAGAGGTCTCGAGGGTAAAAAGTTCCTTCCAGTTTTGCAAAATCAGCATTCAGCTGGTGAGGAGAGCTCCCTGCTCAGGGAAAAGGCAAGGAGGGTCTGATCCCTGGCTGTTTTGTTTGGCTTGCTCAGCTCCCAGGAGGCAGCAGCCAGCTGGGTTCCCAGCATCACAGCCAGGCAGTCAGCATGTGCACAGCCACAAACCTGCTGCAAAACACAGTGTTTCTTGCCTGGCTGGGCAGCAAACCACGGGCACTTCCCATGCTCAGGAATGGGCTGAGGATACTCCCTGGTGGGGAAGGATTGAGCACAGGGTGCATCAGGGGTGCAAGAGGGGGCTGAGGAGAGATGGAAAAAGCGTAATAAGGAACATGGAAAGAGACCTCAGTATAAGCACAGAGAAGGCACGACAAGCCCCAGAGAATCTCTCTTTGCTTATGAATTCAGTATTGCACACAAGATCACAGCTCACCACTGTAAGGCAGCTATCTCTGGAAGAGACACCACAGCTGTGTAAGAAAATGCTGCACAGAGCTCTACAAATACTTAGCATGTATAAAGCAAGGGCAGCTCTTGAACACCAGATATTAAATACAGGATGTTAAAAAAAAAAAAAAAGGAAAGCCAAATGTAAGATGAGGAAGAATAACGTTGCTACCCCTGGAAGGTAGCTTTTGAACCAATATTGTGGCATCAGGATGGCATGGATATTTCCCATTGCAAATAGTGTTGACAATACTTCTCTTTTTGGAAGACAGGACAAATGAAAGTAGTGGGAATCCATGGTTTCACCATGCCAGAAAAACACGTATTTCAAGGTCAGGTTGTGATTGCTGTCCTTTTGCATACCACAGGCTTCAAGATTTCACCTGTGCCTTTTGAACCCAATTCATCTGCAACCTCCATGAGTCCTCTCTTGTGTATTTTTAGCTATGCTTCATCACTTACCCAGCTCATAGACTTTGAATAAATCACGGATGTGACACCATTTATTTTTATGTCATATGCTAACACACACCCACTACAGTTCCTGCAGTCATCAGTGATGCTGTTCCAAGAATTGTGCAGGACTGCCCCCCGATTAAGTATAAACAGAATTAACAGATACCCTCTCAGGGCTGAGTCTGACAGACTCCATAACTACTAGTGCATTGTGAGGAAAAAGATGCTGCTAACCTTTCTATCCAGGGTATGGGGAGGCTGATCCAGTAACACAAGGAGGCTTGCTGAATGTCTGCCAAAAGAGCATTTTTCTGAATGACCTGACAGGTCAGAATAACTTACATCTTCCTTATTCCAGATAGACACGAGAGCTAAGGAAAGGGAAAACAAAGAGTTAGGCATTTCTTCTGCTGCTCACTTTATGTAAACTGCTCTCTGTTTTGTAGTACTTCAGCAGCTTAATTTAAAAAAGGAGGAGTATGGGAGGGCGTTCTGTTATATTTGTATGCATTGTTGTCATTGAAACATGATTAAATGTAGAGGAAACATTTCATTCATGTGTTTAGTGAGCTGTATGCACAGTTCTTCTTGGTAGAGCAGAGTGCTAGAGACTGCAGCCAAGTGCAAACAGGCTGGGAAAGGAATAGATACCAAATAAAACATATTTCATTTTCCTTGGTAAATTTTTAATTACATGCCACCATGCTGCAAAGTACAGGCCATGACTGAATTGATGGCAAGAAAGAGACCTTGTGGAGAGCTTTAAAGAAGAAATATCCATGGCCTGGTAGTCTGTGATACTGTTTTTATACACCTGTATAAGGAGGAAAGGATTAAGTATGCAAAAAAAAACATTGAAGACTAAAGTAATTATCTTTCACAATTTAATACACATCTTTTTGCTTATTCTGCAAACTAAATAATTCACCTGCATTATTTGATCTCTTGTACAGACACTGAACTTTCCAATATTATTGTCAATTTCTTGAATGCTTATTGGTAAGCTACATGGAAAATATCTGCAATAGAAGCAAAATTATCTATCAACATGGATTATGACAAAAAGAAGCCAAACTGAGGATAAAAGGAAAACTGTGATAAATTCAGAAACATTTTTTCTTTCCCCTTTTAGATTTAGAACAATAATGGAATTGGTCACTCAAGTCCTTAATTTAGTGATAATAGGGTGATGCTTTAGTTTTCAAAGGAGTTTCATAAGAAAAGGAATACGTTCTTATGATGTTTTGTGGCTGAATTTAGAATGATTCATTAATGGAAAAATGGAACTCCCCCAAACCGGCTTCACTGCAAAAGCCTTGTATAACCTAAAACCAAAACCACAGGGATACATTTGAAAAATTAACTTTCCTTCTGCTATAAACAATCCATGTCTAGAAATCTGCATCCCTCAGGTTCATTTCAGTGAGACACCTGCATTCAACTCAAAATATTTCTTGGCAACTGAGGTGGTGTGACAGATGCAGAGCAAACGAGTGTTCTGCCCAGATAGCTGATGGTTGCTCAGGATTGCCCATTCAATTGACACAGAAAGTACTCACAAAGGGCAATGAGTTGAAAACATGTAATGTCATAAGGGAAAATAAAGGGAAACAGGCTAACTGTTCCTATTTAGAAAGGACAGCCTTTGGCAGAAAGATGAATAGCGTAATTTTAGACTAGAAATTGGGCAGAGTCTGCCAGAGAGGAAGCTTAAACAGACAACTAGAGCTGATACACATCATTACTATGAAAACAGAGATTTTGTAACTTAAGAAACATTTGTTCTGGATGGCCCCAGTATGACACAACCCTAACACAAGCTCCCCCATCTAATGAGTTATGAGAGCAGTCCATCAGCAGACAGTAGACACATGGTCTGGATGCAACCACTAGCTCAGGAAACTTCTAAAGCACCAAGTGTCAGAAGCTGGGCACTGTTCTGCTTTTAGTATCCCCTCCCTACAGATCCATCACTGCACTCCTTCAGAAGCAAGACCACAGAAATATTGATCTGGTCTGTGATGCTTCACCTCATCTAGTCAGAAAGATGTCAGAAGATGTCAGAAAGAAAGGCTTTGACTTTTCAGTACAGAGTGCAAAGGAGTAAGATACTCCCTTGCTTCCCCCTAACATCACATTGGGTGTTTTATCAGTCAAGCAATCAGGTAACAGAGAATCTATGCTGTGAGAATGTGATGAAAACACGAAGAGGACCTAGAAGACATAGCTCTTAATCTTTTAAAATCAGGTGTCATTCCCTGCCTACAAAGTAAAGGAAAGAAAAGGGGAGGGGACAAAATAATACATGAAAGACACCATATGCATCAATAAAGAATCATGTGGGGCACAGACAAAATCAACTCTAGGGTCTTAAAACAAAGAGCTCTGTGCTATTATTCTAAATGTTGCTCTCAGTTAACCTAAACATGTAAAGAGCCTGTACAGAATGGCCATCAGCACACACATCAGTGTGTTGTTATCATGTAAAGGGGAAAAATAGAGAAAAATAAAAGATATTAAAAAGGTGACTGTGTCAAGCAAAACCAAAAAAAGCAAAATTCAGACTAAATCTGCACTATCTAGCTCTGGTTTTCTACTGAAGAATGTCCCTTGTCATCAAATGATAGAAGAGGAATACTGTGAAACTGAGAACTGAGGAGCAAAGAGAAGCAAAGGGGGTCTCTGAGGAACAGTACATACAACATAAATGTTCCCTTTAAAATGAAAATGACCTTCCACTCCAGGAACGGAGAGATAATCAAGTAATGAGAGCAATTCTTACAGGTCTGATCAAAGCTATTTTATGAGGTAGGGGAATCCACAAATGTAGGTGCACTAACTACATTTAACACTGCATAACAGGAAAAGAGATCAGTAACCTTTCTGATGTTTCAGTCTGAATCTGAGCCTCTACCAGTTCATACTGTATTGAACTGTGAACTTCATCACATCAAAAGAAGATGTAAAAACATCACCTCCAAGTACCACATTAAATAAACTATATAGGTTTAGAAGATAATGTTATGCTTACTGGCTTACATATGCATCTGAGGTCTTACTTTCTGTCATAACTTTTCTCTCAGTTCTCATACTGGAAAATGACAATTTACTGCTATTTCTCAGTGATATGTAAGTATGCCACCTCAGAGGAGTATGTCCTCTTAGTCCTGTTCCCAGAAGAAATGCAGCCAGGCAATTATCTGGACTGTCCATCTGTCTGCTCTAGATAACTTTTAAAGCAATTAGTGAGTATTAATGAAATGTGACACAGAGAAAGAACTTTGAAGATACTAAGTTTCTACAGGTTTCATGAAAAAAAAGGTAAGTGCAAAGCTCCAGTGTAACCTTACCCCTTATTAATTGCCAGAAAATATTTGTGTTTCTATGTATGCATGTGTATGATTGAAGGAAAAGCTCAACCAGCAGTAGCTTAACTAGAATTTCTATTTTATTAGAAAGCTGAGTAGCCAAACAAGAAACAGAAACTTCCAAGAGAAGAGACTTCCTTGCTTCATGGAATTTTTTGGGTTGAAGTAGATTAACCTGTTTGTTAGTTTGGTCAAGAAAGTTCCACATGTCAGATTATAGTTCAAGAAGTTCTTATTTCAATGAAAAGGAGTTGTGACAGAAAATTAGATTTTCCACCAGACTAAGTTGCATGGTCATGGCACACATATCTTAAAGACATATAGGTTTCCAGCTTCTGAAAATAAATACTGCTGACTCCTTGACACAGACTCTGAATTTTTAAGAGGAAAGTTAGAGAAGGGTTAAGACAAAAAAAAAAAGGGTTAAAACAAAAAAAAACCTGCAGCTGAAATGTCATCTATCCTACACACCCAACTTTGCTGTTGCAAGCAATCACATCCCAAAAGTCCTTTCCATAAATGAATCAAGCCCCACTTTAAAACTGTTAGTTTTCTACTGTTTGCTCTTTCCCTTTCAGAACTTTGTTGTCTGATTCTTAGAAATCCTCTGTTAATTTCAAGATTAAATTTATTCACAGTGATTAGATCCATTTGTTCTGCTGCCAAAACTGGCCTTTAGTTTAATAGCTTCCCTCCATTCTCAGTGCTTATCTTTCTGGTGTATTTATGGAGAAAAATCTTATCTTCTCTCAGCCTTCATTTTTGCTAGGATAAACAAGCCAATCTATTTCATTTGCTTTTGTAAAATGTGTCCAATATTTCACCCCAGCATGCCAACATATCATCTTTGCCCCATTCCAGGCTGAATTTATCTTACCTGAACACAAATCTCCAAATTATACTTAATAATGCAGGTAAGGCCTTGCCAGAACCACATACAGGCATCAATTTCCCCTCTATTTAAAATCCATTGCCTGACTCACAGTAAGAAATAATGGCTTTCCTGCCCATCACAGTTGCAATATGTTGACAGTTTACAATAATCCCATGGTCAGCTCTACACCCAGTTCTTTCTCCTCCTCTGTTTTTTCCTAGTAATAAACTCAAATCCCGCAGGAGAATTTTCTATTATTATGCATAGCCTTAAGATTTGTGTTATTGATGCTTATCTCCTCTCTACTGGCCTGATCCTTAGAACTGTGAGTTCTTCCTGCAAGGTATTCCATTTATTTTCCATATCAGTTTTATCTGCCAGCACTGCAATGTCCTGGATTTAATAACACCTCCTTATGTTTTCTACTGACATCACTAATAAAAGTGTCGGGTAATATGGAGCTGAACAAGAAGAATTTTCACCAGTAACCTGCCTCCAAGACAGCAGTTCAATATTACCCCTTGTAGTCTCCCCATTACCTCAGTCCTTATCTTCTTTGTCTTCCTGTACAAATTGTCATCTCCTCCAGCTGATACCTCCATAAATGACACTGGCTTCCCTTGCCTACCTTATTTCATTATCATTGTAGAGATCAGCAGAGCTAGAGCAAGTTTGATACTTTCCTGCCTCTAGTGGGGAACAAAACTTGTACTTCTTGCCTCCCTTTTCCTATATTGCACTACCTTTCATAAAAAGGCTGTTAAAATGTTTAAGTGTGTAAAACTCAGCATGAGGAGGCATCTTTGTGGGTTTTTGATTAGTGAATACCACCCCTGCTCCTTTTGACAGAATTTTGGTATTTTCACTGGGAAAGAGTTTCTCCTGTCAAGCTTTGAGGAGAAGCATAGCCTTAACTTTTGGAACTAAACCCATTTCTCCATCTCCACATGCAGGCAAACAGTTCCCACAACACAAATGCAGGCACTCTCCTTCTCTCTGCATTTTTTTCCATCTACAGTAGGTGCTCTATTTAAAAGGAGTCATTTTTCCCCCTACAAACTGCACTTCTCTGAAATCACCACAGCTAAAACAGCACTAACCTAGCTAACCAAGCCTTCCCTGTTGCCACCTTCATCAGCTGATGGCAGAGTGTGACAAGGTCCAGGAGAGTGGAGAAGGAATCCAGGATAAAGAACTGTTTTTATCTGCCTGCCTTTTTTTCTAATGGTGACAAAGCAATCTCTTGCACCAACACGGGGTCTTCCATCAGTACCTCAGCAAATACCTGCTAACGAAGGGATAAAAAGAAAAAAGAAACAGAGAACTCATTTAATACAGACAACAAAGGCCTTTAAATACTTTAGGGGACCATTCAAAACTCAATCGTAAATTGTGACTGGATTTGTTTCTGACTTGCTTCCCATGCAAAGCCAGAATTTTGCCCACCCTGACCTATTCTGGCACCTAAAATTATGCTGGCATTTTGTCTTTTTCTTTGAAGCTAAAAGACACTGAATCTCTAAACTGGCTTTGCTCAAAACTTCCTTTTTATCCATAACAAATGTTATTTTATCTATTTTTTTATATCTAATGTAAGATATTTACCTTTTGAATCAAAATTCAACAGGCTTTCAGCTGTATATACATTTCTAAAGTATATATACAGATATATATCTGCAACCTGGTTCATTCATTACCAGCTGAGGCCATTCCTTCTCCAAAGATTGTGCAGGTCCCAGCACATGCACCAGTGTACCTACAATGCTCCCAAAATGGGAACAGCAAACACCTATGGTCTGCAGAGCTGGACCCCTTTTCTATTGATGGGGGACGCCTCCAAAAGAATAGAAGCCCCAGGAAATAAAAATGATCAAAAGCTGCAGATTGTCCATGTGGAAGCTGGAAAGACAACGGTCCATCATCTGTTGTGCTGTGGAAGTGGTGGCAGGAACAGCTCCTGGCTCTGTGCATGGGAAGATGCTCCTCCTCTGTGTCTGTCCCAGCCTGCACAGCTGGGCCACCCTGCTCACAGCAGATGGCAGATGTGGCCACCGCTATGGCTGAGCGGCGTCACACTTCCCCAGTTATGACCAATGAATCACAGATCACAAGAAAATGTGAACACAGCCACACAGTTATTAGTAATAAATGTTTGGATTTCAACACCAGCCATTCCCCACACCTTCACAGCTACACTGAAAAAGAAGTTTGGAAAGACAGCACCGCAAAGTTCAGAGTCAGAAGCTGGGCAACTTTATTCTGTCCCCCTTTCACTGGGTACTTTGCAATGTGCTTTTGTAACTCTCTGACTCTGCATGGGTGGGACAGGAAACTCATCTTTACACACTTCTTCACAGAGCTGCTACAAGGAGAACAGCATCTCTCCTGTTTCCAAAGAGAACAAAAGTAGCAAACAACAACTAAGCTGACTAATTAAAAAACCCCTGACCTGCTAGAGACATCCAACATCACTAATTTCATTCACAATAATTAGCATTTATCAAAATTATACCCAACCAAATTTGGAGTCCTACACCAGGAAATGGTAGATATTATAGTAACAATTTGCTTCAACTATAACAAAATTTGCTTTAATGTCAAGTCTTTTTTTTTCTTTGCAGGTTGTACACACGCACAAAAAAAATCTGGAGGCTTATCTTGACCTCACATCAGTATCAAACACATATATTTTCTTCTCCTTAAGGTGATTTTTTCTACTTCCTGCCATTATGAGGTCAAGAATTCTACCTTTCTGTGGTCATTTGCAGGAAAAACAAATCTTGTTTTAAGGGTAGATAGAATGTATCTTCACTAATCTTTAGCAATAAATAAATAAATTAAGAATCACATAGCTAGAATTTAACCAGGAAGTGTAATTGAACTAGCAAGACCACATTGGGGCATGCTACTAGAAAGAGTTATTACTAACATAAGCAAAATAGAACTTTTGTCCTTTTGAATCCAAGAACTTTAGAAAGTTTCTGAGTTTTCCATAGTTACCCACTTACCAACTATTAGCTGCAGTACTTATTTTTCTAGACAACTTCCTTTACTGTCTGGTTTTGGTCTGTACCAAAACAAAGAGATGGGTGAAACTCCAGCTAAATTAATGTTCTTCAAAGTAGAACTTTAAACCAACCAAAACAAAGAACAAACAAATAGGTCTCAAATAAGGCTTTTATAAATTTTCTACATAAGAAACATTGCAATAGCTTCATTTTCAAGAATAAACTGCAATGCTTCAGTGCACATCAGATATCAAACATCAACTATTAATATAGAACTGCAGTAGTAATAAGCGTAATTATGTTGGAACGTATCTAAGTAGTCTTGTTTGCTAATGAAAAGAGAAAATGTTTATAATTCTCTTTCATTAGCTGACATGGTTTATTAACCACATTGTCACATCTACTATGATTATGCCTGCCTATTAAAACTGCCTGCACTTGGAAAACACACTAGTGCACTGCAAGATGCAATTACCAAATCCATTGTCATGAAAGGGCAGTGTAAATCTAATGGGGGAGAAGTCACGTTTTCTCCTTACAATTTTTTTTTTTCTGGGCATCTAAATAGCATGAAACTTATCTATTGCTTGATTCACCATAAGACTGCAATTTCTTCAAACAGCCTTACTTTCGGGTGTTGGATCCTAAATTTTTTACAATCAATGTGGTGACTGGATGCCAGGTACCCACGAAGCTGCTCTATCACTCCACTCCTCAGCAGGGCAGCAGAGACAAAATGTAAAAAAATTATCTTAGGGAGAGATAGGGACCAGGAGAGATCTCACCAGCTACTGTCATAGGCAAAACAGACCTGACATGGTGAAAATAATATCTTGACATACAAAATCAGAGTAGGATAATGAAAAAAACCAGCAAATCTTAAAACAGCTTCCTCCCACGCCTTCCTTCTTCCTAGGCTCCTCTCCTGATTATCTCTACCTCCCCCTACCAGTGGGGCAAGGGGACAGGGACTGGGAGTTGCAATGAGTTCATTGCATGTTGTCATGCCACTCCTTTCTCTTCAGTGGCAGGACTCCTCATGCTCTTCACCTGTGTGGTGTCCCTCCCACAGGAGACAGTCCTCCACAAACTTCTCCAACCCAAGTCCTTCCCACAGGCTGCAGTTCTTCTCAAACTGCTCCAGCATGGGTCCCCCACAGGGTCACAGGTCCTGCTGCCAAACCTGCTCCAATGTGGGCTCCTATCTCCATGAGGCCATAGATCCTGCCAGGAGCCTGCTCCAGAACAGGCTTCCCACAGGCTCCCAGCCTCTTTCAGGCATCCACCTGCTCCGGTGTGGGATCCTCCAGGGGCTGCAGGTGGATCTGTGCTCCACCTTCATGGGCTGCAGGGGCACAGCTGCCTCACCATGGTCTGCACCGCGGGCTGTGGGGGAATCTGCTTGGCACCTGAAGCACCTCCTCCCCTCCTTCTCCACTGACTTTGGTGTCTGCAGGACTGGTTTCCTTCACTTCTCTCTCTCTCTGTAGTTGCTGTTGCACAGTTTTTGTTTTATTTTTTTTTCCTCCCTTCCTAAATCTGTTATCCCAGAGGCACTACCACTGTTACTGAGGGACTCAGCACTGACCAGCAGCGGGTCCATCTTGAAGCTGCATGACATTGGCTCTGTCAGACATTGAGGAAACCTCTAGAAACAAACAAGTCTTGTGGATATATTCACCCTAGGCCTCTACCGAAAACTTACCAATGAACGCAATGATGTTAGCAACAAAAAATCACATATAACTAGAAATCAAGGCAAAAATCAACTACTTATTATTTAAACAGAAGTTAGAAAAAAAAAATATATATGTAGAAGTTTTCATGTCAATTATCTATGTACCCACTCTAGATGAATCATTCATGCTAAAATTATTTTGAGTCTTTCCTATTGTTTCAGAACAAAATTTGAGATCCAGTGATGATGGCAGCATTCCATTTTTATTGCTAGCATTGTAGAAGCACTGGTGGCAACAGCAGCACCACTGGAGCCTCTTGTACCAAAACCCCAACTTCTGTCTGTGGACTAAAAGCCACGTTACAGAAGTTAACTAATTCAGCTTCCCTACCTGCAGCCTCTGAAATCAAAGCTCAGAGACAAGAATTACCCTGTCACAGGATACAGAGGAAAGCTGAGGCAGATTTTTAGACCTGAAGAAAAATGTGAGGATTTGAAATGCTGTGCTTTAATTATTAGCACAGGAATTCCCAGCTATCTGAAATTTTTCAAAATGCACTACAAAGAACAAGCTTTGTTTATATTCTTTTTAAAATCTCTTCTCTCTTACTCTAAATATAACTAGTTCCTTATCCACTGCATTACAGAAAAAAATTAGATTATCATTTTGTTTACCTTCCATGCCTCTCAAATACTATTTCTGGTTGTCTCAAACAGTAGCAGATGGGGCTTTAACATGACATATGAAGCTCTGCAATCTTTCCAATGTTTTGTTTCTTACGTTGAGAAAATGATAGCTTACTGCTCTTAAGATTCAGGCCTTCTATTTACAAAACATCCATGGATTTCATTTTTAAATTAGTACTGATCCACTTTAACACTGTCAACCCGTGCAGGCTTTAATCAAATTTTCCCCTTAAGGATTTCACCTACTTGTCCAAGATGGCTATACTGTAAATTCAACTCACTTGTTGGTTTACTATGTCCCTGGGCAGTGGGGTGAAGTTGCAAACACATACATTCATCTTTGTAGCTGTTAACATACACTGAAGCTCAAGATCAAACCCTGGATATTTATGCATGATGTCAATCATTGCTCAGGCCAAAGTGAATCTTTCCTCTGAGTCCTGAGTCCTTATTCTGATAAGCCTCAAAGTAAACATGAAAAAGCTGAATACATACTCAGGAGCACATTTAGAATTGTTTATTTGCCAAATATTCATTCTTTTTTGGGGAGAGATTTCTGAACATGGATGTTGCTGCCTGTATCAAACCACCAGTAACCTGGTGTAGCATCACATTTATGGTACAGGATATAATTGAATGCTTCATCAGAAAGCTCAAGAACAGTACATATAATAAACCACTCATGGGAAAAATTTCTTCTGAAACTTGCAAAGTTAACATTTGGGTTTTTTTCTACTCGAACATGAAGATTTTTATGATACACATTTTTCTTTTTAAAAAGTAACAGGTAGTGTATTTACTGCTTTAAAAACACCTGCTTCTTTTGACAACTAATCCATTCTCATATATTTGAAAAGATCCATTTCCCTCAACCTGAAACCTGTTGACTCTTCTAAGACTTTCTATTACCACATTTGGCAATGACTGTCACTGTTACTTTATATTTTTTGGAGAAACTCCAAATTATTTGAAGGTGTAATTAAAGATGCACAAAGACTCAACCCCTCTTTAGGCTCCTCTACCAAGATAACTGTTGAGTTCTTTTTAAATAAAAATTTTAATTATAAATGCTCATAACTTGGGTCAGAAAAAGAACTGTTCCAAGAACAATGGCATGTGTGAACTCTTGAGGTGACATTGTAGTACTTTTTGGTCAAATGGTAATTAGGAGATGGAAAATATGAACTAGTGCTCTTCCTTCTGGACATACCAGTAATGTTACTATGCAATGGTCTAGATCTGACTCTTGAATTAACACTTAAATAGAAAAGCATTCACACTACTTTCCATACTGAAGCTTTCTCTGGAAGAGAAAGATGCAGAAAGGCTTAGGAGGTAACTCAGTTGCTGAGAATGCAGGTTTCAACACTCATTTTCTCTGATTTAGACCTGCCTGACCTGAACTGTTTTGAGGAAGCTAAGAGAGTGCTTGAGCAATAGACCAATAACAAGTTTTGTACTGGCTAAGATAAGCTGCTGGACAAAGTGCTTTTGTTTCCTCATTCTTCTGCATGAACTCTGTCCCAAATGGAAAGAAAGCTAGCTAAAATTTCAGCTAAAAGCAAGACCTCCAGCAACAGTACATCTGTACATTTAATCCTGCCTAGATAGCTGGGTTGTGAGAGCAATTCCAGAATATACCCTTTGATGCTTTTGGAAGATAATTACTGTATTGTTGCTGTAGAGGTTTCATTATTCTCTAATTGGAGTCTTTCCTTTATAAAATAAAGCAAGTTTACTTGTACAGAAGACCCATGATAAAAATGAAAAGTAGATTCACATAGGTAGCATGATCATATAGCAATGGAAAGTGAAGTCTGTTGGGATGAGGGCAGAAACTCAGTGGACTGGGCAATTAGACAGTCTTTTATGTAGCTCTGTAACACAACCTCCTCCGCCTGTAAAAATGGGAGAGTGGCCTTAGGAGATTTCTTAAACTGTATACTTTTAGTTTTAAAAAGTTTTCTGTTGAAAGCCTCTTCAAGGGTACACCCTCTACTATTCCTATTTTGAGAGCTGCCCTGTGTTGCTCCAGGACTGAGAACAAAACAGTTCAAGTGTGTGAAGATGACCTCAATTAGTGCCATTTCTCCATGCTTCTGAAGTGGTTCATCTGCTCCTTTCCACTTCTTGACACTCACAGCATTGTCCTTGAGACTTCTGAGTCCTCTAGGCAGAAATACACTTCCAAGCTTCTCGGGGTCCATTCCTCTCAACTTGTCTAATCTTTATCTTTCAACACTGAAATCTTTGGGCAGAAACCCTATATGCTTCCGTGGGCCAAAGTAAGATACAGTCACATCCATGGATTCACAGAGAGGAAGGGGAGAGCCCTCAGGATACGCAGCAGCCCTAGTGAATAACAGTGCTTAACATATTGCTTAATACATATTTTAGTGTCGGGGTGGGTTTTTTTGGTTTTGGTTGGTTGGTTGGTTGGTTGGTTGGGGTTTTTTTGGTTTTTTAAACCACATAATAAAGCATGGCACTTTTTTTCTCAGGTTAAATAACAATGAAAAATTTTTAGAGTAAATATAGAGTGATATTTATAGACTATACATAGTTGCTGATTTTAGCATCCGTATGTATGCACAACAGGAAACATTGAATGGGAATCTCATGCAGCCCAAAGCAAACTGATTGCAAATCACTCTTTTCAGGCCAAAAGTCTTCTGTACCTGACTTATTTTTTTTCCAGGAGAGCAGTTTCACAGATCCAGAGGGCAAGCAGCACATCACATTGATCCACAGAGGCATGTGCCCGGCCAAGGATGGGCTTGCTGCCACTGAATTGCTCACAAGTTACATTGCCTAAGATGAACCAAAAAAGGAGAAAACAAGCAGATGTCAGTATCACAGGGATTTCCACATGCCTACAGTCCCAGGGCTTGTGGTAATTCTGTTTATTTATAGCACACGGTTGTGGTTTTTGCTTGCAGGGAACCCCAGGCCAGGAAAAGATTTCAAGTTCCATAAGCTTTGGCGCACCCCAGAGCATTCTGCAAGGAAAAGAAGAAGTGCACCAGCCATTTGGTTTAAACAAATATCTTCCATCATCTTTTAACAAATATTCTTTGAGAGGTTCAAATTCAAAAGACTCACATCAAGAAACAAAGAGCCAGAGAAAACACAAGAAAACTAGGGGAGGAAAGTGAAGAGGAGCTTAGGTGTTCACAGCACAAAATCCTGTTGGTTTCATCTTCATCCCTTCACCTTCACTCTCAGATCAATGAAAAACAGCACTCAAAGATAAATTTTACTAAGAGACATAGCAGGGCAGAGAGTGGACCAAGGGGGCAGACTTTCTTTTCAAATAGTATCAGAAAAGTCATATTCATAATTTGAAGATTACTGTGAAAGGAGGAAAAAACAACTCTATAAATGTTTCAGTGCTATCAGTCCATGAGAAATCCTTAAAGAACCAATGCTTTGTTTTCTTAGTTGTGTTACTATCTAAGTTAGAGATATTTTTGACAATAAATGATAAATCAAGTAGGTGAATCTGAAAAATTTAGAGATGCAGAGATAAAAATCAGCCATGGGGTTTTGAAGCTTCTTCCTCCTTACCCTTCTAGAAGTACAGTTTCTCTTTTTAGAAATCTGTAATAGTCTCCCTTAACTCAGATCTTAGTGTTTAAGAAAAAGGAAATCTGGAACATCAAATAATTTGTGGATTTTTATTTACAACTGAGAAAAGTTTAAAATGGCAGGAAGTTAAATATAGTTCTGTGGGAAAAGCAATCCAATGCATTAACTAAGGCACTGAGAAAAAAATAACATTTTCCAACTCCTTGTGCCTAGAAGATGTGCTTGCACATTAAATTAATTAACCACACTGGTCAATTTCTCTTCTCTGTTATTATTCCCTCCAGAGTGACTTTGTCATCTATGACCCCAAAAAAGTGCAAAACTGTGACATTAAAAATATGTGACAACCAACTCCACATGTTCAGTTAAGTCTTTGTAGAACATTCATCACCTAAATTACTAGAAGGATAAAGAAAGTCCCAGAAATGCAGTCAACACTTGGTCTTGCAGAAGTACAGCAGCAATTCAAGCCATGGGCTTGGCCTGCCTTGAAAAGAGCAAACCTATCACAGGTATTTTGGACCTGTGGACATCTTAAGTTTTTCTTTCTTAATATCCTGGCTGGTCACAATCAGCAGCTGTTCCAAATCTCCTTTGAGTCTTCTAAATTCATATCATAGATTATGTAAAAACCTCACTGGTCCTGTGTGTGAACATATCCATCCTCACTAGTGTGAGAGTTGTCATGGTTTCCCACCTCTGCAGACTCCATGAACTGAGCGCTGTGGACCTGTGCCATGAAAAAGAGACACCCAGGAAACAGCATCCAGCTCTGCCAAGATCTCAGTTCTGTATAACCGACCTAAGAGTGGATCTAGCCTTGGAACACGGTGTTTTGTCACTAGCAGAGAACAACTAAATAAAATGTCACCAAAATATTACTTTTTTACAGGTAAGACCTACACTGTGGCTTCATCTATATTGTCAGACACACTGTACAAATTTTTTATTGTGCCTAGCTTTTCCTTCAGTCATATAAATTCACCAAAAGCACCAAGAAGGCATTAAAATGCAAAAGATTAGCTCTTGAAGAAAGGTAGAACTTTTCTTCTTTTTTCTAATTTAGCTCAAGTTTGGCAAAAAAATGTCTTAAATTCTGATATTCAATGTCAACATGTTTTTACAGCTTTCTTGGCTAAGTTCCTCTTGCAAGATTTGGAGATATGCTCAAACAATACAAGGACTTTAGCACTAATTAAAAGGAGCATTCAGTGACTGGTGTCCCAAATTGCTGTGACATCAGAACTTGTTCAGTAGAACAGTTTAACAATTGCCTTATTTTTCTGAAAAAACCCATCAGCATATTTAAGAGAGAATTGTCTACCTTGGCAGTGAGTCATTAGTTAGGTTGGTAACACCCCAGGCAAGAATCCAGCACCGCAGTCAGCAGAAGTGGTGTTCATTTTCAAAAGATTCTGTTTCTTGACTAGGAGTGCCACAAAAAGCATTACACACATACATCACTGGGTGTATAATTACTGAAGTTAATCTTTCCAGTATAAATAAACACTTGGTATAGGGGTATAGCCATGGAAATTTTTTTAATAGTTCTCCGTGTAAGAATCTAGCAAGCAAATGCAAGGCCCTGGTTTTCCACTGGTTCTGCTATTTTCTGGTTTGCAATGCACCTTTGTTCTCCCTTCAGTGCCAAATATTGATGCACCATGTACTGGCACTTCCCCTTTTCACTGACTATCCTAACACTCACCTCGACAGGATCCCCAGTGCTACCCAGGTGTCTCAAATTCTATTCAAAGAAAGGATGGTGGAAAGGAAAAGTTATTTGTCTTAGTCATTGAAATCTTAGTAAAATTTAAACATGCTGGGAAGAAAACTTGCCAGGTTCACAGGTCTGTGCTGAATCAGAATTCATTCTTTACCCCTGGAAAATGTTAACCTAATTTGAACATCATGTTGGATGAGCCCAGTCAGATTCCTTTCCTTTTTCTGATACAATTCTCTGCACTCTGTTCTTTCCTTATTCTTCTGAAAAGACTATCTGTTTCACTGCTCTTAATGACAGGGTGCAGAATTTGCTAAAGGTTAAATCAAAGCCCTTTGTAGAAGAATTAAATTCAGCTTGATTGAGGTAAATAACTGAGAAAATTCTGGGCTGACTTCACCATAGCAGATAGAAGGTTTTTGATTGTTTTTAAACAACTTTATGGAGAACCTTCGTTGAAATATTTCCACTTTCCATATCTTGACTTTTTTTCCTGGTAATTCCTGCTCTTAGTCCTAAACATCTCTGTCAAGACTACTGCACTTTGAAAAGGGGTGTGTGACTACAAAACTAGAGATCTCTCACAAAAAAAAAAAAAAAAAAAAAAAAAAAAAAAAAAAAAAAAAAAAAAAAAAGAAATGAAGACTTTCTCCCTGGTGTGCTTGTTTTGGGAGTCATATTTTAAAGAGGCTACCCAAGCCTTCTAAATACTACCTATGCCTATAAAAAAATGTTAATACCCAGTTATGTATCTTAGCAGTAAATCAAGTAACTGGATATTTGTGTGATGTTTTTTGCCTGCAGGTTTTGGGTTTTCTCCTCTCGTTCTGCTCAGGCTTACTGGGGCTTAATAAATCCCTTTCGGGTTATAAAGCAACATTTGTGCACCTACATATATCTTATCTGCTTTCCTCCAAGCTGAGTCTCAAAGTGGAACAGAAAATGGTCTTAATGTTACGTAATTTACTGGTTTGCAGGGCCTTCTGTCACTGTAACTCACACCTCTGCTCATCCCAAGCAGTCTGCTGGGGAGGGTGCAACGCTGACTCAGTCTCAGCTTCAGATGGATTGTGTGCTGAGCTGCCACACTGGCTCACAGCTTACAGTGCTGGGGGATTCATAACACAGGTAACCCTCCCATTTTGAGCATTGATATAATGACAAAATATGTAAGAAATAATGCCATGCATTTTGTGTTTATAGCATGTGCTACCTACATGTTAGGTATGTCTCAGGTAGGTTGCTAGTAAATTGGCTTTCCTGTTGTTCCAGTTCTTGAAAGACAGTCTGTGCAGAATATTAAAAAAACAAAACAAAACAAAACAAAACACAGTAGAGACTGTTGTTAAGGAAATACTTTTGCCTCTGTTTCTAAATTCAGTGCCAAATAAATGGTAATCAGATTAGTAAATATTTATTTAGGCTTTAGTTGAAGTTCAAGAGTATATATCCATATACATGTATTAGTCCAGGGGAAAGACTGGCCCCTGTGCAATAATGTCTCTCTCATTGCAAGGGCTCTCTGAAGTATTTCACATCTAATCTCCAGGTCAGAGATTGCGTACATGGAAGGTCAGAACTGATCTTTGCATCGTTTCTTCTGCCACTGAAAAACAGAGGAATGAAAACAAAGGTATATTATCTAAAATTCAGGAGATTTTGCCCCAGCATCTGCTCCCTGGAAAGCTGACACCTCCCATTGGAACGCAAAAGTTTTCAAATTACTTTCTCTGACTTGAAAATTTGAAGATGTTGGAACACTCAGTTCAATATTTCTTTAGTGGAAAAATACAATTTTCTAGTTCCAAGTAGCTTTCATTTAAGGATTTTACTGATTATATTTCTAAAGGATAAATATGTTCATATTAGAAATTAAACTAAAGATACCTTAAAAATATCATCAATTCCATGTCTGTCCCCTGCATTTTGTTTATTTTAAAATAAGTTTAGTATTTTTCATGTTTCTGGATGAAGATGGTGTGGGGATTTTTTTTTGTTTGGTTGATTTGATTATTTGGTGGGGTTTTTTGGGGGGGAGGGGCTCATTTTTTTTTTTTTTTTTTTTTTTTTTGGGGGGGGGGGGGCTTTTTTTTTTTTTTTTTTTTTTTTTTCCTGGTGGGGTGGATGGAATGTTGGAAGTCTTAACACAAGCAAAAAATGGAGGCTGGAAGCCTACTTCCTTTTTGGTAAAAGCCACAGTTCTTCTGTATGTGTGTTTACTTCTATGCATTTCTATGGAAAAAAACACACAAACAAGTTTTCAGTAAATAAGAAATAAATATGAGTTCAAAATGCTGTAAAATCTCCTTGTAGAATACTATCATGCTTCTTCAGGTTTTCTACTTGAGAACTTTGGGATGAGTGTTAAGTAGCAGAAATTCTACAGCTCAAAAGACAAAATACTATATATCTCACATCAAACTACTAATGTCAGCATGAGATACCAATTCTGTTCAGGGTATTCCACAAAAAAAATATTGGAAAGTCACAGTCTGATAAACTTTAGAAATTCCATTTGCAGTTCTTTTTTCAAATCTGTGAAGTAAGTGTACAAATTATCTCACTTCAGCCACATGCCCTCATCCAAGATTAAAAAACAATAAGTTCTAAGGTCTACCTAAATCTAATAATACACTTTAGAAGTCATTAGGATTTACTTAAACAAGAATTTCCGTAAATTGCAGAATGCCTGGATTTTTCAGGAACATCTATGCTGTGTGATAGTCCCCCACTTACAAAGGCTGTAGCTTAAGCAGCACCTATCTAAGTGAGTGTTTATCTGGCAGTCATTATTGACATTGTACTTCTATGTGCCTGAAGTTTCTCAGGTTTGTTACAGACCACTGCTCAATACAAGTTTTGGTTGGTTAGGGCGAGACATGGGGTTCTGAGGGACAGGTTACCCTGAATGCCCCAAATCATTCAGCAACTGATCAGAACACAGCTGGCATGGAGAGATCCAGAGCACTGGATAGGGTTCTCCTGGTGCAGAACATGCTTTGGAAGACTCAGATGGTACCTCACCTTGGTGTGTACTGAACATGTGGCTGAGAACTCAGGCCACCAGGACCCCCAGTGCCTCCTCTGGCAGCATCTTCTGTGCAGGGATTTAGCCAACCAACCTTGAAGGAGTGGCCAACTCCACTGATGGTCAGGCTTCTCTCCACGGACCTGAAATTCTTAAGGATCCTCAGGCACATTTGCCGGAGTAAGGGGACAGTTGCACTTCCAGTTGGAGGACAGCTCCCCTCTTAAAAAAAATTAACTCTGTTCTCTGCAGATTTTATGTCCAGTTTTTTACCATGAGCTCACAGACTCTTCAGGGGACATAAGAAGAGAAGGGACAAGTAGGCTCTTCTCTTCACCAGGTGCTCCCTGTAGGCAGTGGCTGTGCCACCTTCTAGCCCGAGCAGCTGCAAGCTGCCTGTATAACTATACCTTTTTCCAGACAGGAAAAATGTAATTACATTTTTTTACTATCCAAGGAGATTGCTGAACCTCTCCAAAGCAAACAGTTTGGCTATGTGTTCTGTCTAAAAGAAGACTGGTGCTGCTTATAGGACTGAAAGTCATGGAAACCTGCAGTATGGAATAATGGAAAAGGTTGGCACTACTGCTTCGGTCAATATGTTGATATCATTGTTTTTCCTTCTTTTGGAGTTTATTAAATATATACATACACAAAGAGTTTTATGCATAGGCTTTTTCATCATAAAGAAAAGGGAAGGAAGTTCCATACTGGATGAAATTCATAATCCAGCTAACAGTGAAATTATCCCAGCATATACCTCTACAATATTTGATTCCATTCCAATCCTTAGTGGTTCATCCTCGGGCTGTATGAAAGCACTGTCCCTGCTTCAAAGACAAGACTGTGGCAAGGGTCAGAACAAGGAAATTTTCCAAAGAAATTCAGAACATCTGTTTCATAAAACCTCAGCACAGCTATGACTAGTGACATGTCTGACCTCCTAGTTCATCCTCTTTCCTCCAGACATAAAAGCAAAAGTAATTTCTGGGCTCCAGCAGGTCATAGGAGCAGCAAGGGGTAAAATCATAGTGTAGAACAAAGAAGTAACATCAGACTAGGCTGTAGGAAAGTTTTACTGTGACAACATCCCCAAAACAAGCATATATTAAAAGCTCTACCCAGCATTCTGTAAAATTAAATTAAATACTTGGTTTGGGGTTTTTTTCTCACTTCTTTTGAGCACACTCTATGCTGTAGTAAAAGAATAGCAGAAGAACAGCAAGCAGGAAAACAGCTACACCTGCCTTGGTATCAATTCCAAGGCCTTCTCACAGACATCAGGAGTTACTCCACCGGTATCAGTGGAATTAAACTGGCATCAGTATCAGTGTAAATGAGAAGATCACTGTGAGTCACACAGTATTTATTAATTGTAGATCATTATGGACAGTGACTTACTTGGCATTATCCATTTAATTGCCTCAGACAATCAAGTAGATAAGAAAACTTTTTCTATCTTTTCTAACCAAATTTATTTGGAAGGCATAAATTGGAATTCTTTTCAGTGTGCTAAAGGTTTTATAGCATTAATCTTGGCCTTGGTTTTTCTGATTACAGAAAACCCTGCTAAAGTATCTTTACAAATGGGTGCTTGTCAAATTTATACTACTCAACATGAGACATTCTAATGAAGTTTCTAATAGAAGGGGGACAGATAAACTTAGGACTATGTTGGCAGTTTTGTAAATTTGCAAGTTGACACGAGTGTATTGTCTCCAAGAATTCCTTCAAGCCAAGTAAATCTTGATGACAAACTGTCAAGCAATGAATTCTTTACATAATCCTTGCAATGACAAATTATCTGTGGACTGATTTCTCTATCTTACTTAGTATGATCATCCTCACTCATCCTGTTCTCATCCTGTAAAGGTCTAATTTCTTAAATTTGATAAACTCTAGGTCCTTCCATCTCTATTAATTAAAATAGCATGAGGTCAAATAGTATTAAAATATGTTTTCCTGAATCAATAGAATTAATTGTGCATCTCTGTTAAATATCACGGTAAGTATATGGACTAAGCATGGGGTGAAGCATTTCCATTTAAAATTTCCACTCCAAAACAACAGACAATGCTGTCTGAAAAACATGAGTGACATGAGGAAAAAAGTGATGGCATATTTTTGGACAGCAGCTAAAGTTTTATTTTAAAAGCATAGAGACCTGAACAGCACCTTTTTTTTCCTTTGTGGTGGATCTAATTCTAGTTTTTCAATAACCTTGATGACTAGACTCTTTTAAAATTGAAATCAGTCACATTCCTTGCATTGCCCTCAAACAGGTACTTTTTCCCAACACAGCTGTGGATTTAGTGCACTTGACATACCGCGCAAACCTGTTTTCTTTCTTTTTTTATATTTTTTTTTAATTAATTTTCATGTTGCTTGCATGAGTCAACCCAATGTTTGGAGTTTTCTCCTGAAGTTTTCATTAAATTATCAAATATTTCCCGGTCTGAGTCAGCCTGAGGTAGGAAGATCTTCACTGTTTTTTTGCATGTGGGAGATTTTCCTGACAAAAACATATGGTTACATTTTTTAACACAGAGTTGGTACCAAGCTTGGGACAGATTAATCAGCAGGAAAGAGGGAATGGGTGAGACAAGATGCTCTGCTTCTCTCTGTCTCTGTCTCTGTCTCTCTCTGTTCCCTTTCCCCTGCTCCTATACTACTGCTGTGCTTGATCCTGGCCAAGTGCATGGGCACAAGACCTTCTCATTAATATTAGGATTGCATCAGCTCCAGTAGCTGAGACCTTTCCTCTTTAAAAGACAGCAGCAAAGGCAAGGAGACTTTGCAGTTTTTCTTACCTTGCCACCCAGGCCCACTGCTGCAGGCATGGGTAGAGTGAGCCAAATTGAACATTGGGCTGTAGATACAGAAGCTTCTGGGATGTAACCCTGCTGTGCCTAATGCAGCAGCAGTGAAGGGCTTCTCAGTCTGAAGGACAGTAAAGAAACAGGGAATCAAAGTCCATCTGCATCAAAGGGATACCTTCCCATTCAGATTAGTCACAGTGCTTGCCACACTGGTACTGGAACTTCCCCAGATACCAGAGAAGTAGGCCCTACTTTTCATTCACTACCCCCACACTGAGGCCATTTGGGCTTTACCCCCCCGCCCCCCGCCTCCAAACTCTGGAGATCTCTTGCAGCTTCTGAGCCTCTGTGAGGCAATGTCCACAGATGCCACTTCCTCCTTCAGAGGAGGAACTTGCTATCACACCTGCCTCTGCACAGAGCAGGCATTTGCTCTCAGGTCCCCAAGTGCTAGGCTGCTGGATGGCTTCCAGCAACCAGAGCATGCCCCCATCCCTCCTCCCCTCCCTGCCATTCACTCATGCTAACCCATTCCCTAAGACCACTACCCTTCAGTAAATATTAGGGCACACTTCTTGTGGCCAAGTCCACACCCCAGCCCTGTGACAGGCACATCCTCCTGTTATTTTTGCAGAGGTGCAGTCTCACGCTGCTTGTGCTGTGCTGGAGCTGGAGAGCACAAGGAGCAGAGGACACTTTGGCACACCACCATAGACTGCAGCTGGACAGCTCCTGCTTAGCAGCAGTAGCAGGAGACTGAGTTTTGAAAAAGGGGAAGGTTGGTGTCCAAACAGAAATCTGTTAGAGAAGCCCTCTCTCAAAGCTGACAAATGCCTGCTAGACTCGTTAATTAAGCATTATCCATAATTTCTACCCTTATAAGTATCTCACGGGACACCTCCCAGACATGGTTGTAGCTCTGCTGTCCAGCAGCTCGAAAAAAGGTAGTAGAATTTGACCACACAGGATGTGCTTCAAACACTGTTGCCGTGTGTTGCTGGAGATCCTCCATCACTCTCACACCAAATACAGACAAAAGATTCACGAGGCCAGTGAGTCAGCACACCAGACCCCATCCTGCAGTGAGTCAAGACCAATTTAGAGCATCTGGCCTCTGCAGCACTGCTCCTGACTGCTTCTCCTTTATTTGAGAAAGTTCTCTGCTGCCCCCTCTCCAAGGTCAAAATGTAGAATGGATTTGCCTGTTATAGCATAGGGAGGAAATACACCAGATTGGAAAGAATATGAAAGCGGTTTTTTCTAAGATTTATGGAGGTGAGGGACAGTACCGCTCTCATTTCCTGCTACCCCTCATCCTTAAGTAGCGATGATCAAAATCAAACATATTGTATTTTCTGAGAAAATCACTACAGAAAAAACAAGGAGAATGATCTCTTTGTTTTTTCATTGTCTGAGTGAGCAGCAAAGCCAGTTTTACTTCTGTTAGTGGTGATGATGGCTTGTACCCAAGCCTTCCAGAAAAACTACCTGCTGTAGCAAGATTTGAAAGAATGGTTTCTTTGTGAAGTATCTGGCATGGGGAAAAGGTCTGAAAACAAGGATCATAAAAGAAAACTTTTTTCAGTCCTAAATTTTTTTTTCCAAAAAGGCTGTAAGTATGTAATCTTTCTAAGAGTATCATCAAAATCAAATCCATTACATTAGTTAAAATATTGTAAAGCCAAATTCAGCTGCAAAGCCTATACATCCACTTTCTGAATTCTGTGATTTAAGACAAGTCCTGTCTCAAATGCTTTGTGAGATGAAAAAAAAAGAAATAATGAATGTTAAATAGGAACCAGGGAGAATATTAGTATACAAAGTACTGCCAAACCCTAGGTTACATAAAATTAATAGTAGTACAAAAGTAATTTAAAAAAAAAACAAGACATCTCACCTTGCAGGAGTTTTTTTAATTGCCACTTCTGTCAGAAGTATAATTTGAGGAACACAGTCATGTTTTAGCAGTTGTTAGTATCCATAAAATTTTCTTGATACAAATTCTAGCAAAGCATTATAGGAATTCCAAGGATATTAAGAACAGAAGTTTTATAGGACTCTTTGTCATCTGTTTTGAACAAATGGAACCTTGCTTAACACAAGAGAAAAAAAATTTAAAATAGGGGTGCAGGGGACCAAGAAGCCTTTAATGAAAATGTAAAATAAATATCAAACTCTATGTAAATTACATTTCCATTAATTCACCAAGTATTTACTTTATTCACTTTCTTACTGGCTGGAGTCAACAATTCCTGATCCTTTACTGCTTCTCTACTAAAGAGCTACCACCAGCCATCAAGGGTGCAAATATAGTCTTGCCCACAACTCGAACACATCTGCAGCATCAGCAGCAGCTCTTTGACAAGCCCACTACCCCCCTTCTAGACAGCAGGGATCTTCAAGCCTGAGCACAGAGGCATTTGGGTGGACTGCAGCAGCCGTTCTTCAGGAATAGAAAACTTAGGAGCTCAGTGACGTTTCTGGGCTGAAACAACCTCACAGGATCTGGAGACACCACACAAGTAACAAAAGAAGAAAGAGAGCACACTAAGGACTTTGCATTTGTCAGGAATGTGATTATTGATAGAAGAGGGCACAACTCCTCCACAGCTTCAGAGAAGGTATTTATTTTCTGTAAAACTGGGAGACAAGCTACAAGGCGTTCTTTTTTTCAGAGTGCTTCAGGCTCACCCAGGGGATGAGAGACAGTAACCTCACCTTCTGACTGCCAGATCAGTGTTACTGCCTGAGATATTTATACAGATCCAGCTATACAGTGCCAGTTCACCAATTTAACTGTGTCAGTTTTCCTCTTGTTTCGGAGTCAGAGCACTCCTGTTATACCAGTTTTACAGATGAGGATACCGGACCTGCTCCAATTTCACTGGGAAAATGTGGCAGGACCCCAGCACACCTGACCAGCCTGACACACCCCGAAGGTCTTTCAAGCATCCACAGCAGGGGTGAATGAGCAGAGCTTGCTGGGCAGGTGCAGGTCAGCCCTGAAGGGTACACACAGTGAATAAGATGCAATTAGAACAGATGAATGGGAGGTGTTAGAGGTGCCTCAGGCTCCCTGTGGATGCAAAAGAGACCTGACCTGTGAAGGCATATTGCCATTTCTCCAAGGAGGCTGGGTGGCAGGTAGCACATCCTCCAAATGTTCCAAAATTGCATTATGTCACCATAAGCAGGAGAACCTGGGAAGCTGGAACCAAAATAGAGACACTCAGTAGCTGCTCCCTGGGGCACATTGTGCCCCACCAACTTGTACCTTATTAGAGCATCTCTCCTTGTCTTTTGAGCACAGGTCTGAACCTTGGTCACATTACAAAAAGAGCTGTTCTGAGCAATCTCTTTGACACAAATTCCAGAGCTGATTTTGACTTAGGTGAACTTCAGAGCTTGTGAATGTTTATGCAAGTGCTAGAACTGCCTTTTGAAACTGCTGAACTGAGAAAGAGGGGGGGAAATATCTCTGTAGCACCTTAGTAATGGATCTTTAATGAATTCAGGCATAAGTACATGATGCAGAAACCCGAGGCAACCTTTCTCTAGAGATTTCAATTTCCCTGGAAGTGTCCAATAAATAAATTAAAATAATTTTAAATGAAATAATTTTAAGTTATATTACCTCTACAGATTTTGAGTGAAGGTCCCTCTGTTTATCTCCTTTTTACTATTGTTGCAGTTTCATCAAAAGCTTTTGCTGCCAGGGATTTACAGGGATTAATCTGGTTGACATAAAAGTAACCACAAAACTTATGAATATTGCAACAGGTTTTTATATAGGAGGCAATATATAGTAAAGCAAGAGCAACACATTCAGTTTGTATTTTCAGCAGATATGAAAAGGGGCTCTTGACTATACAGAAATATTGTCGTTTGATAGGACCTGAATTATTAAAAAATCATCCCTCCATTTGTCAAAAGAAACATTTTAGAATTTACTTGCTGAAATGTGTCTTGGTGCATCCTGAAGACTGCTTAGGACTAACACAACTGAAAAAGGAAAGTTCCTCATAATTACCCTTAAATGAGGAATCCTGTAGTCTCTCTTTTCCAAAGTCCTGGCTGCATCTATCATGCCCCAGCTCTCTGACTGAGAAATCTCTGCATCATAAACTAGAAATGCTCTCATTGTCTGCTGTTTGCAGAAGATGCTTCTAAAATTTTGCAGAACCTAAAGCACTAAAGGAGACGGTACTGATACAACTTTCCTAAGCTGGATATGAAGTCCTAGAGTAAAGTAATACTGCATATTATCAGCCAAAAATAATAAAAAAACCCACAAAAACTCAACAAAAACCAAACCAAAACAGAAACAAACAAACANGAAACCTGGAGTGGTAAAGGGACAAAGGAGACATTCTAGTCCTGTGTTTCCTTTCTTTTGCAGCAGACACAATGAAACTCCCTGTTCTTAATTGTGGTGCCTCCAAATAGAGGACCAGGATTTTCGAAACCACTGTCTTTCAACCGAAGTTAATAGCCAATTTCTTATCACTGGCTTTGGTAAGTGATAGCATTAGCCCAGAAGATGTACTTTGAAAGTCCTGTTCAAAAACTAAGAAGCCACTAACTAAACCACAAACTGAGCCAGGCTATAATGAGGGCAGTGTACATCATTGCCTAGCTGGGTAAACACGTCTGCCTGCACTTATCTCTGATAGCTCACTGAGATCAGCTGGACTAGTCAAATGTTAATTTGAGGAAAGGCTTACAGATCAGTTTATGCAACCAAACCTTTGTCCTTTTCAGCTGATCACCCGTGCTCATACAAGGTGCTGTTTGTAAGGCAAGCCACGCGTTTAAAGGCAGTCTGTTATTTTTGTTTAACAGCTATGCATCTCTTTTAGACCCTGGGCACACGGTGGAGATTTTAATTCAGTTTTGCCCTTTGGATGTCAATAAAAACGAAACGGAGAGTCTTCCTGCTGGTATCCCAAGAACTGTGGAGGCTGGCAAGTTCTGGGGCAGTGGTGTGCTGCAGCCGACCTCTAGTGGAAGGACCACAGCTCAGGGAGACGCCAAACAAAGGCAGGAAAACTCGAGAAAATGCACAGAAAACGCTAGCAAGAGCCGAGAGAACAAAGGCACAGCCTCAGAACCAAAATGCTGAAAATATGAACGTGAGCAGTTATTAGAGCTTAGTGGGTGGGAGTTGAGCCTTTCTGCTGCTTCCTGCCAAGAGCAAAAATAACACAAGCTTATTTTCTGTGATGCAAAACACCACTTGTAATAAATGGAACTTTCTCCCATGCTTTTAAAGACATTTTTTAGACTTTTTTTTTACCATTGAGAAGTACATTTCAGTTACCAGGGAAAAGAGGTTCAATCTCATCAATGAATTATTGAGATTCTTAAGGTTATAGCCAATACCAAAGTGAGAAAGCAGAAGCTGGCACTGAGGTTTCAGCATTTTGGTTTCACTGCTGTGTCAGGGCAGAGTGAAACTATTGTCCTTGTGGCAGGATTTTGCAAAAAGCCATAATCAGACTAGCTGGAGAACATCAACCCTTTAAGAAACATGGGTGGAAGATGTCTGAAAGCAATGCTGTGGGTGCCCTTTACTTTTCATCCACACAATGATGTAATTCCCTGGGGTTTTTTATAGTGAAGAGGAAGTATGTCAGAAAATGGAATATGATGGCAGGGGAAACCCATGTTGTGTGGATTTTCATCATTTTCATATCTCTTTTAAGAAGGGGCATTCTGCCAAACCCCAAAAGACAAACAGCTGTTGGAGGTCAAGACACCTCCACAGTCCTTAGAGGAGTGCCTATCTTCTAGGAAGGATATCAGCTAAGAAATCCTTCTGCCTGAACACAGTCCTGCTCAGGCGTGTACAGCATTCTTCTCACAGACACACCTCCCAAATCCTCACATGCCATGAGAACTTCAAGTGTGTCACTATTCCAGGGTTATCACAGGGTATCTGGTTCTGGCATGATGCTGCCATTGCCAGCTTCTCAAACAAGGGTGTGCTGGGGATGGCTGAGTCTGGCCTGGTATCAGTGTTGAAGAGTCTGTTGGCATCATAACACCTCTTTTTAGAAGAAAACTGTTTTCTCCTTCTTCTTTACATCACCTCGGGCTTCCTCAAGGCTTTGAAGGATACCAGTATTACTTCATCCTTGAAGAGCCAAAATTACTGTGTTCCTTTAAGTTTTGTTATATTTTCTTCTCTTTATTCAGCTCTTTGATGGGTATATTTAACAGTGGGGGGTTGGTTGGTTGGCTGCTTTTTGTCTTAGGCCAAACCACAACAAACATTAGCACTTTTTCTGCTACTGGAAGTCTATATAAGCATCAGCTGATTCTTCTTTATCTAATTTTGGTGAGTATTGCTCATATATGCAAAGATCCTAACAGGTAAGAGAGAATTTGCTGAAGTTCAGCAAAATACTTGGGGTTTACTGGAACTACATGTAATAAAACTTTTATCTCATTGTTTCATCAATAAAGGGCCATCTGTGTTTCTGTTCCATGCTTTATTTCAGCTTTGTTTTTAAGGTCTTGTCTAATCATTCTGTTTTTTCATCTGTGATGCTCAGGTCTAAATAGCAGATGAATGACAGTTATGATGAATGACAGTAAGATGAAACTGTTCCTCAAATATTAGATAACCAGATACTGAAGATCAAAATGACCCAGAGCACATCTGAGTTGCTTTTAATACTAAGAATGGTCTACTCCATAGAGTGGCTCAGGTGAACTTTGTAATGTTGTAGGTCTTGCTCCCTCCTCTGTACATTATTAGCCCATTGTATCCAAGATCATGGATCATCCCTCCTTCTATCCTGCTCATATAAGAGAAATGTGGAGGTTCAAGGGGCTGCATTTGGAATGAAGCGTTTAACCCTGCTCTTCCTGCCCAGGTAGTGCCATACTCCTGGGGCAGTGCTACCATATCTCCCCATCATGGGACCCTTTGGGCTAAGGAGTGAAAAATGGCTGCACCAGCACTGCCAGTTAGACCAGTCAGGGCTTGGATAGACCACTAACTAAATGATGCAGACCCCTTATCTGTCCCAGGTAAATCTGTACTTTCCTTAGCACTGTTCCCAATCAATTTTCACTGGTTGGGCAGTGCCACTCCAGCCAAGGGCTGTGCCTTCCTCCCCTGTGCTGATCCACGGGTACATCCACTAGAGAATTTCCGTGGAGAAAGGAGACAGGGAGGACAAGTCACAGCTCCTTTCCTCTCCTCCACCTTGGGCAGCCCACTCCTCACCTGCAAGGATGAGGCATACACCTGCCTAGTTCCCTGTAGTAACAGGGCACAAAAGAAGGACATGGTTTCACCACTATCAAGAGAACAGCCGAGGCCCCCAAAAGAGGACCTGTTTATTATGGATATACAGTTTTATAGGGTTTGCAAAGTGGGAGAGGATTGGAAGATGAAATCCCACCTCTCAACCAGACTGGTTAAGTGACCAGTCCATCAGATTCCCTTCTCCAAGAAGGAATGTAATGAACAAAGGTAGTGTTTTCAGTACAATGTGTGAGAAAATCTGACTCGAGGATATAAACTTTTCAGAAGGTTTTCAAAAACAGGGCGACAGTTCCCAGACGAGAGGGGTTGTACTTTTCCAGAGACAATCCTATGAACTGCTACAGTTCCACACCATTCCCACTCTGTAACAGCATGGGTTAAATCACAGGTTTTAAACACTCTGCAACAGGAATGCTGCCTTGCTTGCTAAGTACCACTCACAGAGTAACTCAATATAAACAAGTCCCTCCCTTTTTTCAAAAGGAAAGAGGACTTGAGAATAACCACAAGCAGATACTACTAGATACCCAGTCCCAACAGTGAATCTTGCTGAGCTGCTAATTCTGGTCATAAGCAGACAGCTTAGAGTGAAAGTTTAGAGACACCTAGAGATACTTCAGCATAAGTCTTTAAACAAGAGCCTTCTTCTCTTAGTTTATCCAGAAACAGGCCATCCACAGAAATACTTTAAATAACGTTGTTGCAGAAAATTAGAAGGGTGAGTTTCAGGGTCTGGCATAATTGAGACAACATCTTGGTTCTCCATCAAGCTGATCCCACAAATATCCCTCTGAATTGCTTGTTTCTGCAGTCCAAGGCACAGTAAGGCCCAGAGAAGCAACCGCTGCACATTCAGGGCTCCAGACCCTGGAATTTGAGCACCAGATTTCCAGGATTCCTGCTGACTTTCAAAGCCACACTCCAGATTTCTCAAACATACAAACCAAGGATGGCAATGTTTGCAGTGTTGACCTTTCCCAGAAAATACATATAAGTAAGTGCATTATCTGTAGGACTGTGGTTTTAAAGGAAAGCTCGTAATTCTTCACAATTTCTTCTTAAAACTCTTGGACAGGGAAGCACATCAGTATTGAAAATATCTGAATTCCTATTCAAAGCACTTCTTAATTTTCCCCAGTTTTCTTGAACCACATCAGGATATTTCTCATCAGCCACATTCATTCTATGAGAAATAGGCAAATGCTGGAGAACTGGAGTTTAGAACACATCAATAATTTTTCTTAGTCATTTAGAAAGCATATAAACTGTTCAGTAGCAAATTTAGTAACAAAATTAAACACAAAAGAGGAAAAACAAACTGTAGCTATCAGTTAAATATAATTCCAGAAGTTTATTCACTCTCAATGACAGGTAGCACTGATAAAATATAATTATTAAAGAAATTGGATAAAATAAGGAAGTATTCAAAACTATCTTCAAAAGGTGATGCTTAAACAAATATTCCCCATGTCTGCAGACTTCACTGAGATGTCTCAGTCCCCAATAGTGTCCTGCTCTATCAAAACATCATCACAGTGATAATATAGAAAAAAGTCTCTCCAAGCTTTCTCCTTCTCATCCTACATCTCCTCAAATCCCAGCTGCTCAACACTACCTACATCGTATGCAGGGAGGTCATTAATTACAGAAATAATTTTTATCATTGCAACATTTCCTTCTAGTAAAATCAATGTGCTAAATTAATTGAAAGTCACATGTAGGCAGCCTAGCTCATTACTTACAAACCTAGATATTTTTTACACTGAATTTGATCTTCCTCTGTTTACTTTCTGGAATGCTTCATAGTTGCTCTTCCCTGTCCAAAGAACGCTCATCTTACCTGGAGAAAACTACTTTCAGACAGTGTAAGTGACACACTAAAACTACTGGGTGCAAATCAACAATCTTCCCATGTCACTACAGTCACTGGATTTTCTTTCCTGTTAGGAACCTTTCCTTACCACTGAAAACCTTGCAGCCCTCTGAACTGCATTGCTGTCTTCCCCCATGATGTGACTGACTTGGTCCTGTTTACATATATAAGAGATACTGTCACTTCTGCATTTCTGCCTCTTCTTCCTGTATTAGCTAGAAGGCCATTCTTTCCCACTGCATTAAGAATCCTAGCCTGAGAGTAATCTCAAAGGTTTACTTTCTTCCTAAGTGCTTACACATGTTATTTCCAACCCAATGAGGAAAAGGGAATCTCAGTCCCAATAGTGAATCTTGCTGAGCAGCTAATTCTGATCATAAGCAGACAGCTGAGAGTGAAAGTCTAGAGACAAATTACCCTCAATGTTAATAGCTTTTTATTCAGGTGGGAAAAAAGCCATTGCTGACACACTGTTTTTTATGAACAGCTGCTGTGCTAGATGTATACACGATAGATCCTAGGTTTGGTTCCCTCCTGATAAAGGGGATAAAAACGTTCAATAACACTGCCGTGCACACAAAATCTCTTCCACCTTAGGATGGGCAAATATTTACTCTGTACTAGCTGAGTAATTCTGTCTGCAAAAAAAAAAAACTTGAATAAAATCAGAAATAACCAGCAAATCACACATCCATAAACAATAGCAGCTTGACATAACGGGAAATTTAAAGAGCATATATATCATCATTAGCATTGGAGAGTAACACCAAAACAACAGCTAATCAGCCACCAAGAACCACTGTGCTTTTAGACTTCTAGTGTCCTTCCCTTAAGCTGACCCTGTGGAAGTATTACAGGTATAAAAAAACCAAAGCACTTCATACCAGGAAAATGGCAGGATTCAGACCACCGAACACAGACATTTGAAACCCACTTAAAAACTGAAAATAAAACTAACCCACAACATAGATTTACTAGAACAGCACAAGAAGAATTAAGACAACCTTGGCCCAGCCCATCTGGTCCGGCATAGATTGCTGTCTTTTCAAGAATTAGAGGAAGAGAAAATTTTCATCTCAGGCAAAAGAACTGCAAATACTGGCATTTTCATGCCGGTTTTCAGGAAGGAGGTTCATACTGGTTTTATTTTCAAACAGTGCACAGTGCAACTTGCTGGGCCAGAGAAAGCTCCTGGGTCCTCGCAGTCAGCGGGAGCCCTACCTGGAGCAGCAGCAGGACTACAGTGCGTGCCTGTCTCCTGGTTATTCCCAGCTCTCTAACTCCCTCTGCATGACAGCAGCCTGAATAACAAGGGCATTTGCTTCTGGCACCTGCAAAAGGAGCACACATTGAATAAAAAAAAAAAATTTTTTTAAATTTCTAAAGTGGTAAATACAGAAAAATTATTAGGCATTGAATTTAACTGGGATTTGTCATGTAAATAAACACTGCAGAGCCAGGTCTACATTACTACTCAGATGAAAGAAGGGTTATGCTGTGTTACTACTGTGAAAACAGCATTATGAGCCCTCCCATTCTGTCTTCACAGGCCCAGATTTCAAAAATCATATTACTTTCTCTGGTTTTAATTTTCAGTTACTTCTTGGCAAAGATCTAAGAGGCTTTTTTAAAACCAGTGTCCATTTTAGCTACCTGCCCATAAGCCTTTCTTCATTATAACCTCCCTTTATTTTCTGAAACAAGATGTATCCTTTGGAATTCCAAAAGAACAATAAGGGAGAAAAAAATGTTCAACAAGATGCTACACACAAGCTAGTATAATCCAAACATTTGTCAGGCTCAACACAGCTCAGATAGTGAATTTATGAGTAAGCAAGTTTAATTATATGAAAATAGTATATTAAACCAGCAGAATTTATTTAATTAGAAGACTTCTTTTGGTAAATTCTTGTCTTCCACCTTTTTTTTTTTTTTTTGTCAAAGCCTTTAAAAAGTCCATCTGGATACTTGTCAAGTCTATAAACACATATTACAATGCACAGCTATGCAGTGGAGTTCCTTGACAAGCATCCTTCACAATTCTGTCACCTTCCTCGCATACCTGTATCACAGAAAGGGAAGCTGAGAAAACTTCTGGATAATTGTTTTTTAGCTCTTATGTATCAACACTGGACACTAGGAAAAGAACCTTCAGCCAGAGGCTGGTCTGTCACTGGACCAAGGTCCCAGGGAAATGGTCACAGCACCAAACCTGCCTGAGTTCAAGGAGCATCTGCACAACACTCTTGGTCATTTGGTTTAGCTTTAAGTAGTCCTGCAAGGAGCAGGGAATTAGAATCTTTGGTTCTTATGGCTCACTTCCATCCTGAGATATTCTAAGGTTCTGTGATAAATATACTTACAAGAAACATACACTACATAATTTTTATCTATTTGAGTAAAATAAATACATGAAAATTAAAAACACAGATGTAAAACTGGACCATTAAAAAAGGCTCCCTAGATCTTATCCAAAAGCAAAACATGGTAAAGTGCTGGAATATTTCAGAACCCTAAAGAGGTAGGACCAGGGTGGGTTTTATGGTCTGTCTACTATTTTCACTGCTCTTGGGCAGGAAAAAGTTAATCTGTTCCCTAAAGGTATTTGTTTATCCTGTTCTTAAAAATGGATGGTCCTTACAGATGGTCAAGAACCTCTTAGCCTAGATGTCAGTGTTGAGCTTACACTATCTTTGGAAAGCTTGAATTTAGCCCACTCTTTTATGTCCTATTCATAAGTGCAAACAGAATTGTATTCCCTTCACCTTTACAGCAATGTGCCATGTTTCTTAAGATTTATAACCTAGAGAAAGTAGAGATGCAAGTCCAGCTCCTTTCTTTTCTGTCTCAAGTGTCTTAGTCAGTGTTCAGAGGTGAAGTCAAGTGTTCTTCATCTCTGTTTTTCCTCTGCATATTGTCCAACTATTCTACAGCTTCCTTGAAGTGTAATGCCAAACTTGGACACATCATCTTAGCTTTCATCTCATCATTGCCAGGAAAATCTCCTATGTGACCACTCTGTTTATACCTTGCAGCATTATGTTTGAAGCTGCTTCCTCTTCACTCTAAGAAGGACACACTTGACCTGCCAGGGAGATCTATTGCTTACAATATACAACATGAAATGAATTTAGATTATGTTTTAACATTCCATTCCATCTCAACCGTAATTCTGTGGAAAACACACAGTGAAAAGCTGGTATTCCTGGCTCCCATGCATCTATTCAGGTCTCAAAACCAAACATTTGACACAACTGTGACCAAAAAAAAACCCCAAAAAACTAGTGGTGCAGCTAACCCAAAGGTCACGGCTGGGAGGCCCAAACTAAAGAAAGAAAAGCTGGCTAAATTAAAAATTGCTAAGGAAAATACAGAGTAGACTGTTCTTCAGCCGTATAGATAAGAAGGAACCAAGAGAAAAGAAATGATGCCACTATGTAGCCAGTGGAGTTCGGATAAAAATAACACAGATATGGCTATAAAACTAATGACCAGGCATTTGGGATAAGATTCATCTGACTTGTTTCAGTTGTTCCCTCAGAATAACACTTTCAGCAATGCTCGTTTCTCTCCTCTCATCTAAGACAGACTGTGGCACCCACGTGGGAGCCCATGGAGACTTTCAGGTAAGCACCAGAGCCATAACCCAAGCAACTTGCAGAAGCTTCAACAGGCCCCAGCAGGGGACACAGTAGAGGCAGCCTTGACCGCTTCAGTACAGGCAAGCAGAGGGAAACAGAATGTGCTCCATCAAAAACAAGAGTGCTTGTTTTATTATTCTCACTTCCTTGGCTTTTTTTCCTGCTATAAAATCATCATGTGTTTGTATAATATTCTTATTCTGGGAACGTATCTCAGTCCACATAAACATCTGCACTTAGTTACGTTAGCCAGTATTCAAATCCCAGCAAGATCCTGCCCAGATTATTTAGCTCTGAGTGTTTTTGCCAGCTTCTATTCCCAGAACATGCTGGATTTATAGCTATGTCCAACCTCCAGCTTTGCTGGTTAGAAGATTGTAACACACATGCTCAAATTGAACATCTTTTGTACTAGGACAAAGTCTTTCCAGCAGGCTCAAGTAACAAGCCATTCAATTGTGCTAGCATAGTCCATTAGCAGCAGGAAAGTGAGCTATTGTTGGATGCAATTTGTTGGTCTGTATTTTAAATCATACTGTTTGACCTACATCTTTTGTCTGCTTTCCTTGAGATCTAACCATAAAATACGACCCTTGCTTCAAATACCAATAAAACGTGTTGTCGCAATTTTGCATAACTCAGCGTAAAAGAACCCAGATTTCAAGTAAATAAGTCTTTTTTTTTGGGATCACTGTGTTTTTGTCTGCTGCCCTGCAGAACTAGATCCAAACCATTAATAAAAAAGAGATATATACAGTTTCAGCTGAGAAGACAAACAAAAACTTGCAGGATATAAATCAAATCAAAGATTTGCAAAAGAATAGAGTAAGCACTTATTAAGCCAAAAACATATTGTTCTTGTGAGGAAGCCTGCTCTGACCACCGTGCTTTCTCCAAATGAACATTTATGGAGTTCCAGGCCAGAACATTTTTGGAGCATAAAGACATGAAGCATTCAATCCCAGCAAAATTCACTGTGATCTGCCTAATTCTCATGGAGCTGAACTTCACCACAGTTGTGCACAAGTATACCTTCCCAACGCAGCTTCTAGACTATTATTCAATATATTTCAGCTTCTAGAGAATTATTCAATATATTTCTTTGAAGATTTATTTTACATGAGTGACAATTGCCTGAAACCATAAATGCTAAACTAAATATGCTAATAAATAAATACATGACCTGACCTCCTACCCAGCTCCTCTCTGCAAAGATACAATCTGAAAACAAATTTTGTGCCTTTCTTC
The DNA here is from genome assembly GCA_013400775.1 of Chaetops frenatus. Taxonomy (NCBI): domain Eukaryota; kingdom Metazoa; phylum Chordata; class Aves; order Passeriformes; family Picathartidae; genus Chaetops; species Chaetops frenatus. The sequence continues at coordinate 184,211 of VZTR01014248.1, forward strand.
AAGCAAGAGAACTGGTTTGGGATACACTTTGTATCTGGTTTGAGTCTCTCAGCAGTATCCAGAAATGCATAAACCTATCTCAGAAAAGCTATCTGCACCACGGAAAAACACCATGCTTCAAATTTTGTCTAAGCAGCTTTAAGCATACAATGTGCTTTTCTAAGTCAGAAATAATCCATAAGTAAGAAGATTGGTAACAGGTACACAGCTGAAGGTCTCCTCTATGACAGCTCAGTCACTGTACACTGTGCTAGAAGCAGATTCTGTTAAAGAGAAGACAAGCACTCGAGCGTTTGGCAGTGGCCCCTCCCATCCACATATCAAGAACACTCCCATATTATTCTGGCTAAATCCGATCATGGGTTGTGCTTCCAGACCCCAGCTGTCCCTAATACTAAGACTGTCAATAGAGCTTATAAAGTAATAACAATAATGAAAACAGATATAAATAAAGAGACAACACCTCTTCTGCCTCATTCACAGTGATCTGAATCTTCAATTATTGGAGAAAGGGAGGCCTTTGTTTTAATTTGTACAGAAGCACTAATCCAAGTCATTCTGGAAAAGCAAGCTCTAAATATCTCCTTGGCAGCCAGGGAAATGGGACACCAAAGATCACATACTACTTTAAGTGTAAAAAGAGTATAAAATTTTATTTGACAAGTTAATAAATAATAACATTTCATTAGTCCATTAAAACCCTTTATTATGAGGAAGTGCAGTTGAGTTATAGCTACACTACATGAAAGTTAATTCTAAGTTGAACAAACTGACCCACTAGACAGTAGGCAGTTTAGAATGTATATGTCTACTGTATCCAGTGTTTTGTACAACTAAAAATTTACTAGATGTCAGACAACTTCAAAAATTTCCAACATAGCAAACTTCAAAACTATTCTTCTCAGATGACATCATCTTTTTTCAAAGATGACTGAAGTTTCCTCACAGCTTTTAGCAGCTGAAGAGAGCTTCTGCTTTTCTGCCCCGGACCAGGTTTAGACATACTTTCCTTTACAGTGACTGCAATCTCCTTTGCTTCCTTTTGTTCACGACACTCTAGTTTGACATGAGTTGCCCTTTGCTTCAATTTCTGAGTTTTTCTCTTTAGTTTCTCCAGCTAGGAAAAAAAAAATTACTAATTAGCATGTTATATGTTCAAAAGACCCACAGCTATAGAGCTGACTGGACTTAAACACCAAACTATGGATGTCTAAGGGACATTAAAAAAAAAAAGTTTAACCTTAGCAACCTTGCACAGTTGTCTCACTGTAACAGAAAACTGACCTTGCCCATACAGAAACCACCACAGAAAACTGATCTCATCCACACTCAATTGGTTGTTGAATCCCATCGCTCCCTAACATAAAAATGCTTGCTTGAGAGAGATGGAATATTGTCTCTTAATAATCTATACTTACAACAGCCTCTTTCCATTTCAGATTGTACTACCCTAATAAAAAAAAACAGACAACCAATAAACCCCTAAAATGTATACTGTTGATTATCAGGTATTTGATCTAAGCAGCTTATTTTGAAGCCTCCTTAACCAAAGTGGAAAACAGAATAAATAGGGTTAATTGCTAAAGAATGTTTTTTAAAATGTCAAATAATGAGTCTTGACTTGCACTTGGCATGGAAAGGTCACTTCCAAAGATAAAATTAGCCTGGAAGCATTCCAAATGCCAATTTCAGCTTTAAGTCCATTTCTAAAAATAATTAACTTTAATTGCATTCTAGAACATATTAACTGTGAAACACAGAGATTAGCATGACACTTTATATGGCAGGTCCTGGAAACAGAAATATGCATCAGAAATATTAAGACTGGTCCGAACAAAACACAAATAGAAACGTCTGTGTGCAATAGCACCAGAAAAGAACAATATAGGCCAAGGAGTTAGAGGAATGGCCTGTATTGATAACCAGGGCATGATGGACAGTAATCATACAGACACTACTATTTACAGGATGACCTGAGGGGTGTGCTCTGACCAGGCTGTAGAGCACAGGGGACTTGCCAGAAGATCTGTACACTGATAAGAAGCAAAGATGACAACAAGGTTGCACCACATTGTATGTGCTACTCTTCATCATCACAAAACAAAGGCAAGCTGTGGCCGTAAAGATACGCAAAAGAAAGAAACAAAGGTGCAGTTGTTGTCCACTGCCTTAGGTTCCTGAGGATGAAATCAGCAAGATTTTGAGGCAAGGAGTAACATCATAATTGTTGGGTCTTCAAGAATATAAGTTTTATCAAAACAGCCAGCTGACATTGCCAAGAGAGGCAGCGAGGACTCAGCAGCCAATGCCCTTTGTCCATATTGCTAACATGCAAGTCTGACACATCTGCCATGGCATAAAGCACCTCTATGCTTGCAATTACATGGACAATAAAAAGTTTGAGTAAAACCCAACAGAAAAAGAATATGAATAAAACTGGTCAGATTTAAACTAACTGTCACCTCCCCTTCTCGTAAGGTCTCATAAGTTTTGTTTCCTGTATAAGCCAAGTTCTTAGGTGAGTATTTACCTTAAAACATAAGATGAAAAACAAGAAAACAATCAGACAGAACTATGGATTGAACGTTTAATCATATCCTCCAAACCAAATTGCTGCAAAAGAGTTAGGCTGGTCAGCTACAGAAGAGTGATTTTATATGGGTATGTGTGAAAAGTTGTTAGCTATGGCTCTAAATTGAATTCTGACAGAAAGAGGACAATTTAAGGGTTAAACAAAACTGAAAGCCTTGCCCAGCTATGATTTTGGAGAAGCTTGGGTCAACAGACTAGTTAATAAAAAAGCTTCAATGCTTCAGTAATATAAAAGACATTTAATCCAGTCTGTACAGGAATTACAGCTTCTATTTTCTCATTCCCCTGAGGGACAGGATATAAAGTAATGAAATTTCAACAGTTTGTCTTAACATGGTGAGCAGAAGTGATAGACAGAGCAACCCAGCTCTGTATTGCAGAACTGCCACAGGGCAGGAAGCTTTCCCACCAGCATTCCTAACTGCCAGTTGTAAGCACTTTTTCTTGATCAAATGAAGAAATAGGAGGTACAAAAATATGAGCCAGTAGTCTAATTATAATCACCCATACTGGAACATCTTGGCTTAAAACATTCCAGTGACATTCTAGCTGATGACAACAGTAGGCAGAGTTGCGGCAGACTTTCAACAAGAATGTTACTAGCTAGAGAGTTTACATTTCATTCTTACAGTAGCCTGATGCTTTTTGAGCTTGAATATTTGTTTTTCTTTCATCTCCATTTGTTTTACAAGGCAATCCAGCTCCTGCTCCAGGTCTTCACGAGCTTGGAAGTCTTGAGTCTCCTGTAAACACTTCAAAAGATCTTGATGCTCACTGTTAAAGACAAGAATGGCAATCTAAGTTTTCATGATACAGTCTCTAGGATTTCTTCCTGCAGGAGTTCCTAGCCCTTTTGTGGAGAGTACAGCAATTTAGCATTATTTCCACTCTCACACAATACACATTAATCTGGAATACATTAACATGAGAAATGGAAAACGTTTTCCCGTGAGTCTGATCCTCTCATTCCAAATTTTTAGCTGATGTCCATCTTACTTCTCCCTCTTTCCACAGACATAACAACTACATGTGTAATAGTGTACAAAATGAGATTTTTGAAAGTGAACAGCAGCTATGCAGTACATTTTCACTTCCTGCCCAATTTAGCGCAGACTTTGAAGGCTTAGTGTAATACACAAAAGTATTTTTTAAACTAGTACTTTCAAGTTACAATTTTGCTGACAAATTATTCAAAGTAAAATACTTTACTCAGAGATTTACAGCAAAGTGGGCTGCTGAATTAAATGAACCAGATTAAGTAAAAGAAATTGTGTAGATCTTGATACCCAGATACCTGAACAAGTTGAAGCCAGAGACCCTCTCTTAGATAAGCAATCCCTTTACAAAGGTCAGAACTTCTTTTCTGACTTCTGAGTAACTGCTTCTCCTTGACAGTTTAATTGAAGCAACTGACTGTTACTATAAAAAAAAAAGCCTGTCTTTGATCTGCCATGAGTAAGCGAGACATTGCTTTTTGAACATGAGATTGCTTGCCAGTTTAAATTTTGCCACATCAAGGATTTCAAATCAGTGTCAACATCCTAACTGGTTTAATCAGCACATCCTCCTGTGTCCAAACCACAGCTCATGGTGTTGACATGTCTGCTACGACCAGCTACAGGGAGCTTTGGCCCACAGTCCCACAAGCCTGCATTAATGGGAAGATGCCTAAGAAAACAACAGGTGGTAATCCACATTTACTTGCATGGCTAGAAAGATACATACACTCCCATCTGAAGTGTTAGCTTCTTCCACACTCTGCCCACTTTCTGGCAGGAGACTGTCCCTCTTTCACAACCCCCCTACAGGACCAGCAGGTTCTCCTATCAACAAGCGAAGGGTACGAGCACCAGACTGACTCAGCACAAAGACCCGGCAGGTACACCGGGAAGGAAAGAACAAAGAGTGAGTAAAAAGGAACAGGAGAGATGCTGTGACAGGACTGTTCATGCCAGAGCTGTACTAACCCATTCCACCACCCAGACTGACTGCATTCTGCAGGCCTACTCAATATTAGCACCACCTTTGCAGCCTTCTCCAGGAGAAAAACTTTGGTTTACTCTGTATATCTCAGAATATGTTTAAAATTTCTAAAAAGCACAGATCTGAAAGGCTTTTCATTTGCTGCTACTTCAGTAGCAGCTTGTTTAAATGCAGAAGGAGAAAAACAAGACCAGTGAAACACCAGGATAGAAAGAATTTTTTGAATGAGAAAAATCCTACTAGCCAAGCCTGCTCAGGTCGTTCTGCCAACAAGTAGTCCTTTAGCTAAAACAGGCTAGGCTTGACTACAGCACCCCGTCGCTTCTCAAGGCTACTGCTGAAGCCACAGTTACTCACAACACCAGGGACAGGTACTCACGAGCTCATTTGGCCTAGCTCGTCTTGTAAGGCCAACAGAAGGTCTGAAAAGCTCCTGGTGGCAGTGGGTGATGTGGAACAAGAGGATACAGGTTTTGAAAGTGCACTGTGTCCTGAAATCCCAGATGTGGCTCCTTGTCTTTGCGATGAGATGCACGGATTGCGATGCTTCATGATGTGCAACACACTTTGTACGTTTGCACTGACAGAATGGCTGGAGCTGACAGACTTAAAGAAGAATTATCAGTGTCTCACAGAAGGAACTAACAACTACAGAGCCTTACTCGAACTGTAGATGCCACTTTAGTGAGAACAGTGGTTTTCACCTACCTTCCCAGCCACGAAAGGTAGTTGACCAGCCTTTACATATAATTGTGAAAGCTGCATTTTCTTCATTGTAGGATTTCTCTGCCATAAGAAAATACAACACAAGAAATTCCAATCTGCTGACTCAAGAGTACAATCTTAAACTTTTTTTTTAGTAAGTAAAATTCAAGTAAATACACAGTGAAATGCATCACCTCCATTTTCTTCTGGTTTAAAAAAAAATATTTTCCCTCCTGTATGTGTAACAAGTAAGACTTTCCAATAGCTGACACAAGTACATTTTTTTTCATATGCAGGTAGGAGATTGTTTAACAATTAGGCTAACATTAAAGGAATTGAACCTTGCTTACTTAAGTTTTCAAAACCACAGTTGCAAAATTTTGACTGATCTGTAATGTGTTGCAAAATAAATTCTCTTGATTTCAGTAATCCCCCCAAAATACACCATCTTAAGATGCTGAGCTGAAACTCCTTTGGAAACTACTTTTGGTAGATAAACTAAAAGGCAGCTAAGCCAGGACATGGGGGATGGCAGTAAGACTTTAACTGTGGTAATTGTCAAGTTGGTAAGGGAAGGTTTTCCAGTGACATCCTAGCAGCCCCAGTACCATTTTAATTAATGAAGGAAAGGAAAAAAAAAAAAGGATAAAAAAGAGTTATTTAACACAGTTTGTCACTTTACAAGTAGAGTAAAGTGCAGCAGATGAATCAAGTGCCTCTTACATCACCATTTTTCACAAATTCCAGTCTCTGTGCGAGTCAGATGCTATCAGCAACAGTATGCTAATAAAAATTTCCACATTACCTTCCTAGGTTTTTTGTTCTTCCCATTTTCCTTTGCAGGTTCACATTGAGATGTTACAGGAGACATCAAAATTCTGCTTATATCAAATCCTGTTTGAAGCTGTGGCAATAAGCAAAAAAGAAAACAGCCATTTAATGTAATATTAGAAGTATGAAATAGCAAGGTTTAATTAATTCTCTCTTTCACACATGGATAAGAACCAATTAAGGGCACTATTAATTGTCCTGCTTGGAAGACATAAGCTACTCTTAAAAATTGAACAGATTACTAGGAAGGCAGGGTATCAGGCAGATCTTGCAGCTCTGTCTTAATATTCCTCATTTTCATATTCAGCTGCAGCAGCAGCTGTATTTTTCCACTGTGATAACCAGCAGCTGAGATAAGCCAATCCTGCCACATGCTGAGGATCTGATCATAAAATCCAAATTATATGAACATTTGGCTCTTACAATCTGGGGACAGAGAGAACTAAGCCTGTCTGTGTAACACTGAGGTCAGACCTACTGGTCAATCCTCAGATTGCTTGGTGGTTCAAAGTTGACATCAAGGCCCATGATAAACAGGATGATAATCATTCCCAATTAAATGTAGGACAAGGACTTTGTTTTGGCATGTGTTACAGTTCCTGCTAAACAAAGCTGGAGGTCCACCACTAAAGTGAGAATATGCTGGCTTTTCTGTCACCAAGAGGAAGTGAACCACATCACACCCTGTGTTTCCCAGCCCAGATCCAACAGACCTAAATCAATCCTGCAGTATACTAAGATGGTGCTAACACTAGTTTAGCACTCAGTTTACTGCACCTAAATCCTCTCCTGAGCAAATGTTTAGACTATCTGCTCTGGGAAAGCCATTCTTACCATGTTTCTCAGAAATCTCTGTACTAGGCCTTTTGCTCTGCAGCAGCACAGTCTAAGCAAGAAACCAAAAAACCTACAAGTTTTCAACCGTGTCATTCTGCTGGATTCTGGAGGTGGTCAGATATCTGGGCTACAGTTCTGCATGTTATTTAAAGCTTCCTGGATTGATGAAAACCCATCATCCTTGGATGAGGTATAAGAGCTGACAGCAGTGATGAATTAAATTAAGGCATCAGCTTTGCTTACACTCTTCCAATATAACTCTTCAGCGCTGCAGCCCCCACCCCAAGGAAATTCTCCCACAAATGGTCTTTCTTTCAAGCTGGCTGTTACTTAGGCACAAAGTGAGTTTTGGAATACGACTGCCTTGCCCCTTTAACAAAAGGTTTCTTCGATTTTGCTCTCTTTGGCAAATACTCCTCTCTCAGATGGATGGTAGCCCAACAAACTGATCATGGTTTCACAGAATAATGAATTATACAAGATCTCATTTGATGAACAATGTACTTAAGTGGGATTAAGGTTTTTCCAAGTACAGCCCTATGTTTTAGATTTCTACAGGTCTTAACAAAGGGAGGAAAACAAACATAATAACCAATCTCACTTGGGATATAAGGTTTCATGTGTGACCACTTTTGAGTTACTGTAAATTAACTTTAACTGATTCAGTTACAGATTTTCTAGAAATTAATTTTCTACCTGGGTCACTTAGAGCAGTGTTGAGGCTGAAGAACTGTATCACTAATAGAAACCCAAGAAGAATCTTTCTTCACTGATATATGCAACACACCTGGCAAGCTTTCTAATATGTAGTTGATAACTGGTCTAGGTAGTATTTCAGGAGTTCTGCCTGGGTAATAAACATGTGGAGTTAAAATGTAAGAAAAAAAGAAGGGTATTTTGAACAGAGAGCTTTCTTCAGTACTATGAAATAAGATAAAATAAAAAAAAATCTTTTCAGTCTACCTGAGCAGTTTTATCTTGTATTAGCTTATGCTGATGCTCTTCTCTACACAGTTTTTCTTCTAAGTGTTTGATCTTGTCCTGAATTTGAAGGCAAGAATGATTAGTCCCACTTAAATCTGTCATGCTGAATCAGAAGTCTGAAGGAGCTCACAATAGTAATGTGGGGATAAAACTGGACAGTGGGAATTTTTAAAGCCCAGACTGAAAACAGACTCATTCACATGAAGCCAAGGTGGCATTCAATCATGTATGCTTTAATGGAGGTTACTTTTGCAAAACTTAGTACTATTAATAGTATGCCATAAGATTATGCCAAATGACTTTCAGACTGTCATTCCATGCATGCTTACTTCAGCAATTCTCTGAGTAGCAGTAAGTTTAAGACACTCTTTCTCTAGCACTTCAAGCTTTTCAAGTTTTGCATGCAGTTCCAACCGGTTCTGATCTTCCTCTTTCTGAAGCTGAGCCTGGAAAAAATAAGCAAGAATGGAGTTGGCAACTGACTGAAATTGTTTCAGACAGCAAAAAAAACCCCCACCAAACCACTCCACACCACAGTAAAGGTGTTTAATTAGTTTAAATTCCATATTTTTTAAATTGCAAAGTGATGAAAAATACCAGGCAGACAAAGATGACTTAAGCCTCCAGCAGCTTTTTTGTCTACCAAGTGTGCAAGTATTAGCATGGTTTTGCTCATTAGAGTTCCACCCAGGGAGCTTTTCATACAATTCAGTGAATGGTTGTCATCAGTCAGACAGTAAATTGCTTCTGTTTGCTAGCAGCCTGAGCAGAGCTGAGGAAAAACCATGGCCATAAAAAACTTCAGATCCTGCACATTTCTGTATTTTTTGAACTATGTCACTACTTTGTTATTATGCTAAAGGGCTTCACCTGTTGCTCTAAAACCATTTTCTTTTCCAGCTCTGCACTGGAAACCATTTTTCTCATGTAATCCAGCTGTTTCTCCAGCAGGGAGCAGCGGGATTGTGCTGCGTTTAACTGCACACTTGCATCTACAGAGAGAAACAAGACATTCAGTACAGCAAAGGGAGCTACACGTATAGCCAGACTGTCATTTCATTGAGGAGTTCTGTCTTCAAAACAGGCAAGAATAGTTTTGTTAGTCTGAACAATTCATGTGGTTAAAATTTATTTTATATATAAGATATGAGAATCAAAATGTTTTTTCAAAGCCAGTCCCTAATTTGAATTCCAAAGGCATGTGCACTGCAGTTACTCTGATGTGTATCAGCAGATACCTAACCAAAATCTGTTCTCTTCTCCTATCTTTTTTCAAGTTAGCAGAGTTATGTAAGCAGCTGCATGCTTATTGTAGGAGTTAAACATACCACCTGAAACATGGAAATTAAAATTTAAAAAATTGCTTTATGATTTATGCAATACTTGGTTGATATATGTAAAAAATATCTCAACTTGATCCACAATTATCAAGCTCCTGTCCCTCCTCAGTTCTGAAGCAAAAAATGAAAGGGGGCTGCACTAATTAGCAGTTTTTCAAAACAAAACACTCCCTGGATTATATAGTCTTAGTGTTGCTGTAGATACATCTTATCACTCAAAAGAAATACCTTTCCTCTGTTGCATCAGCTCTTGATGTGCTGTGTCCTTGTCGGATTCGTGCTCCAAGACCTTCTTGTATTGAGCAGCTGCCCTGGAGAGGCTGCACAGTTTATCTTCAGCCTGTGACTTCTCCAGCTCTAGACAGCGGATTTTTTCTAGCAGAGTTTTCAGGGCTGCCACTACAGCTAGCAAACAACACAACAGCTATACCTTAGGTAACAGTTCCTCTTTTGGTGATGATTATCATTATTAGAAAACACTTTGCATTACAATATACTACCTAAATTTTCTTCCTAGGATCACTCCCAAAATGAATTATATTCCCCAGCTGTACACTAACATATGTAGAACATATATGGGAGAAAATGGATGTGGTTCCTGGATAACTGAGGTATGAAGCTCTTGCCCTATGAGCAAAACTATTTTCACTGCAAATGAGAGCAAGTACAAAGAAATCATGGTAAATAAAATATAATAAACCCTGGGTCTTCTCTTTAAATAGAAGAAGAGAACACAGGTATCCAAGTGAGGTCACAAGTTCTGGTGTAATGCAACTGGTCTGGACAAATTAGAAAGAGAAAACGTGGGCAAAACAGGAAGAAATTAGATAAAAAGGACAATCTGGCAAAGGATACATTGTTAAATACTTTATTGTTTAAAAGGTAATGTTTCAACATCTAGTATCTTGTATTTAATGATTCTTTAAACCATAGAAACAAGTATGGAAGACTTTGCTTTCCGCTTGAAATCAGTATGTGTCAAATGACACCAAAAATAAAAGCTGCAATTTCAGCTACAAGAAAAAGTCTGCTAGCTCTCCAAAAAGCACACACACCTGTGGAAGCTTAAGACATGTTCTGTAACAAGTCAAGCTTATTTTCTGACATTTTATAATTGATAGCTTCTTTATTCCAAACTCTCTCATCCAATGAATACCATCAAATATTGCAACCTCCTTAACAACTTTCCCCATCTTATCACAGATCCATTAAAAACCCCAAAAAGCCAAAAACAACTCCAAACCAAACAAAACCACACAACAGAAAAAACAAACGGCAAACAAAAACTCAAAACAAAACAAAAAGCCAATACCAGAAAGCGGAAAGTTGAAGTGGGACCACCTTTTCCATCTTTCTATTGGTATGCCAAATATTTCTTTAACCACTTAGCTACATAGCACTAAACTGATCACTGTAATCCAAAAAGGCCCAAATTCTGTATGACGTAAGATTACTACAGAAATTACAGATTTTGCAAGTGAAGAACAATGATCACATGCAAACTCATATGCTATGTCTGTGCAATGTAACAAACTTGTCCATGATAGTCTGAGTATGGATATCCTTATGATTCCCCAGGCATTTGCCACTGAGCATTTGCCTTGCAAGCTCCAGAGAGCAGCCACCCATTAAGGCACATGACAACCTTATTTCATAGGGACTAACTTTCATGTTGCTAACTTTCCTGGGAGTCTGAATTGTTCAAAAGATCTTCCAAAGAAACACACCATAAAAAAAAAAAACAAAACACCACGCAAAAAACCCCCAACCCTTAGAATTCATTTTAAGCTGGAAGGAGTCAAATGGCACTATGCAAAGCCCATTTCAAGTAAGTGCACCATAATAATGATCTTTTTTTTTACTGTATTTGAAGTCATGAACTGCTTCTACCGAGTTTGAAGCATTCTCCTTTGCTTTCAGAGGAAGTCTGACGATTTTAAGTTAAACAAATTTCAAAGCCAAAGTTTAAAAGGATGTTAGAAGACTTGCAGGGGTTTCCATTCTAGACGTATGACTTCAGGGAGACTACTCCCTCAGGACACATATACATCCTGTCTCAATGTCAGACTGATAACTGCAGCAAGTCATTGAACTCAGTCAAATAGGATGGGGAGTTTGCTCAAGAGATTTCACAAGGAACAATTAAGAAGACCATTTTAAGGATGTATTTTGGCTATACCTTGGTTATTTGGGAGAAGAGGCCTGTCACCAGCAGCAGCTGCCAACTTCTTTGATTCTATGTAAAGAAAGGCTGCAGGAAGCATCTGATCTGGTGGTTGAAGAAAGCTTCCTATGAAACTGTTCTTTGATTCAGAATCCATAGCCTGTAGAAAGAGAGCTATTTAATGCTATTAATTCTTTAACAAACTCTTTTTCAAAAGTATGTCACTGGGCTGTCCCTGGCTCTGTTTATATCAAAACACATTGTGCGCACCAATATAATAATAATAATAATAGTAATAATAACATCAACAACAATAATAATAATACTCACACCCCACCAGAAGAATCCTGTCTTCACGCCATTCCAAAGCAATATCTTTCATAACACCAAACATAGCTTCCTTTAACCAACCAAGATTTTCCAAGATTTTTCTAGATGCTTTCTAATAACTTATGCTGATTTTTGTCCCTTTAAAACCCAAGTATTAAGAGCATTTTCTACTAACTGTTTTACAGACTTCAATGTCTTGACTCTAAGTGCTCCCTGCAGAACAAGTATTCCAGGTTTTACAGCCTGTTTCCATTTGCAGCCTCCTTAGTGCTCTTCTCCTCATCTTTCTGGATGCAAAACCAAATTACATATAGTAAATAATGTACCATTACTACATAATAAAGACACAGTTTTCCACATTTAGTATTGAGATAGCAGGAGGATATTTAATATGCAATATCCCCAGCATTATCTCCATTATTGGGTGCATGTATGAAGTCCTGTTTCTTCACTCCCTTTCTGTTCTACCCTTTCAGATTCTTTGTTTTATAAGAAGCACATTTGAAGACAGTTCATACCCTGTCAAATTGCAATTTTTCTTGATACTCAAGACATGGACAGTGAAAAGTGCAGGAAGTGCTTTAGGCTACCACAAGCTCTAGGAAGCTAAAGGAAGTTTGAAATCATTCTGCAGCTACTTATCAAAGTAGTATCAAGCATTTCACTTGATACAGAGTAAGAAGCAAAGAGTCTATACAGCTTCAGCTAATAGAAAAACAGCTTATTTGATGGTTCAATGATACAACAATTATGATACCACTTGTGTTTAAAATACAAGGCATGCAACTTGAACAGTCTTCCTGCTTGGGTAAGGCTATTTACAGATGTCAGTCCCCGAGAAAATCACCCAAAGGAGGTACCAAAGGAGGAAGAAACAGACCAAGACTGGAGCCCGCTGATGAAGCACACCCCAGGAAAAGCCATTCATACTGGGTGGCAAACAGGGAAAAAGTTTTTCAGTAACAAGAAACGTTTCTAGGAGCACTGCTCTACAGCCTGTCCCAAAGGCCATATAAAAAATCCCCCAAAAATCATCTTCCAGCCACACTGCCTCTTCAAGTATGCACTAAACTGAAGGCAAGCATACATCCTTTTTTCTTCCTCCAAGCTGTCATCACAGAGATGTCAACATGAGTACCTCTTCACGAGGGCTTGCTTGACTTGGCACCTCCCAACCATCACTGTTTTTGTGTGCTAACACCCCCGAGGTCACACCATTCAGAGCAGCCCCCTTGGTCCCAAAGAGGGGTCCATCCACGCTACCCTTGTGCCACAGGTCTTTTCCAAAGACTTCTCCCTGGGGCCCTGCTGCCCTCCTACTCAAGGCCAGGCCACAGGTTCTCAGTGTTGGCTGGCAGCAGCAGAAGCCAGGCACCCCACCACCACTTTGAAGAGGTCCCACCCGGTGACCCCACCACACTTAAGGCCACAAAAGGTGGTTTTGGGCTTCCCTACCTTTGTCCTGAAGGACTGGGAAAGACCATCCAGGGACACCTGACCTTAACAGCTGGCTAGGTCTATTGACCGTGTCCAACAGCATAAGGGGCAATGGCAGTGAAAGGCATAAAGCAGGGAGAGAGCAGCAGAAACTTCAAAATACGGATAAGAAAATCCTGTGGCCACAGAGGTGGTCAGGGCCAAGACAGGAGAGGAGATGGTCCTGGCACGGCACAGTGCATCAGCATGGAGTTCCAGAAAAAAAGAGATAAGCAAGACTTAAAAATTTTCTTGCTGCCCTTCACACTGGTGATAAAAAAGACTAGCAAAAAAAGTTCATAGAAATGAGCATATGCACAGGCAAGAAGTCTCCTACCACTGCTGTGAATAAAGTAAGGCAACTTCAGAAACAGCAGAGGAAGAAGGTGGTTTTGCTCACACCATCCAACCTTCTGGCAGTCAGCATTAAGTGGAGATTTGCTTTTCCAACATCCTCCAGTGGAACATGGCTCCCCCGCATGCCTGCACAGCTACACATCAATTACTTTCCTTATTACTTTCACATAAACAAGTTTTGCTGTTTCCAAGGAGATGGGTCTGTGGACAGTTGTAAAGAGGGCAGTGATCAGAAGCAAGTAATGAATAAAGCAGGGAAAAAAGCAGCAGAAAATTTGTTTGTGNGTTCTGCAAGTGAAACCTTAGGGAAGTGAAAGAGAAGAGGCCAGCTCACCTGCCTGGTGGTGGTGATCCAGCTAATCCAATGTGGGCTTCAGCACAAAACCCCACAACTTTGCCCAGCACAGCAGAGGGTAATAAACACCCTTCAGCAGGAGGGGGGAGCTCCCCCAGCTGCTCCTAAGGCTCAGCAAAGGGTGTGAAAGAAAACACCACAGGGCCAAGACACCTGTGTTTGCTGAAACTCTGCTGCAGACACAGCCACAGACGCCTTGCTTTACCACAGCTTCCTCAGATACAGAGGCTGTGTGGAGCAGCTGAGGGCATGGTTGCTATAGTGCTTCTGAGGCTGTGTCAGCATAATTACTCAGTACAGGTGATCTGCTGTAGAGGAGCCCTAATATCTCAGCAGGTAAACACAGTTTATAGCAACCAAACTGCACAGGAGGAATGTCTACAACACTGCAGACCTCAGGCAAGGAGATGCACGCCAGGAAAAGGACCAGCTCATGCTACACCAGCAAGACATCACTAAACATCCTGGCCACTTCCAGCCCACTGCAACAAGAAACGTATCAGGAAATAATTAAGTAGTCTGACGTATGTTTGAACGTCAACTGTCCTACCATCAACTTTTCACCCCCAAGTGTTTAAGCTTCTATAAAGCCATCACAACAAGGTTTGCATTTTAAGAAGTCTTACACGGCAAGCTTAAACCGCTCTCTTATTCCATGGTGCTGCTGCCATGGACACTTGGTACACAGCCCCAGAGAGGTGCTTTAAAGCAGATATTGCTTCCCAAACTGCAATGTTTGTACTAATGTAACTCCACAAGGCTTAGGGGGATTTAGCACTTGAACAACACTCATTAAAGCAGCCAGAATATCGTTGTTTAGACAAGCCCTTCGTTGAGGAAAGCAGTGCACTCCTCTGAGTTTGGGCAAGAGCCAAGGGAGAAGTATGCATATTAAAACGAGGCTGACAAAATACCCCAGTTACATGCAGAAGGGTGGGGAAGAAGGAAAGAAATGCCTCACTCCCACCCCAGCAGCCTGAACTGCTGTGGTGAGCAGGGTGAAGCACTTGTGTTATGCAGGTCATATCTGGAGTCAACACACACCCTTTGGGTTTTTTAATGGGAAATGGCCCAGCCTGTGTTGGTGGATGCAGTAATGACACTCAGATACCCAGTATCATTTTACCCAGAAAAATACAAAATAACTGGTTCCAACACTGGCTGCACCAAGTATGGAGTAACTTAGTTTAGCCCATAGGCTTGCCATGGGTCCCTTCCAACTCAAAATATTCTGTGATTAAACATCAGGCTGGGCAAGCCAGCTATGTTTTTCTCCAAGTTTGAGCTAGGCGGCTCACGGGGTTCTGTGCCACAAAGCTGCAACCCTGTGCATGGTGCAGGATGCTAGGCATATCACATTAGCTCTGTGACAGCACTGCATTAATGCAAATACTCTGCCTACCTCTTGCCTTCCTGCAGCTGGAGTGCTCAGCCCTGGGCTGTGAGCATGAGAGGAGCTGGTCCCTTCAGTGGGACCACTTCTGCCTCTTGGCTCACCATCATATGCAGGCTGAGAGTGAGCTTGCATAAAGTCTGCTGGGGAGCAATCCCACATCAGGTCCATCCCTGTATATGTGACTTTCATGCCTCAGAAGAGAGCAAGCAAACTGGAGTTTGGTACCTTAAGACAAACAGAGAATGTCCCATTTAATCACAGTCATCTAAGTACCAATACAATTTACCTTTATACCATTTCTATTTACTTTTGCTGACTACAGCCTGCATTAAATGCCAGAGTACTGGACTGGGTTGCTGTAAAAATCAATTGACAGTTTAGTTACTGCTCTCTAGCCTAAGCAAGCATACCAACAGTGGAGAGTAACTGACACAACCGAAATCCCAAGTGTTATAGAAAGACCAGTTATGAGTTCTTCATCATCCTCCTCCCCCGTTTCTCCCCTCCAATGCAAGCCCCTTCATTACAAAGATTTTTTAAAAAGTCTCCTGAAGTAAGAAGTCCAGAAACATTTTGCCACACATACAATTATGTCTCATGCTGTAAAGCAGCATATGGAAAAGCTTTTTCCACATGTAAACAACAGCAGACTCGAGGAATAATGCTGGCTTAACAGTCTCCCAAAAGACCTATACTAAATGAGTAATGTGATAATGTAAGGTATACTTCCACGAAATTCTCTCATGTTTGCTATCTCACAGGGACACTGGTTCATTCAAATTGCTGTGAGGGCAACCTTTTAGAACCAAAGAAAGAGGTGTTGTCAGAACACCTTCAAAGAGGAAAAAGAAAAAGCAGATCAAAGCATTTTTCAGAAAGAAATACAAAGATATCTATCATCTGGTCTGACCTACTGGGCATGCGCAATTTATAGTGGTTTTTTTGATAACTGAAAACAAAGTCTCAGATGAACCAAAGACTGATTCAGTGTTTATCTGACATTAGAGAAGTTCTAAACAACTGCCCCAACACAGGCTATACTGAGAAGCTCGCAAAATTCTGGCTGCTGCCTTGTCTACTTGAGCCAAGCCTTGCTGGCTAAAGGTTATCCAAGAGGCCATTTTTGTGACACAATCCAAACTGGTCTATTTTTTTCCCCTTTCACTTTCCTTTGAGAACAGGGAAAAAAGCTTGGTCAGCTGTACTAGCTATGCTGCAACACTCAGCCTTATTCCCAGCAGACAAAGAACAGCTCTTCCACAGAGAAAAAAAAAGAAATAAATAATGTTCTGGGCAAACTGCATTGTTGTTTTGGGAACACCCAGTCTCTAGCATCCTGACACCACCACTTTAATCAGCCTGAAACACATGACATCGCTCAGGACATATCTAAGCAGCTGATACTCCCATGTCTCCTCTAATCTAAGTGGGTTAGACATGAAATGGTGGCAGCTGCAAAACCAGAAGGAAGTGAAACCTCACTGAATCAATAAAGCATTTCAAGGTGTTTTTTAAGTTTTGTCAAGTTCCACTTTAAATAAGTTTGGAGCAAATAGCAAAAATTTATTTGAGAAATTAATGAACCTGGGAGTGTTTTGAAAAACTGACAGACAAATCCATGGGAGGCAGTTTGTCGTCCAAACTGCGAGATATACACTGGCAGTCTCAGAATTGGATACACAAATTCCCAGTTTCTTCTTTGATACTACTGTAGCAAAGCCCATCCATTCCTGAATATCAGGTCTTAAGCAGAACTTTCATACAGTCATTGTTTTTAATTCTTGGATGAAAAGGGAAAGAAATGGCATTCTCTGTTTTCGCATGACACCATATGTACTGTTAAGCAGGATAAAACTTGGCATTTTAATAAAAAAAATCCCAAACCACAAACAATCCAACAAATGCCCAAAACTCCTAAGACTTTTCACTGTGTCAGCATTTAACTTCTAAGCATTCACACTGGTATTTCCCTAGTTCCTGTTTGCTAGAAAGAAAAGAGAGAATTAAAAAAANGTTACATGAGTATTTTGTGAGCAAAAGGCAAAGAAAAAACCTGGTGGAGAAAGGAAACTGCTACTTTTAAACAATTTTTTGGGGAATAGATTCCAGCCTGGCAGTGTATCACGCATGCAAACTTAGGTCAAAATGTTATTAGAGTTTTGCTGTTTTCTTCAATGAGTACAGCAGACCAAATTCCTCATTCCAGTGGGCCTTTATCCAAAAGCACACGATACCGTGGTGGGGAAATGAAGTTGGTGTAAACTGCTTTAACCTGTATGTGCAGATGGTAACTGAACTTAGCATTGAGAGGAGCAAGACTGCAAATTCCTACCTAGTAATAATTGCTATCTTAGCATGAAAACATCTAGCCTGTAATACAGTGCTATCAAAATAATTACATTTATATATCACGAATCAGTCCAAAGTAATTAAACATAATATTTTTGTAATAAACATCAAAGAAAACCTAAATACTATAAATGGTCACTAATATACTTCCTCACTTCACCCACAGTTCTGTTCCTCTTCTTTCACGTACCTCCTGCTACATTTGGGGGTTGTCCCTCATCTCTCTCTTTATTGTCTTTACATGATCCTATAGCTTTGTTCCTTGCCATTTGGTATTCTTTTTCTCCCACTCCCTCTTCTAGCATAAAAAGTTGGGATTTTTTCAAAGTAAAAATATCCATTTCCCCCCCACCTCCAAACACAAATTTCTTCCCTTTATACTTAAAATCCAGTTCCAACAGATGCTGCTTGATCTCACTACACTGACTGGTATGGAAATTGAAGGTGTTCTCCACAGTACTCTACATGAAGAATGTAAAAGGCTACTTTTTCTGTCCACTGTTACTTCCTGCTGATGCCATCACACTGTCTTCCATACGGAGTTGCTTTAGTTTAGTGTGTCCTGGTAGACTGGAAGAAATTACTGGCTTTGGCTATAGATCCTTGACAAAAAAAACCCAAAGAAAACAAAAACAAAACAAAACAAAACAAACAAACAAACAAACAAAAAAAAAACCCACCCACAAACAACAACAACAACAAAACCAAAAAAAAACAAAGGAGGATTTGCTGTTGTGGAAAGGGAAGGTTTTCAAGAGTAATTGACTCCAGTATAAAAGACTGTATCTGTGTACAGGCAGAATAATTAGTTATTAGAAAGGCAAATGCAAAAAGGAAAAGGCATATTAGGGTAGAGCACGGCAAACATAAGTGTGGGTTGAAATGACAATCATAGTGCAGAAATGTAAGAAAGTAGGGGATGATGATTGCAGGTGTTGACTCATTCACAGTAAACACTTTTACTGCATGATATTTTTCACCTTTTATGTCTCAAATATTTAATGGTATCACTGAAAGATGGTTTTGAATGTTGCAACTTGCCCTCTAGGCAGATGAAACACACAGATTGTGTCCCCACCATTGCCTTGGAATTTATTTTTAAAGTAAACTTTTATTTTCTCAGGGAAAGTGTCAGTCTCTTCATCGAACATCCTTTAACCTAGCCTGAAGATGGAGTAGGAGGTAGATTTTTAGACAGATAACCACGAAAGCTTGACATGGATGAGCAGAGAAACACAAAGAGGGTAATTATTCATAGGATTTGTCTCTTTTTACCAACTACCACGCCTACATTTTTTTCATATATTCCTGTGCTACCGATAGCTAGGCACCTGGCAAGGAACAAAAACTCCATTCTGCTTTTACACATCAGGCAGCCTAAGAAACAGAATGAGGAAAAAAAGTGTTAGCGAGGAAAAAAAGTGTTAGCAAGGAAAAGGAAAATAAAAGTTTCACTCCAGGCAAGAAATTATTCCCAAAATCTTATTTTGTCTGAAATAGTTGTCTTTTAATAGGCTGAAAAATTGCAAGCAGATCTCAGTTAGAGCAACTCCTCAATCTCATTTTGGAAACCTATTTTGTTGAAGAATAATTTGAAATAATATCATCTATTTACATGACTCAGAATAATCACAGCAATTCCAACATATCCACATCGCACATCCTGAAAAGGCACAATATTCTAGGTATTAAAACCAAATAGTTTGTATATCATATGGTATAATGAGTATTCAAAAATGCAGAAATGGTTTTATCACTACTTCTGCCCCGAGTTGCCTGGGGAAACTTAAAACAGTCAAAGCCATTATTTGTTTCATATAATCTGTATATTTAAACTTGCATGACTTCGGAGATACAGAAAAAGTAAATCTGAGTAAGATGCTACAAAATTCTGTGCAACGTTGCAGGTAGAAAACTAACTCAAATTAATTATAAAGTTTTTAATAGGCATTTCTTCCCTATTAATTATATGGAGTTTCTGAATGCAAGGAAATCTAGTGGATCTCTAGGTTCCTGACTTCAATTCTTGCCATCCTGTGTGACCTTAATAAGTCAGAGGGTTGGGACTGATGTTCCAGGATCCATGAGCCTTTCAGCCTCGGGGCTGAGTGTCGTAATGACAGGCTTACATTCCCTGCACATAAAAGAAATTCAGGTATAGATCGAAAACAAGCAGCACGCTCAGTGAGGAGCTAACAAGAGCTTCAGTTTGGGGTGAGGAAACTCTATGAACATAGATGTGTGTGAAGTCCCACCCTGGTGCTTGGCACCTTTATCTTCTTTGGACTCAGAATTTGGAGTCCTCTTCTGGCAGTGAAACCAAAATCTATTCTTTAAAACAATGAATAAAGAGTCCCTGTAGCTTTTTTGGTCTGTGACTTCAGTTCATGTGGCTGCTGGTCACAGCATTTTTCTTTGTGTTACTGCTGGAAAACACCAAGGTCGGTGTTAATAGCCTGCCAAAGGTGCTTAGAGGGTCTTTTGGGCTGTCAGCAGATATAAGATTCCCAATAAGCAATGTTCCTTTTCTTTTACAGTGCAGCTGGAGGAAACAGTGTCCACTTTCTCTGTGCTGCTACCCAGTGGTCAGAGCATTGGCCAGGAAGTGGGAGTTCCTGGGGAGCATTCATACCTCATCCCTGACCACCATGCTAGACTGGGAGGAGGAAGAGCAGGAAGGAAACAGGGAGTCACCACCTTTTCGTTTGAAGTTATGACCCTGTTCCGAAAAGCATGTAAGTCTTGAACAAGGACAAGGCAGCGGAGGGGAAAGACAAAGTAAAACAAGGAGGTGTCTCTCTCATCAAGTTCAATCATCAAAACAGAGTCCTATGTATTTCTGTAGCAAATAGCTCCTGGATAAAAAACAGCACTGGCTTGGGAAAAGTTATCAGAAACCAGAAATAAGTGCCTACAGCTCCCTGTGTCTCCTTCCTTCTAGTTCACACCAGTGCCACCCATTTGCCATCCTTTCCAATAGGGCACAAATTCAACAACTGAGGTGATGAATGCTTCCTTTCCATTTTGCAATCCTTCTGAGCACCTGGGACACTCTTGGGGAGTTAGGAGGTGTTAATGTGAATGCCTTTGAGCTAAAAGGCAATTCTTTAATCCCTGGGTTACTGTACTGAAGGTGAGCACTCTACCAAATACTGCCAAGTACTGTGGCTACAACAGACGAACCTGACTCGTTGGGCTTGGAGAGGTTCCAATCAGCAGATCTCTCTTGGAGCTGCTCCTCCTGCTTTCCAGATCACAGATGGGAACAAAGGGGAGACAGGCTCCAAGATGCCCAGTTTGGGGCAATTCTGAACTATTCTATCCAGAAACAGATTAAGAAGAGTTCAGGTGGCTGCTCAGAGGAGTTTTTCAGAACAGCACTTTTAGTTTACCCATACTGTTTTGCTAGTCCTCAGTATTTCAGGTTACATTTACACAGTTAAGGGGATTGTAGTCAGAGAGTTGGCAAAGTCCAGCAGGATTTTCAGTGGCCTGTAGCTCTGGTACATCATAGTCCAGCTCTTCTCAAAGCAACCCACTCACCAGCATAAACTATTTCACAGACCTTCTGTATGGAAGATTTGGTCTCCTAAGACAGAACTGGTGTCTAACTTACCCATCCCTGCTGTATTTGTGACCTCTAAGGAGGCAGGGTGGCAGGGTTTGCTGCAAATGTACACCTGCAACACATAATAGGGCAGAACACATTACATAAATAAACACATGCTCAGAAGCAAAAAAAGGCCACATCTTCACCCCAACAGAAGGTTTGGGCTTCACACCAAGCTTCAGCCTGGCTGGGTTCAAAGGCAGTAGAGGAGTAACTTCTGGCTTTTTGGTGTCTCTTTGCAAAACAGGAGTCACAGAACTTTGCTCTCGCAAAGGGTAGCTCTAAAGAAAAATGCATTTTTACTCTGGAATGCCATTTATTGTGGCAACATGCCAAAACCCAGATCTAAAAAGGGAGGGGGAACTTTCAGAAGAGTCATCCCATCCTAGGTATTTAGCAACTTGAATGAAGTAAGCCTTAACAAAACTAGCTGTAAAGGAAAACAGTTGAAGGAATGAAATTTAAAAAGCAGTTCCTTTTAGACTGCACAAGTTTTATGTGTTACTATTAGTTCTCCAGTACTTGACTAAATGCATTCTCGAGTAAAGTGCTCTTTTGTGACATACAGAAAATGGAATGCACTTTTAAAAGTAAATATAATATATTTTAGATCATATATCTTAGAAAGGACATGAATACAATTACTAGATATTGTCTTTTCAAAAATAATTCTGCTGTTGGATGTCATCTGCATATGGCTATAGAAGTCCTTATCTAGTTAAAAAAAAAAGGAAGTTGATAAATCATGAAGGAAGGAAATACTGAGGTTTAAAACAGCCACAAATTTGTTTTTCTTCAGCTTATCATTTTGAAAACTCAACTGCTGTAATTCTGGATGAGTTGCCAGATTGTTTCCTTCATAATTCTGCCTCTCTCTTATCCATTCTTTAGGGATCAAAAACAAGCATATTAACTTCAGTCAGTGAACACGCAAATCAAACAAACACATTCCCCTAACTTCAGGCTCTGATTAATTCCACTGGTAGCCTTTGACCTTGATTTCCACAATGTCTTGCAGTGCATAAAGAAGCCTGACCTGGTATCAGAAAATTGCAGAGATTTGGTTTGGAAAAAAATAAAGCCATCCTCATCGCTATTCCCTAAGTACTACATTAAAATCTATAAAACAAAGGGCTGAAATCTGAAGTTTAGGCCTTGGAGCCAGTTTCACAATCTGTTTCCTGTAGCCAGAGTTCATTTGGAGCCAGTGGAAAAAACAGCTTCTAAAAGATAAAAGGCAGTGCTGTGACTTTCAATCAATCTTGGCATTCAGTGTGTGAATATAGCTGTACCAAAGTCTAAAACACCAAAGCTCCAGTTCAGATTCTGGTTCACTCTACTGATCTTGGATGTATGTAGTCATTGTCAGAGACACCCAACAACTCACAATGGGAAAAATAAGATCTAGCCAACTTCTGGAGATCAAAATTTAGATAGAAATAAAGCAAACAGATGTGACATGCCCATTCACAGGAAAATGGGAGACCATGAGTGACAACAGAATAGGATGGGAAGCTGAAGTGGTAGTTAATGTAAAAACAAAACAAACAAACAAAAAAGCCTCCAACAACATAAAAGGCACTGGCAGAACTATTTTCTTTGAACGCCATCAGTTATGATGGGTGGAGGCCTCGAGTGCTTAGAGAAGTCAAGACTCATATTTATTACAGGTAGTGATGATTTCAGCAGATACATTGCTCACAAGGGTGCCAAAGGCCTGGAGGAAGCAGCTGTGTGAAGCAGCCCAGGCCTGTCCACCCTACTGGAACAATGGCAATGCAGCTTCCTTGCAGAAAGGATTTTATGGGAAAAAAGAGACTGGTCTTCCTTCAAAAGTACAGCTAAATGCAAGTTTTAAAGAAACAGTTCCAGAAAACATAGGGATGTTAGATGAAGAAACCAGATTCTTTGCAAATAAGAGAGCTGTTGATGGATGGTGTTGGTGAGCCAGCCCAAGCTCTGTTCGTGGACTCAGAAGTGGTTTCTGTGTCTTTCTCTGGCATAAGAATAGCTTGTTCTGTATCTACCTTCAGTTCTGAGGTCTGAAGAATTTGAGAGTGGGAAATCTGTATGTGAGAAGCTGAAAAAAATTACGCAAGACCTTATGTAGGCCCAATGTCCTGTTTCTAATTTACTCCCAAGCATTCTTTTGTCTTTCTATACACTCAAAATTTTAGTTTCATGATTGCTTCAATGTGACAGCTGCAAACAGTTCTGCCCTTGTTTCCCACTCCTCTTCTCTGCCAAGAGGTGAACTGGATCAAGGAACTGACTTGGCTGAAAATAAAAAATTTATCATAAATGGTACCTTTTTTTTTTGTTTGTTTGTTTTTCCCCTGCAGGAAAAGCAAGGGAAACATCAATACCAGCCTCTTTAGTGGCAGATAACACTTAATCACAGAACGGCTGAGCTTGGCAGGGACCTCTGCAGACCATCTGGCCCAACGCCCCCACTCAAGCAGGGCCACCCAGAGACAGCTACCCCAGGCCGTGTCTAGGCAGCTCTTGAATACCCCCACAGATAGCGAGCCCACAACCTCCCTGGGCAACCTGTGCGAGCGCTTGGCCACCCGCACAGTACACGAAGAGCTTCCTGATCTTCCCAGGGAACCTCCTGTGTTTCAATTTGAGCCCCTTGCCTATGGTACTGTCACCGGGCACCACCGAGAACGCCCTGGCTCCATCCTCGCTGCACCTTCCCGCCAGCTACATACATAAATGTACGGATATATACACCGGTAAGATCCCCCCACGAGCCTTCTCTTCTCCAGGTTCATCAGCCCCTGCACAATTGGGAATTAAAAAAAAAAAAAAATCCTCTCGGATTAACTTGAGTAAAAACACCTCAGAACTGTCGCTTAATGTGAATATTCCGGGGACTTCCCTCCCCATCCCCCTTCCATCTCCCGTGATGACCGGTGTGCGTTTCGCCAGCACGGACAAGTTTTCCCCTTGCCGCCGACGCGCTTACTCAGGATACATGCCGGGCTCCGCCTCTGACACGCCTTCGCGGTCGCTTAAAACATGTGCGCGCTCAAGTGCTCGCGGGTGCAAAGCTCTGAGGCAAACCCGCTACGGGCACTGCTTCACCCCCGGCTGCGGCCAGCCATCGGCGCTCCATAACCTGTCGCGACAGATGGTAACCCCCCGCCCCCAAACCCTAGCAAACAGGATGACGGGAATACCGTGCGCGCATCCCGTAGCCAACGCTCTCCCTTCCCCTTCCCCGGCAGGACCATGGCCTTGCGCCGCACTACCTGCCGGGATTCGTAGTTCCCCTGTACCTCGCGCTGCCTGCCGGGACACATAGTCTTCGGCCGAGAAGGCCGCTGGACCGCCCTTGGGCCGGACTACATATCCCAGCAGCCCCTCCAGGCACAGCCACTCCCCGCTGTGATTGGGCCCCCACGGCTGCGAGTGCTGAAAGACGATTGGCTGGCCGGTGTGTCTGTCATGCGGGCTCCCGGGGCTGGGCGGGGCTCTTTTCCCCCAACCCCGAGTGAGGGGACTGCCGGGGGTCGGTGGCGGCCCCGGCGGGGAGGGCTGAGGGCCGCCCCGGGAGAGGCAGGGCTGGGGCCGCCCCTTCCCTCCATGCCCGGGGCACGGAGGAGGAGCCGCCGGCGCCGCGGGGTAGTGGCCGCCCCTCTCCCCGCCGGGAAAGGCGAAGCCGCAGCGGCGCTGCTCGCTCGGCAGCCCCGGCGCGGGAGGGCGGCGGCTGTCGGGGGCACCGGCCCGCGCTGCCCCCCATGCGGCGCGGACAGCGGGGTCTGCGCTC
>VZTR01014248.1:209303-229927 GCA_013400775.1 Chaetops frenatus
CTCCGCCGCGCCGAGAGCATTGCCTCCGGCGCGGCCGCCGACGGGCTGCCGGTGCCCGCCGCCCGCGACGGGCTGGGCGAGGCGCTGGCCCGCCTGCTCCTGCTGTCCAAGAGGTGCCCCTTCCCCGACGTGAGGGAAAAGAGCGAGGCGATCCTCAGCGGGGTGCAGGTGAGCGCGGCAGACCACCCCCTTCGGCTTTGGGACCGGCCCGGGGGCTGTCCCGGCCCCGTCCCACGCAGGGCACCTTAGGGTTTCATTTGTGTGACGGGGTGGGCGTCTGATCCACCCTGTCAGATTTATCACTGCAGTTAATACGTCCTAAGTGCTCTCCACCCATACGGCTCTGTCCCCGAAGAAACATTTGGAAAAGCGTTACTAAAAGGCGGAGGGGGTGGTAGCGAAATACCTGACTGGAGACACTCAACAACTGGATGCGTTTCTGTGTCACCTGCTCTAGGTGACCCTGCCTTGGCAGTGAAGTTGGACTGGATCATCTCCAGGGGTCCCTTCCAACCCTAACTATTCTGTGAAAAAGCATGGAGTCTTTCAGTGCAATCCAGCAGAAAGGATTTGGCAATGAATGGCTGGAAAGTTGGGGCATCCCCCAAGGAAGCACTAAAATGACAGCTTTAACACTCTAGTTTCAGTCTGTCTGATGAGTACTGTGGTATTACCCGGTTGGCTTTAATAAAAAAAGCAGGAAGGATTTGGATATTAACATCAGTGAAAATATAAATGAGAAGTTTTGGAGCTTTTAAAAGCCATATGAGCGTCAACATTGTTAAGCCAGTGCAGTCAGAATCCCCTTCTTGTTGTTTATTGGTAAATCGTTTCTCCACTGGCATTGATAGGATCCAAACTATTTATTTTTCATAGTTCATAGGCAGCCTAGCCAATAGAGGATTACATTTACTGACCTAATGCTAACAAAAATAAATGTTACTTTGTACTCTTCCACTCTTACAGTCTAATTATAGTTACTTACATTGCTATTCTCTTGCTCACCTCAGTTTTTTGTGCAGGTCTTGGAATTCTTGTATCAACGGGTCCGTCAGCACTGCTAAAATTACTGCTTGTTGCAGAGTAGGAAAAGGAAATATGGGTATTTCTTTTAATGACAAGTAAATACATAGAGCTCTGCTTGGAGGTAGCTGCCTGATTCTCACTACAGTGCTGTCTCTCCCTGAACTTTACAGGTTGAATATAGGGAAATCCAGGGAAGCATAATAACAATAATACATGAAAGTATTACAGAGATAATAATTTATACATTATGTACATACATATGTATAACATGAAAAAACAATATATGTTGTGTGTATAGAAACATTCTGGGTTTGGGTTATTGGAGCTGAAAGAGTCTCTGTTTATTTTGTCTAACTTCTCAGTAGTGTGCAGTGTGATAAATACAGTATAATTTATTTTACCCGGTTTGGGCTGTGTGTGGTGTTTTTCTCAAAGCTGATCGTTTCACACAGTCTAAGTGAAAAGCTTGACAGCTTTTCTTTAAAAACTGAAGCCAGTGAAACAAACAACGACCCCAAACTTGAATATTAAGTTGAAGACTTATCTGGCATCTTCTCTGTTGAAGGTTCGTGTGAGAAGTGAGCCTGTTAGCAGTGAGAATGATGAGTCACTGCAACAGACTGCTAAGGGAATACTTGTTTTTGTCAGGTTCAAGATACCAGAGTCTATTCAAAGGCCAAACAGATGGTGATCTCTCACCTAAATTTTGGGAGGAGGTCAGAATACAGGACCGGATGTGTCTCTTTTAGGTTTTTATGTATTTGAAGTTAGAGGCCTGTTCAACTATTAGTGTGGTTTAAAAACTTTCTTACTAGCTTTTTTTTTTTAACTAGGCCAAAAAGTTCTGGCAGAAAATGTCCACCTTCATACAGCAAATGCAAGTTCAAATACCCTGGTCATTGCTGGCTTGATTAATAAACGCAGATGTGAAAGGTTTAATAGCTGTGAAACCAGTTGCATACACACAAGCTGCAGGAAAAGTTTACCAGCGAGTTAAGCAAAATAAAATCAAATATAACATTATTTTAAGAAAGTCTTTAAAAGCTGCTTTTGTAAATTTTCCTTTTTAGGAGCATAGATCTAAGAGAGAAGTATTCTGTATTTTATGAATTTAGATCTTAGTTGTTGTGTCCGTACTCATAAATGAAAATTTTCATTGTAATCTTTGGATCTGCATTTGTTGGAGAAATAATCCAATGCAAGTATTCTGTTTTGAATAGTGAAGACTGTTGTCAGGGATTAAATGGTTTTTTGATGATTAATGACCAAGAAGCATTTTGTTCAGATCTCTGCAGTGAAGATGGCAGATAAAGCTAACTATTAAATTAAATATTATCACCCCTTAGAACTTGTGACTTTCAGCAGTGCTTCCAAAGGTAAATAGCTTAGTAACATAAAAATGTGAAATCCCATTCAAAACAGCATCAGAGCTTGTATTACTTTATCTCCCTGTTTTGGGATCTGAAACAATATTGAAGTCCACAGCAATAGGTACAAATATGCTGCCTGAAGTTATTAAATGACATAGAGCCCAGGGCGCAGAGGCAACTTTGAGCCCAGGAGTTCTCCTGTGAACCGAGGCTGCCCTCTTTCTCTCCTGTGGGATGGTCCAGCCCATACTGGAAGTCTGAGCCTGGACTGATACATTTCTTTTTATCCCTCCCCACCCCAGCCACCTCAATATGGAGAACTATAAAATGTGCTTTATTCATCTTTCAGATTTGCTTCCAGCATAAATCGGTGAGGAAATCAAAGATTAGAATTTTCCGTGTGGTCTGATTGCTATTTCTTACTTTGAGTTAGTGCCCTCTTGCCTGTTGGGGCAGTCAGCAAATATTTAGGCATGAGCAACTGTGCTCCTGGTGATTTTGCACCTTTGTGTCTAGAGCAGGTTGGTAGAATGCATTATATGGCTAGTGTAAGCTGCAGGCTTGGCAGCAGCCTGTGTCAGCATGGCATCCCTCTAAGCCTGCCTTTGTTATGTTTTGGGGGTTTTTTCCCCTGGATAAAAATTCCTCTGATATATGGTGAAATGCTAAGCATGCAGCTTTCTTCTTTGCTATTAATAAATAGCATTATTAATGCTATTATTAATAAATAATATTGCTTGTATCAATAAATTTAATTTTNTCTGATTTTATTTTTTATATATATATTTTTTATTTTTATATATTTATATATAACATATACTTTTTAATCTAAGAACATATATCTATTTTCCCATTTAAAACAGGCAAGTTGTTTTAGTAAGAGTTATTATAAAGACAGTGTCAGCACAGTACCCTCCTTTTTTCTAATCAAAACATTTTTGCTTTTATTAATAAAAGCAAGTTCCTAAAGCCACTTCAACCTCAATAGATAATTTTAAAAATACTTTAAAGATATTTCAATTGCAATGCTTTAACCAAGTGAAAACAGTTGCAATGTTTGCATTTGAAAATGTTTGATGAATAGTTATTGAGGTAAAACCCCCAGTACGTGTTATAGGTTTTTGATAAATTCTTGCTCATGGGGTATTTTGTATGTATTTATAGCATAGTGCCTATGACCTTGCAGAATAGTGCATTATTCCTCCCAGTGTGCTGGGTGTCTGCACAGCTACACAAATATATTGGGAAAGAGCAACAGTGGAATGTCTAAACACATGCTCATTTAAAGTCTTCTGCCAGCCTCAATTGGATCAATCAGATGTATATGACTGTAATTTAAATACAAGGTGTCTGTCTGTAGCTGGAGAAGAATCACTGAAAGGAGATTTGGTAATTAAAATCTCTTGTAACCATCCAGTGGAGAAAACTCAGCAGAACATACTGCTCTCCATGGATATGTAAATTCATTCTCTTCATAAACAAAGAGAATACATAGATGGAGGGCAGGTTCTGCAGGTGCAACAAGATGCTAGTGTACACAGGATAAAAGATGAAAACAGCAGAATGAAACTCTTAAGTGTCCAAAAGTGTAGAATTTGGCATGCAGAGCTTGATTGGGGGCAAATATAAGGAAGAAACAAGCTCAAGCTCTTTGAGAAGTAATCTAATGATACTGAACATTTGCACTGAAAGGCAAAATTTGTAATAAAAAAGGACCTGCACTCTCTGTTGATCTTTTCATTGAGGTAAGCAAAAGAAATGTACAGAAAGTGCACAAATGTATGCATAAAGCTAGGATGGTCAAAAACATAACAAGGCATAGCTAGAATGAGTATTTGAAGAAAGCAAGAAATGAAAGAGCCACAGATTAATAGATTAACAGATAATGCTGAGGTGATTGAAACATTTTCTGAAATGGTTAATCTGGAAGGTGGGGGGGAAACCTGTCGATCGCTTGGATAAGCAGCAGATTTTTCATCTGGTAGGGCCTGATGACATTAATTCCAAGGTGTTTAGAAAAGCATCTAGCTGAAGCAATCTCATGTAGTGGATTGCAATTCTGAGATAGTGGAGGGAAGTAGCAGACTCACATTAATTGGTGCATAGCTCTTCAGTGTGGGTTGGATGGGATGGGATAAGACGAAGCTGATGGATTTTAACTGTAGCTCAAGGAAAAAATACTGGACCAGTGTTGGAACACATTTTTAGTGCCTGGGAAAAGAAGTCGAGCAACAGCCAAAGCAGACTTATCCAGGATAAATTCTTTTAAATCCAGCGTTGCTATTGCTTCTGTGATAGAGTAACAGGCCTTGTGGTGCAGAGAGATTCTATAATATTAATAGGTCGATGTACTAGAGTCCTCAATGTTCACATGATAGTTTTATTAACAAGCTAGGGAATTGTGATCTATGAACTACACTTTAGTGAGTAAAATCAGCTGGAAAACCATCCCCAGAAGGCAAGCGAGGTCAGGTAACAGGTACTTGGTACAGGCTCTACAAGGTCTTGGGCAGCCAAATCTTGATTAACAAATTTTTATTGAATAGATTACAAGCTGGGAGGGAAAGTAAGAATACTGGAGAGCAACCATGTAATTTAAAATTACTTTAATGTGAGCTTGTATCATATCTTCTGGTCCTTTGGAGTTTTTTGTGAAGAAAGTTTGAAGTACTTAGTGGTGGTATGGTTGGCTAAAAGGAGGCTTAAGATAATATGTTCCCAAAGAAGTGGGGATGAAAAACAAAGCTGCAAAAACAAAGAAAACACTAGAGTGAATGAACAATTGATCAAAATACCAGAAAGACTTGGGTTGGACATCTGGGGAAAATTTCAGTATTTCAGTTAGTCTGTTAGGATAGACGATTAGTCATGTTCGTTACTAGATCTAAACTGCTCTTAAATGTCAGGCAGGAGCAAGGTGCTTATTTGATCTCTTCCTTGGAAAGGCAGAGCATTGCTAGCTGGATGATTTTTCTTTCCAGCCTCTTTTTCTGTGTTTTGTATTGGTAACTACATGGAAGGAGTTCAAGCACTGTCTAAATCCTTTCCCTTTGGTCTTCAAGACTGTATTTACCAGACAAATAGTGCTCAAACTTCTGGTCTGAAACCTGTCTCTTACATAAAAGCATCAGGTGGGCTTGAGGGGGTGGTTTTGATTACCTCTTTGTTTTCTCAGGCTTACTGCTTGCAGTGGTTTTAGTGGCTTTAGTGGATAAATGTATCAGAATTCCACAGTTTGCCAGAGGCTGTTATGACACAGAAGAGAGAGGTCATGTCAGCAGCCAGATATATCTTCTTGTGTTAAAACGTTGAAGGATGAATTGGGATCTAGGCTTGCTTGGCAGAGGAGATGGAATGGAATGGAATGGAATGGAATGGAATGGAATGGAATGGAATGGAATGGAATGGAATGGAATGGAATGGAATATCCTTCCTGTCCAAATTCTGGCAAAACACTAGTATGGTTTAAATTAAATGAGCATCCAGAAAGGATGGGAAGACTTCTAGTCACAGCCAAAGCAGACATTGTGTTCTCTTTCTCTGCTGCTGTGGTAGGACAAATAAAGCCTCTGCAAGGAGAGGAGGTAGTAATGCCCATGTGTGCATCCATAAAGGATAAAATAGGAGTTACTTTTCTGTTTCATTGCTGTATTTGTTCTAGCAATGTGAACTCACAAGAGAATTCACCCTTTTCTTGGTGAGTGCTCCATGTCTGAGCTCTGTGGTGCACGCTTGTTAGAGTAATAAGGGTGAAAACTATGCTCATTGCTCCCAAATGGCTTATCCTGGTGAGTGGTATTATGGAAGACTGGCTAACTTTCCAAATCTTAATCTTCTTTGGTGTAATCTTTGATAAATTACTTTATAACTTTTTCTAAAGTCTTTTTAGCCTTTCTGTACAGCATAAGTAGTTTTCTTTGGTGAACTTTGAGATCTGTAGCTAGGCAGATGTCTTAGTGTCTTGGTTAGATTGTGTGATTTCTTTTGTCCAAGTTATTTGACTGTGTCCTGCTGCATGATAGGGATGTTCCCCTGTGATGCTTACTGTTGGTCAGCCACCATAGAAAGGTGTCTCAGCTGAAATTTATAGTCTGTTCAAGCTTAACAATTTAAATATGGTATCCTCACTGGTGGAAGTGAATCTGATCCATCTGGAAGCTGACTAGGCTCTCTGCACGATGCCGACACCCGAATCAGTTCCTGTTTCCCACAGTGCTCTTATGTACAGTGAATTAAAACAGCCTTTTTTGTGAGTTCACTTCATAGCAAAAGTATGTTCTGTCTCTTGCAGCCATTGGATGGAATGGATTTAATGATTCATTGTTGGGTGCTCCCTTGAAAATCCATGTGTTGGATTTACCAGATCACTAGTTTAGAAAACATCTGTCTGTTAGGGACTTTTTTGGTGGTGTTTAATACTCTTGCTTTTCTCAATATTGAGAGAGAATACTGAAGTAATGACATGATGCTTGAAAATGATTAGTCTTATTTACAGCTTTTGCTGTGTCTGCAGTAGTTATTGTAAACATGTTCTGATAGTGGGTCTGTACCACATGTGTGGGGTGAGGCTGGCTGGAGATGTTAAGGGAGAAGAATTTATCTTGACATGCCAGGGAATAGTCTGAGCAGGGGTGTGAACATATTTTTTAAAAACTTAAATTGTCAATAAAACTTGGATGGCCTTAACTGACTCTTCCTTCCTTCAGCCTACTTGCTTCCTTTCTTATGGCTTCAGACTGTGTGGGGAGATGAAGGGAAATTTTCTTTTGTTGAGCTTGTCAACTGCAGAACTGCCTGACCTTGGGAATGTCTTTGGTTGGAATAAGGAGTTGCTTGAAAACAGTGGAGGTTCTCAAAGTGATGCAAAGTAGGGTATCTGGGGTACTTCTTATGCTGTTTCTGTGTTCAGAGCCCTTCCATAATTTTCCATGCTAATGGTATGCCCACTCTTCTTGTATGGAAATGAGCTTTGCTTAGTCAACCTTTTCTTATAATTGTTCAAAATTACTTGATCTCTAAATTTATGAGTTTATGTGGTTCTGCTGAATTGATTTTCAGGACATCATAACTAGAATTTTTATTTTCAAAAGAAGTGAAGCATGAAACACACATTTGATAATATCTTGGTTGATATTTATTTTTTGACAGCATTGAAGTGCTTTAAAACTGAAGAAATATAACAAATGTTTCCTTATCTCTTAGTGTTTAGTAATGAGGTAAGCAATTATAGGGTGTACATTGGTGGCTTAGTTAAAAAGTATTTGTTTCCTGCCTTTTTATTTTTTAATAGGAGCTAATACTTAGAGATCTGTAGAAACCAGAAATGCTTCAGCTTGAATGCATTTTGTAATTAACAGCATCTGTTCTCCTGATCTAGCAGTTACTAAGTCACATGAACTCTTTCTTAGATTTTTTTAAACTTTCTTTTGATTCTGCTTCTCCTTCTAGAGGTGATTTTAGAAGTTGGCTGTTCATTTCAACTCATACCTGCATATGATCCTTTCCAGTCTACACTCATATTCTAATGTCTACTTAGGTCTCTATCTGAAATTGTCTTTCTTGCTCTGACATGAATAGTGTATGGGTGGCAGTGATCCTTTTCCTCCCTGCATTGATTTTCCTAAAAGTTCACTCTAAGTTTCCAAAAAGCCTATTTATTTATAGTTTTTTGGCTTTTAAAAAATCAAATAATTTGTTTGTCCTGTTTTTTATGTAAATAACTGTCTTCATTTTGGGCTCATGGCATACATTTGGATGCTTTTTGCTCACAAATGGGGAAATTCTAGGTATCTTGAGGAGATGTTCAAGCAAAGGGAAAAGCACAAAGATTTTGGAATGTTTTGTAAATTAACATACAGTATTAAGTAAAAAAAAAAATTGACTTCTAGGTTATGTAGAATAATGTGTCTTCTGTTAGCCTGACCAAATTATATTACTTTAAAGAAAATTATATTGTCTTACTGTGACAAGTGCAAAGGGAGCACTGAAGACATACTTGCTGTTTTGTCATCTTACTCTTGACTTTTTCTTCAGGTCAGGGCTTCTCCTTTTAAAATAAACGTAGTGGAAAAGTACTGAATATACCATTGTGAGTCAGAAAAAAACAGTTTTGAAAGCTTGATTATATTTTCCTGTGGATACCAAGTGTTTAAATTTCCAAAAATATGGTTTGCTGTCAGTATGGTTTTCTATTCCAGTAAACTGTTTACAGTTTAAGAGGGGTTGGAGGGTGGGAAAAGTTTAGGTCTCTCTCTAGAAATCAAGTGAAACAGAAATCTTTGCTTGAAGCTACATAAATGAATTAAATCCAAAAAGTTAAGTGGTGGCGTTTTTTCTTGTTTACTGCTTTCCTGATGTTCTCAGTGACTTCTTTTTTTTTTTTTTTTTTTTTTTTTTTTTTTTTTTTTTTTTTTTGGTCAGTTTTTTTTTTTTTTTTTTTTTTTTTTTTTTTTTCTGGAAAGCTTAGGTTAGATTACTGCCAAAAGTTGGTTTGGGAAGGTGAACTGGTTTAGTTCTATTTATACCTAGTAAACAATTTACCATTTTCCTTACTTCAGCTTTATATAGAAACCAAGCTTGGTCTTTCAGGTAGTTTTGGGTTAAAAGTATCACCCCGTGTTGTGTTCTAGTGCAAGAATATTACCCCAAAATACACTGAGCTGGTATTTAAAAATAGAGGTGATGCTGCTTATGTAATCTGATAATGTGTCCCTTCTGTGCAACTGCAAGAACTTACTTCCAGTTCAGGCACTGTACTATAGGAAAGCACTGAAAGCTGCTTCTGAAAACATGTGAGGTTTTTTTTCCTGTAAATTAGTCAGAAATTGTATCTCTCTTTTACTACTATGCCTTCTGAAGTCAGTAATAACGTTTTTTTGGTGGCAGGTCCTTTTTCTGCCTAAAGAGCTGGCTGGCTTTGTGGGCCTAAGCTTTGAGAAGCAAGGTGTACCACCTCTTCACCAAATTTCCCTCCCTGGGATACTCTTGCTTGCTATTGAATAGTTTCTAAACAGTTTTCTTCTGAGACAAATGTTTTTGTCAAGGATTCCTTAACTCCTAGAGAGTAAACATGGAATAATATGACATTTATTCAAAGGAGGAACAAACTTGAAAATGGAAACTTATTTAAAGCTCTAAAGCCTTTCCTGTGTGGCTTTTATTTTTTTTCTTTTGTTTTCTTTTTTGGGGGGAGGGGGACTGTGTTTGTTTTTGGGAGGAGGGAAACCTCTTTTCTGAAAGATTTTTTTTCCATTGCAGCTTGTTGCTGAGCCTGTTGCTGGTGTTTTGGTGCAACAAAACTTTTAGCTTTAAATGCAGCCTGTTTGCCAACAGCACATTCCACTGAGATTAAACAGTTTGTTTGGATTTTCCATTTATTTAAATTTTAGTTCTAAACTAGTTTCACACTGATATGCATGTAGAAGAAAGACTGAAGAAAGGAAAACATATAAGAAAAACTTTCTATTTCTGTGAATTTCTAGTCAGTGCTGAGTGCAAGCTTATGTCCCTTTAATAGTACTAAATATTTGGCAACTGCAGTACACAAAACGTTTTCTGGAGCTCATCGTATTTTAAGTCATTACCAGGATAAGATTGCTTTTGATATTTGCTGTGACTTCCTTTGTATCCATTCTGTCCTTCCTACTTGTGTTACAGAAAAGATTTTGGAAACCTTGTAACTTCACCTAGATGACATTTTATTAAGAGTTGTATTTGTAATGGTTGCTTATATTTACCTAGAAATTGATGTATAAATAGTGTTCTGTAAAAGAAGCTTAATTCTGACATTTTTATTGCTACTGTTCT
Source organism: Chaetops frenatus (assembly GCA_013400775.1). NCBI lineage: Eukaryota > Metazoa > Chordata > Aves > Passeriformes > Picathartidae > Chaetops > Chaetops frenatus. The sequence continues at coordinate 219,506 of VZTR01014248.1, forward strand.
GTTCCATGAGGCAGGAAAATAAGCCAAATGGAAATGGTTTTGTCTGGCTTTTCGAAGGCATATTGGTATCTTGGCTTGTAGTGTTCTTTTTTTCCAGCAATTCAGAACATGGCAGCTCTGCTTGGCTGATATTGTCTATAATCTGTCAGAAGAATATGTAAATTGAGAATGTCAAATGTTGCTTCTTTTTCTTTCATTATTTGGTGTCAGGCCATTCTGTTGAAGGATTCAAGGTTTTGAGTAAGGTTTCACTAGGAATGAAAGCTGTTTTTTAATGCAGAAGATAACCATTTGTAACACACGCTGTAAAAATCTTAATTTTAGATTCTAAAGGTAGTAGTAGGTCTTTGTAGCTTATGCATTAAGTGAATACCTGAGACTGAAGCATTGACTATTTTGTGTTCTTTCTGTTTATTGCAGGTTTCTGTATGTTTGTGTATAATGATAATAGACTTGGAAAAAGTGCTGATTTTATACACTCTGAATTTGATGTGCAGATTTTTACTCCTAAGGGCAGTAGAAAATACAGCTACTTCATGGTGCAAAAATTAATTTTGTAGTGGTAAGCTGGGTGGAGTGACAAGCCCTGCTGTTGAGCCCATGTCTACTTAATTATTCCTTCTTGCTGGCTTTAATATAACTGTTTTGCAGTAGCGCACCATGCTGTCCTATACATACACTGCTAGTAGTTTTAGCTTTTATACTGTGTAGTAAAGAATTCTGGGGCTAAGATTTGATCCAGCCACACCTGGACCCCTCTCTGAGAAGAAGTTTAGGAAGCAATTGGTTCCTTTCAGCACCTTGTATGTAATTCACCATACCAGTGCTCGTGGGCAGATCTGTCTCTTAACCTTGAGGAGTGTCAAAAAGGAATATGTTAGAGGAACCTGATGTTATGAAAGTGGACTGGTCTTTCATAGTATAAAGTGATTGGCTGCCACTCCCATATCTACTAGGTCAGCTTAGCAGCTTGTCTGCCAAATCTTTGCCTCAGTGTTAGGATGCTGATTTGGGGTTAGTTAGGCCAGACTGGTTTAGTGTAGTTCAACACCAAAACCAGCACATGGCCTGAGCTCAGCCCACCACTGATAGCTTTGCAAATAGGACATTGTCCAAGTTGCTTGACCACATTCCAGGGTAGAGTATCCTGCTACAGTACTACTTGAGTATTTATTTAAAAATAAGAGCAGACAATCCAACTAGGCAGGACTTGTAAAAAGCATTGAGCTCCTTTGTTGTCTAAAACTGCTAAGAAATGTAAGTGGAAATCAAATTGGAAAGAGCATGTGCTGTAAGTTTTTATTATGTGTATACAATATAAGTGACAGGCAATCTAACAAAGAACTAACTCTAAATTCTTAAGACAAGCATAATTAATTTTGAAAGAGAATAAAGTGATTTTCCTAGGGATAGTATTATGTGAAATATCTTCTCCTTTTGTATGTAACAGAAGCCAGGGATGATATAATTTAATAGCCTTATTTGAGGCTTGATTCCTTTATCTGGTGCAACTGTAGATTCTGATGCTCATTGAGATCAAGCTCTCCATTTCCAACAGACTATGACGGTCTTCATGTGGATAATAGTCTGTAAAGTACTTTCTTTACAAAATGGTGTGATACTGCTTACATAGTTTGTGCTCTCTTTGAGAAGTCTTGAACCCTGAGACTTCAAAATGGCAAGGGGAAGATTCTTCTAGGAAGTTATTTGAGTTCTTAACAATTCTGAACATTATAGAATGATAAAAAATTGAAGCAGCATGCTGTATAATATTCTGTTGCAACAATATTCTGTTACTATAAGAAAATATAGAAGACAAACTGCTATTATGTTGTTGTGGCAGTTGCTTTTCTTCACTTAATTTGGTGGGATAATGACTCTTTACAGAGTGTGGTCTGATTTGGAAATCCGACATCATCTGCAGGAGTGCATCCTAAAGGGAGTGCTCTCATTATTGACGCTTTGTGTTTGTATGGGGTTTGCATGGCAAGATCTTGGTTTCAGAGTAGCTGCAGGGGTGACCTCTGTGAGAAGCTGCTGAAAACTTTCCCTATGTCCAGTTGGCTCCAAGATGGGCCTGTCACTAACCAAGGCTGAGCCCATCAGTGACAGTGGTTGTACCTCCGGGGTAATGTCTTTTAAGAAAGGGAGAAAAATCCTGGGCAATAGCAACTGCAGAGAGAGAAGAGGAATGAGAATGTGTGAGAGAAACATCTCTGCAGACAAGGGCAGTGAAGAAGGAGGGGGAAGTGGTGTTTTAGGCACCAGAGCTGAGATTGCATCGCAGCCCATGGTCCAGACCATGGTGAGGTGGGATGTCCCAATGGAGGTCTGTTGAGGAGTAGATCTCTACCTACAGCCTGTGGAGGATCCACAGAGGAGGTGGTTGCCTGAGGAAGTCTGGCAGCCTGTGCTGTATCAGGCTCCTGGCAGGCCCTGTGGAGAGAGGAGCTGTAGAGGGTTTGCTGGCAGGATTTGTGACTCTGAGGGTGACCCATGCTGGAGCAGTCTGTTCCTGAATGGCTGTGCCCCACTGGAAGGGACCCAAGCTGGAGCAGTTCATGAAGATCTGCAGCCCTGGGGAAGGATGCTCGTTGGAGAAGTTCTTGGAGAACTGCCTCCTGTGGGAGGGACCCCTGGAGCAGGGGAGAAAGGAACAGCAGACACAGTGTATCTGACCACAACCCCATTCCCTGTTCTCCTGCATTGCTAGGGAAGAGGAAGTAGAGAAAATTGTGAGGGAAATTAAGCCCAGGAAGAAGGTGGGGTTGGGGGGATAAAATGTTTGAAAATTTGAGTTTATTTCTCATTAGCTTACTCTGATTTATTAATAATTTTAATTAATTTCCCCAAATCAAGTATGTTTTGCCTGTGATAGTAACTGTCCTTACCTTGACCCACGAGCTTTTTTTGTTATATTCTCTCCCTGTCTAACTGAGGAAGGGTGGGATATAGCAGCTTTGGCGGGGACCTGGCATGCAGCCAACATCAACCCACCTCAGTGTTGGAACTAGTTCTTTGGTGTGTTTTCTTGAGAGTGAAATTTAGAATTTGCTGGAATATCAGTGTTTACTTGGTTAATACAAAGTTGATTGGTGTCTCAAAAAAAACCCTTTTTGTGAAAATGTGCTGCTTTTGACAAAGTGCTTGCAGGGAAAGGCTTCCTCAGTAATGACTGGAAGTCCCATGAAGAATAGGAAGAAAAATACACTTAGAATAGCCAAAAACTATGAGCATGAAGGTCTCACCTTCCACTCTCTGGTTTGCCTCTCTCAGGTAAGTGACTTGCTAAGGCAGTTGAGCAGACAAAGTAGATCTTCTCAAGCAGTAGAACTTTGATGTTTGCATTTAAAGTCGTAAAAATCTTAGAGTATTTGCCTTGGATGTATGAGTATCTCATTCAGGTATTACTGGGATCTGTACTGAACTGGAGTTTGGAACTCGCTCTGCCTCATCTCAAAACTTAGCTTGGTCCTAAAGGTCATTTTTATTGGCAAGATGTCACATTGAGAAATAAGTACCTGAGGTCTTAAAACTTCATCAAGTTCGGAAAAAAACACATTTTGTCCAGATGCTATGCAATTTGTTTACCTCAGTCCAAAAGTGCTTTATATTAAAGCCAAAGTAGTGAGGACACTTTGAAGGCCCTGTAAGGTGGGTAAAGGATTTAATCTGAGTAGTGGTAATCCAGTTAGATTAATGAGGTGAGTTGAACAAGAATTTTGGTGAAGACTGAAATATGCTAAAATAACTTTTCCAGTCATAAGGTTAAGTATTTATCTTCTGTTGCTTTTTAGAACACTTCTAAGTATGCTGACTTCAGAAAACTAAGATGGAGAACATGTTTGTATGGCTTTTTTAAAGTTTAGCTTCTGCTATCTTTTTTTTGAAGAGGGGAAAAGAGTATGTTGTGCTACAGAATTAGGGCATGATATTTTTTTTTTTTTTTTTCTTTATTCAGATGAAACTTATTATGATATTAATCACATCTGTTTCGTTAAATTGTTGTAGATGGATATGGGGGGTTGAGGTTTTTTCCTTGATTTTTTTCTGAAAATTTTAATTTTGAACTGGAGTATTTATTGTCTTAGCAGTAGCATTTTGACCACTGACTGTTACATTTGGAGGGAACTGCTTTACTCAGGGTAGTTACATTAATACCATCACATGATCTAAAAATTATAGATCAAAAATAATCCATCAGGTACTTCATTGAAAGTGTTGTGTACCACAAACATTATCCTGAAAACAAATCACAACTGCTTATTATTCCTGGGAGCAGCCCTAAGTTGCCAGAATGACTGCTCCTGTGTGGTAGAGTGAAGCACACATGTGCTTGCAGGGTTGAGGCCCTGTGCTGGTTGGTCTGTCTGGAAGCATCTTGAAACGTTGCTGCAGGCTTCTGTTTCAAAATGCTCTTAGTACTTCCATTTGTTATGAACAATCGTGTGTCTCCTTTCACAGGTTTCAGGTTTCCTGCAGCCTCAATGGCCGTAAGGTTTGTGATCACTGTGCCAAACTGACACTCACACTTGTCTCTTAATCTGAGAAGTTACACTGTGAGTAGAAAGATGCAGGAAGCAAGTTTTGGATGGGCCATATGGAGCCTGGAAGCACAATGTCTCTATTTTTTGTGGTGGTGTACCTTTCAGCAGGGCCTGAGAGGTTAAGTGTAGTGGCATATGAATGCAGCTGCAGTATTTTCAGGACTATATTGGCTCAGTGTGAGCTACCAGGTGTGCCAGTTACCACAGCAGTAAATAGACATTCCTCCCTTGTACATACTTCACAGACTCCACATGGAATGAATTTAGGCTGGTGCACCTGATCCGGAAAGATGTAATGAATTAGAAGAAACACTTGGGGGAGACTTAATGTCTCATGTTTTGTTTCCAGTTTTTGATTAGTTTGAAGTAACATCAATATGAATTGAGCTGTATTACTCTAAAACCCTTGAAAAATGAAACTTTTGTCCATTTTGTCTCATGCTATTTCTGGTTGCAGAATAGTAACATGAAAACTTCTTGAGATGGGGCATATATTTAGGTGGTTTTTTGTTGGTGATGATAACTTGCTAGCTTTCTTTAGAAATAAGGTAATTATAACTGACTTCAAGGTATGAAAGCAGTGATGATTGGCACAGTTACAGGAAAGGGAGAAGAGGAGCATGCCTAAATAAGAAGTTTATGTTAATAGGTGAATCAGCACTTCATATATTAATTGTGAATACTCACCGCTATATTCAAATTTCATGCCTGTGTCTATTTTAATTCATGCTTGTCAGTATTTTAGTTTTGTAAGGCATTGATCTTCAACTGAAACTTCCCTAATTTTACCTCTGTATTGTTAATTAAGCCTTTGCATCGATATGTCTTTTAAAAAACCAAAACTGGAGGAAGGAAAGGAGAGGCACTAACTGCAAGAAGCCACCTCTTCTGAACACAGGAGGCCTACATTTCCACATATTAAAAAAAAACCCCAAAGCCAAACAACAGAAAAAATTCCCTGCCCAACTACAGTGATGTTTTAATAATTGAAAGAGTGGGGTCAAAAAAGGTGAGGTTTGTGAAGGAAATCCGTCCTGAGTGTGTATGATGGTGTCTTCTGTTGTTGGCCATGGCATAGACCTTTCCCAATCTAACCAGAAAACACTAGTATAGGTGCTAAGTGAAAATAATAGCTATAATCAGTCTATTTTCTTTTTCTGAAGGAATTAGCAAGGGATCTATATGAAGGACTTGAAGGGAAATGAAATTATTGGAAAACTTGGGTAAATAACTCTTAACCTTAATTTTGAGCTCACCAGTGAAGAATTTTAAACTAACACATGGCAGCTAAACAGTTTTCTAAGAACAGATTCAACAAAAGAGTAGGTGCTAGTTGGGAAGAGAGGGCTGACATTTAATGTTTTAGGACTTTTTAATTCCTGATAAACCAAATTAACCAATAAACATGTTTAAGCCATCTCTGGAATAAAATAAATTTTTCTGCTGAACTGTATTATTTTACGTAAATAGTATGTTGTGTGGTAGTGTTGCTATTTGCTTTTTTTTTTCTTTATTCCGAGCAGAGTAAAACTATTGCATTGTCAAGGCTAAAATCTATTTAAGGAGAGATAGTAGAAAACAGAATTCTTTGGCAGTCCTCACTTGCTAGAAGAAACCATATTATTTGCTGTGCAGCGATGGTGCATTACATGGGAGTTCATGATGTGTGCACAGAGGGACCCTGCATGGTGAAACTTCCTGGCTGCATTTTAGCTTTTATCTTGCTGTATGGCAAGGCCTCATCCAGTGGGAAAGGTGCTCTACTTTGTCCTACCCTGGCTGTAGAAATGACCCAACAGACTGATTGTGTCCCCAGAGATTTACTACCAGTGTCTAATGCATAAGAACATAGGTGGTACTGAAAGAAGGGGGGCTGGAGCTTCAGCCACTTGGGATACGTTTAGGTCATGATTGTGACAGAGCTTACTATGCAGTATTTTCATTGAACAGTTTATCCCTGCTTTGTCATTGATATATCATTCACAATAACAATAAAAGAGGTGAGGTTCTGCAACAGATGGCACTATAGGAAAAGGTAACCCTAACAGGAAAAAGTTCTCCCTACAGTAGAAGGAAAACTTAAAAACTGAAAGTTGAAATAGTAGACTCAACTTCTGGTAGTTGCTAGCATCAGAATGCTTTGCTTTTCAAACCTGATGTTTTTATAGTACAGCTGCTGGGGTTTTTGTTGGTTGGTTGGGTTTCGGGGGTTTGTTTGTCTGTTTTAAATGGAATAAGGTATCTTCAGATTTCTGCACTTACAGCAACCAACATGGGGATTCCTCTGTCCTGTGTTATAATTCCTTGTCAAGACAAAGGTTCTGGTTTTCACTAAGTCACTGAAAGACAATTATGCAGTCTAAAGACAGGAGCTGAGTTCAGGAAGCTTATGTTTATGACCCAACTCAGAGCTTCAAAAGTCAGGATCCTTCTAACCCTATCGCTAAAGTCAGTGAGCATCTAGGCAGAACCTCATCAGCTGTTCAGCCATGCTTGAGAGTGTTTCAGGTTTGGAAGTGGGCAGTAGTTCCATGCCTGTGCTCAAGTAAGCTCACTCTGGATCCAGAGATAAAATGTTTCCTTCTATCTCTCAGGGCTTGGAGAACACGGTGTTCTTGGAGCATGTTTACTGAAGATCTGTCAGATGGGCTTTGCACAAAACAAACCACAGCTACTCCTCCCACTCCTGAGTAATAGCTTAGTGGTTAGAGCATTCCCAAAGAGTGAGGACTCTGGGTTCAGCACCTCTTCTCCCTGAGGTGGTTCAAAGTCATGCCCTTTACGTGCCTGGGCTTCCAAGATGACAGAATTGAACTAGCTTTTGCTCTCATTTCTGGGGCTGTGAACAACTTAAGAGCTGCATGTAAAGCAGGACTAATGCAGTTGGAAGTGCTGGCTGTGTTACCATCATTAAACAACTTAACATTTTTTAGAGAGGAGATGTAATCACCTTGGGCCCATTAATGACTTGGACTTGGTCTCTATCTTGTTTAAGTGATCTCACCGCTGAGGTGCGAGCACCAGTCTCGGCTTGAGGTTGTGGTCATGAATAAATGCAGTTGCCTTTTTGTGGTGGGCAAAAAGCTCTAGCACAGTGAGAATTTAGACTGATAAGGCAGTGTTGTCTTTGGTGCTTCCTGTTGGCTAATTTAGGTGACTTCTAACTTGACCTACAGGTTTTGTGAATGCTAGTTAAAGTATATTACCCTTCTAAATTTCTGTATAACTGTAATAAAGATAACTTTAGTGTTCCTTGGTAATAGAATGAGGTGTGATATTTGCTAAGAGATTCAGACACTTGAAGAGATATTGTTGTCCTCAACATTGTTGGACTTGTCTGTACAGTGTAAAATTTGCTCTTTCACTAAGGTGGTACTTCCTTGAAATACTACTTAGAGGCTTCTACACTAGATAACTAAACTGCCTTTGTTACATTCTTGTGGTGAGAATGCACATAAAACTTCCAGCTCACAAGCATTTGAAAAGGCAGTTGAAAGTGGAGATGTTTTGTCATTTGTTTTTTGCACATGTTTATAGTACACAGTCTGTCCTAATGCATAAGGGCAATTATGCCTACGTGCTGGTAAGCATTTTTTTTCTTTAGTGAGGATCCTTCCTGAAGGCTTGAGAACTTTTCTCTCCCTTCCTAGATCTCCAGACTTCTTCTAATTCATATCCCCTCACACTTGAGGGCACTGTAGGTTCATTCTTCCTTTATAACTGACTGGTGCTAGAAGCTCTTGGTGGAGGTTTGAACCAAATTTGGGTGTCTCTTGGTATTTTTTGTGAGTTTTCTATTTATTTTTAGTTTTGGAGAAAAATGTTCGCATCTAGAAGTTTCCATTAAGGGAAAAGAAGAACAGTTCTTTAAAATATCAGTGGGTGTTCGTATAAGACTTTATAGCAGTTTGGTACCCAGAAAGGACATAATTGGTCTCTAGTGGATTTGCAACTTACTTTTGAAATCCAAGTGCAGTGAGATGTGAGTAACCTGCACTACTGCAGCTAAGTGTCTGAAACAGGGTTACAGAACCAGCAGGACAGTCTGGAGGAAGTGCAAAGGTGTCGACAAGTAGTGTACACTGGGTTGAGTTTAATACAGGGTGAAGCTGAAATTCTTCTTGAAAAGAACTGTGTATTCTTGTTGCTATTTCAATTTTCCCATGTCAGGCTTTTTCACTTGACTGTACTATGCAGGAACTAGATCATTACCATTAAAAGAACCTGAAGTTCTTCCAAGTTTATATTCAGGCCAAATGAAGTAAGCCTCAAGCAAACATGCAACTAGATGACATAATAGCATATATTAAATGTGCAGAGGCCTTTTTATTTCCCCATCTCCTAATTATATCAAACAATAGGAGATGAAATACATGTCTCTTTAGTGACACTGTACTTCAACTCTGTTTAATAGACCTTTTTTCAAACATACATATGTGTGCAGTTGAATCTTGCTCATAGTGGATGGCCATGGGCATTGTGAAATGCCAGAGGTTTCATGAACAGTATGTGAAAATCTGCAACCTGAAGAGCGCCTGAGTGTTTCTCTGTGCCTAAACTGACAGGGTATGCTCTAACAGTTCCTTTCACACTCAGGCCTGATTTTAGGGCAAATTCCCACGATTGCACGTGAACTAAATTATCATTAACTTTGGAGGGGCTCATCTATAAAAACTGACTTGTCTGACTTGCTGTGTAAAACCTGCGAAGTGGGGAGCATGCTGGCAGTTGCTGTGGCTGAAGTGACAAGATTTAACTCACAAGATGGCAGTAAACTGTTTGTTTGCAGTTGTTTTAACTTACTATGATAACATCTCCTATTAATGTTTACTTTTCTGTCTGTGTTAAAGCATGCCTGCATGCTAAAACATATATTCCAGCACCTTCAAAACTTTTTCTTAAAGGATTTTAGAAAGGAAGGAAATGTAGCAAATGCCAAACATCAAGTGGTGCTGTAGACAATTATTGGTTTAATCTATTGGCAGTAGATTAAAGAAGGTGGCTGATAATGGCCACTTCTTTCCCTGTTTTCCCACAAGACTGGGCTAATAGCCTTCTCCCTACCTTCACCAAGTGACACGAATTAGTTATATGATACCTGGGGTGACTGTTTAGTGACCTCCTAGTTGTAAAAGCTTTTATGAACATCAGAGGCCTAGAGTTATAAATGTGGAACTTCAAAATAGTCTGGAGGTTTTCTTGTTTGATTCTTTGTTGTTTCTGGAATAGCTAGCATAAAACCAAAGGCTGGCCCATTGTCAGGTTAGCAGACTTCCTTTTTGGCGATTCCTTCCCTCTTCTGTGAAGTTTTAATCTTCAAAATATCAAATGGAGAAACAAGCAACAAAACTAAAGGCAAACAAAAAGCCCACAGTTTTCTTTTTAAGGTTAAGTTATCAATGTTCTTGAAAAGGTGGGGTCAGCCCTTTATTTAGATGGTTACACTTTGGGTGTGGAACCAGGCAAAGTTGCACTTGTTGCAAAATGGAAGCTGCTAAGGCTGTGCTTTTGTAATGGTCTGCTTGATTACTCCCTGCTGGAAATCTGGGAATGTCCCTGGCCTAAATGGTGGAAATTTATTAATCTATCCCACAGTGACTTGCTTCTTGTGGACCCCTGTCCTGGTTTGAAGGACAGGTGTCTGCTAAGGAAGGCAGGGGACCTCCCTTGGAATGAAAAAAAATTGTAACCCTTTCCCTTCGAATTATCGTAATTCTGAAATTAAGGGGCTCACAGGCAAAGATATGGGGAACGGAATAACAGTTCTTTACTAGTATTTATAATAAAACAAAGAAACAACAGCTACAAAGGCACTAACAACAAACAGAAGCAGGAACCCAGTGAGAACCTGCTAGCTCGCAGGCACTTCTGATGC
>VZTR01014250.1:0-22774 GCA_013400775.1 Chaetops frenatus
CACTCCGCCAACATTTAAGAAAAATTTATGGAATAATGTTGCATAACAGAAACTCCAATGAGGACTCAACTCTTTGATAGTCAAGAGAGGTTTCTTATCTAGCTATCTCTTACTTTTATTACTAATAATTTTTAATTAAATTTTAATGCACCTTCAGTTGTCTCATTTTTCAAGGGAGACAAAGTCACATTTTAAAGGGAAATCATACTGACTAAATGCCATATTACTAGAGTAAACTGAGATATTTCATTTGAATTTCTTCAGTAGAAATTGGTGAACTGCACAATTAAAGTAAGTTTGATACTGCTCAAGATATTACCTATTTTTATTTTTCAGCTAATTATCAGGTAAATTATACTTTACTGTATAAAGCCTTAGACCTGCAGCCAGCAAGAAATTCCAAGGCCAAAGGTGGGTATTGTCTAAAGTTTAGATGCTATAAGAGAAGTTGTAGGTAGTAATCTACCTATTTGGGCTGAGTAGAACTTGCATTTTTCTGTTTCAGCCCAAATCCATCATCATTTCCATGTCACTAAGTATTGACAAAGATGTTATTACAAGAGTGAAACGACAGACAGAATGTTTAGCCTCCTTATATTATTTCTTCCTGTATTTTTCAGGTGGTTTTTCTTTTGTCCTGTTGTTGTTGTTTAATTGCAGATAGGATGTAGTGTGTGGAGTTTAAGTTCCTGTACGTAACTGTAAAATGCACTGATTTATCTGTTTTGGCCTCCATCTGCTGCTCCAGAGGACGTGGAGCAGCAGATGCAAACAGAACATGCAAAATCCCTGTGCAGATGTATCAGACACTCTAAAAGTGTTTTGCACCGGTTGGTGCAAAGACCTTACTGGTTTGTTGTTTAGGCAAGTAATTCAAGCCCTTGGCTCCTGAAAATTAACTCAGTTTTGCTGCAGATAATACTCAGTTTTCAGGTTTCTGTCCCCAAAGACATGGTCCTGAATTAAACTTAAAATCCCAGTCAAGATATCCTAAAATTTCTTTGAAATACTAAATGTCCTAAAAATGTCTTTGACTTAAACACTTCTTTTCATCAAATGACTAAGGAGTCAACATCCTAGGGATGTACCCACCTAGGATACATTTAGTCTTACTTTTTTTATTGCTAAAAGGTATTTTAAAAGGCAAGACTGCTTCTGTTCCAGCTCTGTAATTGTTGCGGATGCTCTCTTCTGTGCCATTTCTAACTCCACTCTGTCTTCTGTGAAATGTAGAGAAAATACAGCTGCACAGTAGCCAAGATGTATGCACTCCAAGATTTCCTACAAGATCAAATCATCATGTGGCATGTAAAGGATAATGAAAGGATCAGGCACAGCCAGAAAGGCAGGTCCTTGACCAGCCTTATCTCCTTCTAAGACAGGGTAACACCTTTTGTGGATCATGGAAAGGCTGTGAATATTGTCTCTCTAGACTTCAGTGAAGGCTTTGACACCTCCTCCTGGAGAAACTGGCTGCTCATGGTTTGGGCAGGGGGCTGTTCACTGCATAAAAATTGCCTACATGGTTTTTATGGTCAAAGGAGTGGTGGTGAGTGGAATTAAATCCATTTGGTGTCCAGTCACATGTGGTGTTCCTCAGGGCTCAGTACTAGGGCCGGGTCTATTAAATATCTTTATCAGTGATTTGGATGAGGCAACAGAGTGTACCCTCAGCAAGTTCACAGATGACAACTTGGGCAGGACTGTTGGTCTTTTGGAGGTCAGGAAGTCTCTACACAGGGACTGGACACTCTGGATTGATAGGCTGAGGTCAGAGGAACAGGATTCAATAAAGCCAAGGGCCGGGTCCTGCACCTGGGTCACAACAACCCCATGCAGTGCTACAGGCTGGGGGCAGAGTGGCTGGAAGCTTGCCCAGCAGAAAAGGCCCTGGGGTGCTGGTCAGCAGGAGTTGAACATGAGCCAGTGTGTGCCCAGGTGGCCAAGAGGGCCAATAGCATCCTGACCTGTATCAGAAAAAGAGTGGACAGCAGGACCAGGGAAGTGATCGCCCCTCCGCACTGATTGTGTTCAGCACCGATGAGGCCACACCTCAAGCACTGTGCTCAGTTTTGGAGGTACTTAAAAGATGTGTAGATGTGATGCTAAAGGACATGGATTAGTGGAGGTCTTGGCAGTCCTGGGTTAATGGTTAGACTCAGTGATTTTAGAGGAATTTTTCAACCTAAATGATTCTATTATTTTCTAAGATAACATCTTCTACATTGTTTTCCATCCCACTGGTTTATGGAGATTCTACTGGTGATTCTTTTCCACCCAGAAAGTGAACTTGCTTTGCCCTCTTTAACCTCATTTTAAACCAGAAAAATAACTTATTTTTGTTACTGAATTTTATTTAGACAATTTTCTGAATTCAAAATATATTGTCCCCATCCTACATCTCTTATCTGTTTGCTCTTCCATACCTCCTCAAATAACAGCAGGGTTTGTGGGGGTGATTTCCTGTTTCAGATCCTTTCTTAACAGGAAAGCATCCTTTCTGATTCTTTCCTAACAGAATATGTTAATCCACATTTCCATTATTTCAGTGGTTGTAAATTTTATTACTGACTCTGACAGATGGGTACTCAGGAAAGAAGCCAGGTTCATATGTTTGCAGTTCCTAGGATTCCCCTCAGAGGCCTGTCCATACCTGTGAGTTACATTGGTGACCTGCCAGTCCTCTGGCACAGCTGCAGTTTGTGATGATGTCTTACACATTTTGGCTTCTGCTTCTACAACTTCACACTTGGGTTCCTTCAAAACTCTGTGGTGAGTGTCAGGCAGTCCTGGTCACACATTAACAAGTATCAGGTATGGAAATCCCCCAACACCCAGCTGTCTGCCTGAGTTTTATTTCAAATTCCTCTGTTATCTTTTAGTTTTCAATGCCATCCGCCTTGTTCCACTTTGATTAAGGGGAATTTTTTTTCCTGTGTAGGCTATTTTGTTTCCCTTCCTAAAATCCTAAATGCCTCATTTCTCTAGCACAATCTAATTAATTAATTGAGTCTTTTGATTCCTCCTCTCTGTATCCTGGGTCTCACATGTGGGACTAGAATTATTTCACAGAACCCTATGGTGGAGCTCAAGGATGTTGATCTCATGGGTTGGAGTCCGGAGTTTAGCCTCTAGAATGTTTTTCCTATGCCCCCCCCTATATTATTAACAATAAGGACCACAGAGCATGATCCCCATCTGCTTTTCTGAACATCTTGTGAGTTCACTGCATTTGCACTCAGCAGGCAAATTACAACACACTTTTCTGAAACATTACAAACCCATCTGTCTATGTCTAACAGTCAAATCTCCCACTACCATCACCCACTTGAAAGTACTTTTCTGATATGAGAGGATCCTCTGTGTAATAAAAACCACACCAGTCCTAAGAGCAGAGACAGGAATAATTATGCTCTAATTAGTCAGAATAAATTTAGAGAATTTCTCAGGATTAGTTTTCTGACCAGTGAAACTTCCATGCAAAATGCCATGACAATGAATTTTCAAGAAAAAGCTAACTGCCTTCCAGCCCTACCCAGTACAGATATAACTACATACATGTGTAAGTATATTCATATACATATGTATGTATATCCGAAAGTCTGTACATTAAAAAATGTTCAAGTGTATATAATAGAACAAATACTGTGATATATGTAGGAACTCATACAGTTTAGGGTGTTTTTTGACTGGAATTCAGAGTAGTTTGTGAGATATTATTTATATAAAGAATATCTTATGAGCGTTTATATGCTTGTAAGAATACTTATTAGTAACAAAAACTTCACAATAATATGTCTCTGCAAGAGTAAGCACTTACCTCAATGAATTAAATATCTCTTCCTGCTGTATCCATAGCCATGAAAGTTGTGGTCAACAAGTCGAGAATATATAACACATTATCATGGATGTCAGTAAATGGAATGGTTCAAGACTGCTCTCATAATAAAATATATGCACACTACATTTTTATAAATTATTCATATATTTCAAAATGAGTGTTATTCATAAGTAACTCTTTAGCAAAATGAAAGCTAAATTCATCAAATATGTTCCCATCTCTGAGAACAACCCCCTGAGTTTCAGAATGATGAAACCACCATTTCTTTGAACCAGATTTCTGTCTTGGGTTACCTAAATCTAAAGGATAGTAGAAATAATGTTTATGACTTCATTTTAAAGTTGCTTAATACAAAAGTAGCAGTGGCTAAGTCTCAGTGCTTTTTCTGTGCAATTTACGGATCCTAATGAATTCTCATCTAGCACAAATGTGATTAGAAATGCACTAGGTAAAGGAGATTAATCTCTGCAACAGTTAATGAAACTGAGGCTGGAGAATAGAGAAAAAAAAAAAAATGTTGCAGGTCCAGTTTTTACTGCCCAGAGTGTTTTAAATGAGGAAGAACTTGGAAGTCTGTCTCGTTTACCACGTGAATGACTGAGGTAGTATCATGAACAACCTTTATCTTGGAAGAAAGGTTAAGAAGATCAGGATGCAATGAGACTTTGGAATGTTTCCACAACTCTTTAGCATGCTCTTTTATTAACTTGTAATTCAACAAACTACCTTTCATGAATGTTAACATAGCAGTTGTATTTCCAAAATTCTTACCTTTGGTTTTATTGTCAAGGAGAGCTGTATCTAGTCAGGATTGGCTAATGACCCAACAAAATGCAACATTAAAAATCAAATTTCAGTACATGTAAGAAGCCACTTAAAATAAGAGAAAAAAAACCCAACAAGCAAAATGTTATATAGCAATAATATTATTCATCTCTGATAAAGCAGACCCCTTGTACATGTTCCAGAATCACAGGCAGAAAGCAGGCAAACAAGAAAAAGTGGTGTACTAGAGGGGAAAAAATAACGTCTCACAACAATTTATTTGGCAATCGATAGAGAGCATAGACCTTACCCTGTTTTAACAACTAATGAAATATTAGTTTAAAGTGCCCAGAGACACAGACATTTCAAATGCTACCACAGTTGCCAAGAAGCAGAGGTTTCTGCATTTGTAAGGTTCTTGCTTGAAATAGAGATGTGGTTTTAAGGCAGTAATTCATTCAAGGGGTTCACTGGTCACCATAACTCATGAAAATTTAGAAATGTCAGGTGTTAGTGAGATAAATTGCTTCCTTACAGCAATCTCTAATGATATGTTATAGATAACCTAAATTAAGGAAAACCACAATTAAGAGTAAAAACAAATGATTAGTGTAGATCCTGTTCTATTTATAATTCTGAATAGAGTACCAATTTAATATGAACAGAAATAGGACAGGAAAAAGTCTTTCTTTTAACTGGTCTAAAACTGCTCACTCATATTTTTTCTTTTTAATTCTGGATCTCATTATACTTCCTCTGTTTATTGATTTGATTAATTGTTTCTGTCCTTTTTTTTTTTTTTTTTTTTTTTTTTTTTTTTTTTTTTTTTTTTTGGTGTATTTTGCAAATTCTTGCCGATAGAGAAGGTAATAAAGTTGGGGTTAATTATATTAATTTCCCTGAAAGATTTCTAAAGTAGCAAGTCTTCTGTAATGTGGTCTTTATGTTGTTGTGAATCTGACCTGCACTGATCTTTGTAAATTCCTGTAGACTGTCCACACGGAAACTGACAGATCCTTCAGGGACTCCACAACACTGTGAACATATGGACTACAAACAGTAACTTCCAGAAAGAATTTGGCTTTCAGAAGAATTAATGTATACAAAAAAACCCCAATCCAAACCCACAGATTTCAGAATAAATACTTTGTCTCTGCTTATAGCTGTTGCTCACCAGAGTTTAGGGGTTAAAGGCTGATGTTATGTCCTGACACACCTCTGATGCATTCTGTGGGTTGTGTCTGACTATACTGTATAAATTTTTCAGTGTGTGTTTATTAGGTTTTGACTGAAAGACTTTTGAAAGAGCCTATGCATCCCCTGACACCCAAGGAGATATCTGGGAATCAGATGAAAGCCTGGTCTGTCCATCTGGAGGTGTTGCTCCTCTCTACTGGCCCTCATCCAGCAACACTGTATTTCCTGGAAGTCTAACTCCAAAAACTATGCTACCATAACAAGTATTTATATTGTGTGGGACTGTGGGTGCTGAAAAAATAGTGCAGTTTGAATCTTTTTTATTACTTTAAAATTTGGGCTCAAGACAGATTGTGAACAATGTATGTTCTCTAATAAAAATATAACTTCTCCTCTTTCCATGCTAGCCATGCAGTGACAAGAATCAAATGAAATAATGTCAGCATATATCCCTCATTCTTAAAAGATCCTCCCCGTCTCAATTATGTATTTATGTGAAAGAAATTATATCTTCCTAAATCAGGAGAATTATTTGTCATGTTATATAGGGTAGGGATCTTGGTGGTTTTTTTGGATGACTAAAGTTTACTCTTGAATATGTCTCAACCAGTTGATTATTTGATCCCATCACTTTGATCCACACTATCTTTCCCTTATAGGCACATTAATTACATTTTGCTTCCCCATCTTGTTTTCAAAGAAATAAAGACCCTCTTGAATATGTCTCTTGTTGGCAGAGTTTTGCCTAAACATAAAATATACTTTCTAATCAGAAAATGCTGCATTTTTCTGTGAAAATCTTCTCATCACAGCAGGGTTTTTTGTGTTGTCAAAAGGAGGAAAGAAGGAGTTATGAATGTTTTACAGTTTCCTTATGTTGCAACGTACAGGCTATTTAGATCAAAATAAATTTTATTTTTGGGTGTTTTGCAATTATGTCACCATAGTAACTTCCATAAACAGTGTTTAGATTTCAGTGGACTAAGATACTTTCTCTATTTGCAAGAAATAATTATGATGATACAATGAACAACACTGTTGAAATGTTTACACTTGTGCTCACAGAAATAGGTTGTGGAGAAGCTTTTGCAGTAAAAGGATAACATTAGTCAGAGTGGCTACTCTGAATGTTCTGGAAATCCAGGCATTTGTGTTCATATGCATTTATTTCATTCAAAAGGTCATCAAATGCATCACACAAACAAATAAAATTATGGTTGCTCTCCAGAAGAATTTTACAAAGCAGACCCTAACTTTGTTTTATTTAAAGTTATGCTTCTGATTTAGGATCTCTGGGGCTTTTTTCTCCTCCCATAATCAGTGGGGACCTCAGGTTTTATTTCTTCTCTGGAGAGTCTTTGTAGCCTAAGGGGAGGCTACTCATAAATCTAATGCCTCAGATCTCTAAAGCTTGGTGGGACAAATCTGAACCCTGGATTTGGCAGCCGGAGTTGTCAGTATTATGTGACAACACTGTGCAGGATTAGGCTCTCAGCTTTACCCTATGTGAAGTCAGTGGAGCTCCATATGGTTATAACAGTTTGCCCACAAGCAAACTACTTAAAACTGGAGCCTGAATGTTATTCTGTCTCAAAACAGTGGGGCTCTGTGTTGGTTCATTAGCTCACAATGTGCTGCCAATTTGAGGATAGGGGTTTTAATTTGAACTTATTTACAAGGTAAATTGCTTCTGGAAGTATTGTTCTTTTTTTNGGAGGGGATCTTTGCTGGGGAGGACTTGGTGTGTAAAGGGGCTCATCCTTTCCTTCCATCTCTGTATCCGGGAAGGATTTTTTTTTTTTTTTTTTTTTTTTTACCGGTTGAGGGGCTTTAAGGTGAATTATGATAAAGAACATAGGCGATCTAAAGACAAGACTGATGAAAAAGAACAGCCAGAGAGTAGAAAAGTCAGTCTCTATATCCATATATAGATATATTGACCATTTCTCCTTATCCGTCTCTTCATTTGTGTTATGCAAGAGGTAGGGCAAAAATGTTACTAGAACAGCTACAAATAATAAAAGCACAGAGCTCAGTACCAGCTAAATCAGCTGTTTTTCCTTATACTACCTCAGCCACCAAATCTGCTTAATTTGTCTTGATTCAGGAGGTTCAGTATCTAACATTTATGTAGTCTACCAGCATCAGGCATATTCAAATCACTCATTAAAGTAATTTCCATCAAGCTGCTTCTGCATACTTAGCCATACATCATCAATCAAGTGCTGTCAGTCTGAGTCAGCTTCGGCTCCTGTGCTGAATCATGCTACTGATGGACTGAAGATGGCCACAAGCATACATTAGGAATGCCAAAGAAGAAAGTTGTAGAAGGAAAGTATTTCCACCCTGACATTGAAAAGAAAGGGATCTGAGTGGATTTGATAATCTGGTAATAACTTGTTGTGTGAAGCAGAAGCCTGTTCGGGATTCTGATTAAAGCAGAAACTGTGTGAAATGCAATAAGGTAAAAAAGCAAATGTGATTCTGTTTTCCTTTGTTACCCCTAAGCAACCAGGGATGCAACAGTTATGGAGCCAAAAGGAACATGAATAGGGGATCATTTCTCTAGTACTCCTAGGAGGAAAACTGGGCTGAAACAGATTGGATTTCTCCTTCTTCATTTTCAGTCTCATTTTCAGTATAATTTTCATTGAATTAAGAAAAAAAAAAGTAAATATGAAGATGTAGTCCCACCAGTTTGCTACAGGGCTCAAGAATGACTGAGAAAACACTGCAGTTGCAGAGTTACAGATTTATATTTGTTTATGCTTGCTTGGTTTCCTGTAACAGGGCTCCTATTCTTTATTTTAGTGCTATGGTTGTAAGAGAGATTAGGAGCTTTTCACTTCCCTCCTCTCCAGGCCATAGGTAACCTAATGGACAACACTGAGATTGGTTATCCTCGTGATGATAAGAATATTGAGGTTTGGCATTTACATGGTTTGCAAGAGTTTCTGTTCCTGTCCGAATATAAGAAAGACATTTCTTGCTTTGGGTTTCTTGTATTTCAGAGAAGGACTGTGCCTAACTTCTCTGGATAAAGATTATCCAACAGAAAGTACATTTAACTATCTCCTGATGACAAATGTAGACCAAATATTATTAAAGCTATTTTTTTATAATTAATAATTATAATACCTTCATTTGAAAATGTGTAATATGCTAATACAATTTATTTATTTCAACAACTATCAACAAGATCCTAAAACATCAGGGCATTGACATTAAGTATGAAGAATTTGTAGTGGGGGACCAGAAGATATACAAAATTCTTGTTTTGTTCATTCCCTCATCTGTCTTTTAGTTGCACACACTTTTTAGTCAGACCTGGATTGCCTTTTGTGCTCAGGTTCTCTTCTGGCTTTGTGATCTTCTAAGCAGATTAGTGGTACCTATGATGAGCTCTAATCAATATCAAGCACATGCACTCCTTCAAAGAATTGTGTATCATGTAGGCATAAAAAGGATCCAAAACCAAAAATAAAAAGTGGGACAGTCAATCCGATTGTTTTTGTGCTTCCTAATATATGTTTCTGGATAAATCATGATAAAGGAGCAAAGGGCCTCTTTTCATCACTTTTACATTGTCAACAGTGCCTAGGAGAAAATTCAAGAAAATTTAAGAATTTGTGCCCATATTTAGGTATCATATTCATAAATTTGTAGAGATAATTAGCAAGTCAGGCATCTTTCCCTTGAAAATCACAAATAGGGGCCAAATTAATTAAGTGTCCTGAGGCAACAAGCCAAGGATGCCAAGTACTGCTGAACTTAATAATATGAATTGGACTTGGAGCACTGGTAAATCAGCTAACGTCTTTCTTTCATATCTACCTAGTCAAATAAAGAACACTTGAGAACCCTACTACAAACAAGTCCAGTGACTGAAGTTGTGCCCAGAGTTACATTTTTAGGAGATTTATCCAGCATGTGTACGATTCTATATGGATTTCTGGATGTTCATGCTAGATTCCTCTGTTTTGGAATTGAGCTGTGTGTGGTGTTTGGCAGTGTTTGACAGTGTTTGACAGATCACAGCCTAGAGGAGTCTGAAGGGAGATCTCATGGCTGTCTTCAACACCCTCATGATTAGAAGTGCAGGGACAGGTACCCATCTCTTCACTCTTGTGATTAGTGATAGGAGTTAAGGAAACAGAAAGAAGTTGAGTCAGGGGAGATTTGGGTTGGTTATCAGGAGAAAGTTTTTCACCCAGAGGGTGGTTGGGCACTGAAACAAGCTCCCCAGAGAAGTGGTCACAGCACCGAGCCTGTCTGGGTCAAAAAGTGTTTGTGCAACACTCAGGTACATGGTGTGACCCTTGGGGTATCCTGTGCAGGACCAGGGGATCATCATCACCTGATGCATCCCTCCCAACTCAGCATATTTTGTGATTCTATGATTTTATGAACTTAGTAGATTAGTTTGATTTTTTAATTGGTCCCAATAGATAGGGTTTTTTTTACAACAATCACAGTTTTTTCTAAGATGGCTATTTACTTCCTTTTCTAAGTGTGAAGCTGAAATTCGAATTATTATTTAAAGCTTTTTTCTTAGGACCTTTAAAATTTTAGTTATTTATAATTTATATGTTTAATGTTTTTCCAGTCAACAATGAAGCAGCAAATTTTAATATCTGTAGTTAACAGCCTTGCAGTTATTTCTGATAGTAGTGATTCTGTATACATACTGGCCAATTAAAAAGACACTTGAAATACTTGCTAAGTGAAGATATTTTGCAGTAGCTATTGCAGGTTAACATGCACACATGAAATATGTCTACTGATCACGGAGCAGATGAGATATTAAGAAGTGCATGGGATTAATCAGGAGTGGGAGATCCTGTTGGAATTTGGACACAGGAACTGTGCTACGCCAGTGCCCTTTTCTGTCAAGTGACATAGACCTCTGACTAGGCTATGTGGTGGCAAAATTTGTTTGATTTACAACTGAGGTTTAGAGACTTTATTTCTCAAAGTAGGTTAATTGGAATCCTATGTATTTGCCTTCAGCAGGTCCCTGTAACTCCCCTTTCAGTGCAGGACAACTGGACTCCTTTCTGCCCCTGCTTAATCCATTTATGTTGTGAAACTCCACGTGAAAAGCATGTCGATGAGGATTGAAGATTAAAAAAAAAAAAACATTTCTAATACAAACTTAGAACTTCTAATCTATAGTTGCACTCTTTTAGATCAAGAGTAACTTCACTGAATTCAGTGATCCGAATTCCCCTTCCACTGATAAATGACACAAATTTCTCAGTCAGATCACAATCATACCCTTAATCTGAGACACTGTAAATTTAATTAAAATATGCCCCTGTGACTCCTTAACTAACTAATGATACTTATGTTACTATCATGTGAGTTTACTTTCTTATAAGCCTACTTGGTATGTTGAAAGACTGCAAAACAGCCTCCCTGGATACTTCTCCAGGCTGGACAACCCCAACTCTCTGTTTTCATAGGAGAGGCGCTCCAGACCTCTGACCATTTTCCTGGACCTCCTCTGAATAGATTCTAAAGGCTTCATGTTTTTCTTGTGCTGGGGGCCCCAGAGCTGAACATAGCACTCCAAGCAGGGTCTCACCAGAGCAGAGGGAGAGAATCACCTCTCTCAACCTGCTGGTCACCCCTCTTTTGATGCAGCCCAAGAGATGGTTGGCTTTCTGGGCTATATACACACATGATCAGCTTAGAATTAATATTTCATGCACCCATATTCCCCAGTCCTTCTCAGAGCTGCTCCCCATCCGTTTGACTCCCAGTCTGTGTCAATACTGCTGGTTGTCCTGATCCAGGTGTGGGATTTTGCACTTTTGCACCTTAGCAAACTTTATGAGGTTCACATGCACTTAGTCCTCAAGACTTTCAAGGTCTGGTCTGGATGTCATCCCTTCCCTCCCATGATTCAACTGCACCACTCAGTTTGATTTTATCCACAAGCTTACTGAGGGTGCACTCAATCCTATCTCTGTCATTAATGAAGACATTAAACTGTACTGGTCCCAGAATGGACCCTTGAGGGACACCACTCATTACTGGTTTCTACTTGGATCTTGAGCCATTGCCTGATACATCCTGATGCATCCTTAGGTGCAGCAGCTAGCTAGCTAGATAGGTACAGATTTATAGATACATATAGATATAGATATAGATATAGATGATAGATTAGATATAGATATAGATATATAGATAGATATAGCCCTTTTCTGTTGCTATTCTCACTTTCTGTTGACATTATCATATTTCATTTAAGGAAGGTTGAATTAACTTGTAACTGTCTCAAATGCACAGAGAAGATTGGTTACTACTTCAAGGGAATTTAAAGATGCAGAAGAAATGTCACAGAATTGCAAAGTATGACTGTTATTTGTGCAGTCATCCAGCCCACAGTTTAGAAACACCTGTGAACATTTGAACAGTTTAGTCAGTGATTTCCAATTATATCCATGGATAAGTGAGTCTGCTTTGCCAGAACAACTAGTCATTTCAGCATATTTCTTTAGTGTTAAGCTAAATGCATTATTGCTCTATCACTGTTCTCATATTACTTTGCACAAGTCTAGATGAAACCATTTTCTGCTTAACCTTGAGAACTGATATGAAATTATAGTCAAGAAAATATTTTTACACTTCTTGGTTATGTCCTTTGATAAAGGTGTCAGTCTGATAGAGAATATTTCTTTGAGAAGTACTGTGCATTATCTGTCTATTCACAGCAAGATCTAAATGACATCTAGTTTTACAGCGGTTTATTTAAAACTAGAGATGTGGATTATGTGTTAAACTAAAATTTATCCCCCCCTTCTCTTCGAACCACTAACCAACCAACCCAAATATATTGCACACTGTACAAGTAAGCTGAAAGACAGTGGTCTTAACAGAGAACGGTGATATCTTGTGGCCAACAAACTAAAATGAAGTTTAAGCTTCCTGCCAGTCTATTTGAATGCAAATTTCTCTTTGGTTGTGAATATACAACATAAAACTGGTTTTTTGGTTCCACTGTACAATACAGTGTTGAATTATATTTGTTATCAGTGTTGATGAATCTGAAGCAACTTTTAGAGATCATGAAATCTCTGAAAACACTCTTTTGTTTGGAAACCCTCAGAAATTTCTGAAAGCGTTATGGCTGTTGATTATATAGCCCAAAAGAAATTACCATGTTTCTGTACCATGTAAGAACATGTCCAGTACTGACAGTTTCAGAGAGCCAGTCAACGGAAGTTAATATACAAATGAATCAACTCCCCGACCACTAAGCTGTGATTTCTTTAACTTGACTCTATTCTTTGCTGGGGCAAAAAAATATCTCAACCCAAATTAAAGGAAAAAAAAAGAAAAAAATGTTAAGAGATTAAGAAAAGCAATACAGCTTTCCATGAGGCAGAGAAATTGTTACCAAATATGTACAGAAGGAGTCATCTGAGTAAGGGGACAAAGAAAAAAGTATCCCTAAATGCCCATCACATTTCTTAAAGCACTTCTGAAAAGTTCTCAGAAATTGTGCAACCGAAGCTGGTTTGAGAAAATAGAACTGCCTGATCATTAAAACAAGGCAATTTGAGAGCAATAGACCCTTCCATCACCTTAAAGGTTACAAGAGAACCTTTCATGGGATGTCGTATTTTAATTTATTCTTATTTAGCAAGGTTTATTAATTTTAGTTTATTTTTAAAATCAGAATACATGGAAAAAACTATCAGAAAAAAAACCTATTGACTTCAAATTAACAAATTAAAAGAATAGGTAAACTAGAAAGGAAGAAATAAGAAAGAACATTAAAGAAAAAGGCACACAGGAAACCTGAAATCTGAGAGAAAAATGTAAAGTTAAAGAGAAATATTTCATGCTTTTTCTCTTTTGTCTAACATAAAGGATATTTTCTCCTACTCTCATGACTTGAAATGATCCAACTTGTAAATTCCAGCTCAAGTCAATTTTTTTCCCTTTTTTTGGTTCCTGGTAATTTTATCATGATAAAACCAATCTTCAGTCTCTTTAAAGTTTGTGTCAAGACCTAACCTCTTAGGTTGATGATGATCACTCTGAAGAAAGACTAAATAAAACAAAATCAGGTAATGATGGAACTAGTATTACAGAAATTCACTTCCAAACAGTTACAGGCCAGAAAATGTGTTAAAGCCTGATATTGGTATTTATTCTGTTAGCAGTTCACAAAGAAATTCTCTTGATATCTCTATAGTAATATGAGTTTTGAAGTATGGAAACGTATTAAACCTTAGAAATCTTTTTTGTGTCAAAATTTATACAAGCTGCCCAAAACTACACAGATATAGATATCTATGTAGACATATATATATATATATATGTGTGTGTGTGTGTAAAACCTAGCAATTGACTTGGACATAACAACATAGTTGTTACCTATCCTTCCCAACAAAATAAGAAAACCCTTCAGAATGCATATTTTTTTGTCTGCAGCACTCAGCACTTTACAAAGTAATTTTGTCAAAACAAAATTATTTTCCTATATATGATTGGAAGTATACTGGTTATACCCAGAATTTTTCCTGGAGTAATCTGCAATTTCATTCTTCTTTGAAAAGCATTTGAACTCCCTCCTACATTGATGATGCAGGTCAAAGCCCACCTCCTACCACATAAACTATAAAAAAACATCTCTCTTAAACAGCTCCATCATGCAAAAACCTGATTGAGTTTTTCATCAAACTGAGGAGGCTTCTTGGTTTTACAAGAAAATAAAGACTTTTCTGATCACTTTCTACAATGGAACTTATGTCATTGCATCTGTGACACAGGTCAGGATTATTCTTAATAATCATAATTAATTTCTACAGACCAGATTGTCTACAGCAACAGCAGCTGTTCCTTTAACTAACTATTTTCATTTTGGCAAGCAACTGCAAACAGAACTGAGTAATTCTTGCCTTGCATTTCACTTGACATACAGCATGAAAACTAGGAGCAAAGTCAATCCTAATGAGCTGCTTTTGTGTCATTTTATTCTGTACACAGATCTATGATTTCCTATTTTCTCATTGAGGACTTTTCAATCTGTCTGTAATAGCTTGGGCCAAATAATCCTACCAAAGTCAAGAGAGATTTCTCTGTATCTTCAATGGGAACATTTTCAAATTATTAAAGACAAGTGGAGATTATATGACAAATAATTTGTTGTTGTCTATGGAACATTTTACGAGGGGGTTCTGCTGTTAAGGGGATTTTTAAAAGAAGAGTAGATGCTTCATGTTTGTTCAAATCTTACAAAATTAGTTCAGTAATTATTAGGTAAATAAAATCTAATTGGATCTGAGTTTGGAAATCTCAAAATAGATTTAGGTGTGTGCACATAACACAAGTGGCCACTAGGATTTCATTTAATAGCTCATATAGATTAATAGGAATTTTTAGGCACATCATCATTAGTGAATTTATATATATTTGTAGGAAATATACTGTACTCTTCCTGTCCACTGACTAAGGTGGATACAGTCCAGAGGCCTAGCATGACAAGCTTAGATATAGTAAATTAAGTGAGATGAATATCATCCTGATTGTTAAGGACATTTTTTCATTAGAAAATTATGTTGAACTGAATATCATTGAATATGAAATGAACAAGGAAAGGGAATTATTCCCATTCTGCCTTCTGGCCAATTCTGTGTAAAGATGGCCCTATTGCATTTTGTTACCACAGAGCAGATTTGCTAAATACATTGGTGTTATATACTTGCTTCCAGTGTGTGGTTGAAATGAACTGTGGACATCTTAAAATCTGATGTCCAGTTCTCACCTAATAATTCTAGGCTTTGTTTATAGTTAACAAACAGAAACAAATTCCTTCAAAGAATGTCTCACCTGAACTATTTCAATAATTACAAATGAAATGAAGGATGACTATTTTTAGAAACCTGGTTTAGGAAAAATAAGTCCCAAGACAGTTATTTTAATAGCATAAGAAATGCATTATCAGAAATTACTGAGCTGCTTTATAACTCTCTGTCATGAAGAATGGAGTTTTTTCCAGCTTAAATAAGACTTCTGGCCATTGCTAGAAATCATAGTGAGTGTTGTTTACATTATTATCCAATCTCACTGAAGCTCGATTTTTATTTGCTACAGACTATAGCTGGAGCATCACTGTGAGCACTGTCCTTCAATACAGGGAGTCTGGAGAGTCAAGTTCTTTCTTGGGCTTTGTGTAGTGTGACTATTCACATAATACGGTAGATTAAATAATGCCTACTAAAATAATTATATATATATATTTAGAACAACTGAAGAAGAAGAAGCAGAAGAAGAAGAAGAAGAAGTTGATCTGGTAACCTGTATGTCTAGACCATCTTTTCTTATTCTTTCATTCAGTTTGCCTTTGTCTGAGTAACTCAGATTTTTATTTCAGCTCTGAAATATTTCACATAATTCCTCTCTAGTTTTTGTTCTGTGGCTTTAATACCTGTAGATGATTACTGCTTTAATATTTATCTCTCATACATAAAATACTTTTCATGATACATCTCTCTAAATTGGTTAGATGAACAGGCAAAGTCCAAGAAAACAACTGTAACAAAAAGCTTTGGTAAACAGACAGGGATGCCTAAGATACCCAGTGTACTCACCAAACATCCTGGGAATGTGGAGAGATTGGAGACAGTGTACTGCAGTGCTCTCTGGTAGTTTCAGTATTTTCAAGTACAAAGTACACATTATTCACAGATCCAAAATTTTGTCCATTTTTTGTTCTTTTCAAGTTTGGTCAGTTTTACAGTTTTTTATTTGTGACTTCATTTTCACTACTTGCTGTTTTCAAGCTGCTGCCCCTGGGTAAGATTGCATTTTTATATCTAAGGACATTTTTCTCAGGTTTCCTCATCTTCCTCCATAATACATAAGGAGTTTCAAACAAAAGAATGACTAGTTTTCTTTTTATTTTTTTAGCAAGGTTCAATTGTGAATTATTTACATTAATGGTTGCTCATACCAGCTATAGTCTAACTGGTCTACAGCATCCCTGATATATTTCCTCAGCTATATAATTTATGAAGCAGACAAAACCCCAACTCTTTTTCTCTTTCTTATCATACTGGTAAATTCTATACCCTAAAAGAATTGCTTCAGATTTGCTTTCCTTACTAAGATATATTATGAAGTGGTCAATACCAACCTTTCTCCCTGGAAATAAATTTATCTTGTTGACTTCTGTAGGTCACAGTTTCAAATTTTTATTTTAAGCTGATTGGAGATTTATATACATTCCATTAAAATACTAAAAAGTTCTTATGTTCTCCATAAACAATTTTTAATGTCTCTCACAGTGAAAGAGATGTTTATCTTTTGCTTCTTAAAACCTTATTAAAGCTCTCACATGCATATGTTGTCGGCATTGATCACACTACCACAGTGTCTAATGCTGACAGATCAGACGATATTTTTGCAGCAATCACAGAAGCATGTGTATGACTGCTAACTATCTTTGTCCTCAGTTTATTTACGAGGAATGTGCACAATTTCCAGTGCTGAAGTAATGTCCTACTCTTAGGCTTTTGATGTGTAAATAATTTTTTATTCTTACTAAAATAATTTCCATACCTTTATATTCCTGCTGCTACAAAGATCTATCAATTCAGCTCCCTTTAGAGACAAAAACTTCTCTGGCTTTATTTTCTTCCATGAGTATTAATGGGATGCAGAATTTAAATCTCTTGAACATAGCCTTGTTTCCTAGTAAATATAGGATCACCTTTGCTAGTAATGGACTACAGATTTTTTACTATGCTACAACACAGATCTGAGATCACGCTTTATCCAGACTTCCCTGCATTAGACCTTTAACTTAGCTTGGTTAGCTGCAACAAGGATTTCTTAATGAGCAAATGACTGTTACCTATTTGTTTTACTGTCTTATATACATGTGTGGTGTGGCACGCATTGCTAAAAATGGTAAATATAAAACTATAAAATCTTCATGCTGCGTAAGAGCAAATTATTTCTGAATTGTCAGTGAGATGCAATGTAAAGGAAGACTAAGCTGGGATAGCAGAAGACTCCTTGAATATGTTGTATCAAGGTGTTGGTTCAGGATAATCCTCGGAGCTCCAGGGCTATAAACAACTCAACAGCAATCAGTTAATGGCAGCTATGCAAAATTAAAAGCCATTTTGGGGAAAAAGAGAAGGACAAAGAAAAAATGTCTTACATTTACAATGTACCATATGTACTTTGTGGAGTTTCAGATCAGAGAAGAATGATCAAGGATTAAAGCATAGTAGAAAATATAATTGTCTTAATAAAAATTTAGAGAAAGAAGGAATTTTCAACATCAACATCAACATAAGACACCCAGTCATTGTCATCATATTCCTCCAAGTGATGACTTAAAAATATTGATAACTTTCATAATGTTTTTAAGCCTTATCTGAAACTAAATATCAGGACTCAGAGGACCCTGAAAACAATAAGAATATAAGTTTTTCTTATACAATGGACTTTATGTGTTGCATTGTTATTGAGATTTGTTTTGCATTCAAGATTGAGAGAGCAATAGTACCACTGAATGTCAGTTTGTTAAGACACTGACTTTACCCAAACTTACAGGTAGATGGCTGGCATCCCATTCACTTCTGGATGTCACACCAGAAAAAGCAAGGAGGCCACAGGAGAAGAGAGAACACTGGTACTAAATTCTGAACCTTATGTTCCCAACTTGCTTTGAAGTTAGTAATTTTAACACTGAAATATTATTTATTATTTGTCATATCCTTCATATGAAAATACATAATGTCAAAACAATATTAGCAAAAACTGGAAGTAGAAGTGGAAGCCTACTGAATATGAGGTTGAAATCACTAGTAGACATTACTACTGTCAGAAGTGTCCCACAGACAAACTAAATATGACTGATTCTTTCTCTGACCTCTTGACTTGCACAGGTGGGAGGACTAAATTACCTCACCTACTTCTGGAGATCATAGTTTCACTTTTAGTCTGTGTTTTTTGCTCAGGTGCCCAGACAGCAGGAGCTACAGGGGAGGGCTCTGTCCTGCAGGTTCCTGCCAGCTCAAACCAACCCACTGCAGGACACATCTGAGCCCCTCAGCCAAGATGATGGCTTCTTGCAGAAAACATACTTAAAAAATGGCAAAAAATGCAAAGTGGAGGCAGATGGAGAGAACAAAAGAGAGTGTGAAACAGCAAAGGTGAGAGAAGAAAATGTACCAGCCATTGGAGCAGAGATTCTTCTGGAGCCCATTGAGGATCCTGCAGGTGGATATTTTCTGAAGAAGTTCAGCCCATGTGGAGATGGTAGCAGAAGGGAGGTCTGAGCATAAGAGAGCACTGGAGAGGAAGAGTCACCTAATGATTACAGCCCTACCTCCTTCTGGACTGGAAGTATAGGGAGAGAAGTGAAGTTGAGCTTGGGAAAAGGGGGATGAAAAGTGTCATTTCAGTGTTTGTATTTTTGCTTCTCACTATCCAAATCTATTTTACATGGCAATAAATTGAATCTATTTTCTTCAAATTGAGTTTGTCCCAGACAGTAGCTGATAAGCAATCTCCTTGTCCTTTTTTCATCCTATTTCCACACTCCTCCTGCCCCCAATGTTGTTCTGCTGAGACTATTTTGAGCCTTACCCTCCTCTAAAGTTAATCCACCAGACCATAATCTCAAGGGAAACAGCATAAGGCATAAAAACACATATAAAATATAAAAGTGTGAAAACCAGGTCAGACGTCTTTTATTGCTGTCAGGGGAGGTACTAAGACACTGAATCTTGTATGCAACACCTCCAGTTCTGTAGGCAGCTGCACAAAAGGTGACTGAGTGGCTAACATGATGCTTCCTTTAACTTCGTGATGAAACGATTATGAAATGATTAAATATCCATTTACAAATGGATCAGGCAAGAGCAGTCCTCAAAAAGACAGAAACCCAGACTCCTGAATGTATGAATGAAAGACACTAAGAACCCTGTCACATGTTTACACAAACTAAAACATTGCCAGATATTCTCATTATTGTTCCCATAGTAGTTGCTGAAATGTTCATAACTGTAACGTACTGAGTTATTCTGTAGAAGTTTTTGTCATGCTTTAAGATAGGCTTTACCTGACCAGAGTTCCTATTTTAGCAGATCCCATTATCCCTTCTGCAGGCAACCAAAAATTTTTGGCTAGAGTACCTTTTCTTTTACATCTTCAAAGGAAGATGCTCATTCTACCAGGGTCTGGCTGAAATGGAGTTAACTTTTTTCCATAGCAGCCCATGCAGTGCTGTGCTTTTGCATTTGTGACTAAATTACAACAGTGTTTTGTTAGGTTAAACAGCCTTTGCATAGCATTAAGATTTCAATCTTTCTGCCCTGTTACCTTGCTAAATCCTAATATGCTGGTGAGCTCAACAGGCCAGCTGATCCAAAATAGCCAAAGGGATATTACATACTATATGACCTTTAGGTCTAACAATAAAAGCTCAAAGAGGAAGGAGGAGAAATGTTCATGGTTATGCCATTTATCTTATCAAGTAACAATTACATGTGCTGAGGCCCTGCTTCCTGGGAAATGGTTGGACATCTGTCTGCTGATGGGAAGAAGCAAATAAAATTCTCTTTTTGCTTTGCTTTCCCTGCTACACTCTTAGTATTCTGCTCCCCAAATCCTCTCACCATCCTTTTCTATTCTTCCTGTCCTCTGAGAGAGCATAATAAGCAAAATGCATGGTGGGTGTTTGGCTGCAGGTTGGGGTAAACTTACCACACAGGCATACAGCAGATAGACCCATGTGTTGTAGGCCAAATACTTACCAGAAACATGAGGTCATTTTCTACAGGAAGAACATATAAAGTCAATCTTTCCCTACTTCTTACTACTACCTGAGAAAAGGTCTCTAATTAGATGAACAATTCATCTAAAACTCAACTCAATATTTGAATTACTCTGGCTCTTTTAGGAAAGGTCAGATGAATTGTGTTGGATGTCAGGATGTGGCTATAGTACTTGTTTCAGAAACTATTAAATACCTTCCCAGATAAAGTGTACAATTGTAATCCATTGTCTAACATTACTTTTTTATAGCTTATGCATTAAAATTCAGGAATCTGAGGCTATCAGCTTTAGCCAGAAGCTAAGCTCAGTTGTGCTCAAATGATACTTACATTTAAATGGAAGGATAGATAAAATAAAGTTTAACTTTCTCAAAACAGGCAAAATGTAAGAGGGCTGATAAATCCTCAAGGGTATAAATTTTAAATATTATCTTTATTTCTTGATTAACCATCTTTTCTTTTAGACTTGTAAGTATTTATCCTCACTATGTGATCTGCAGATACTTGCTGGAAGTTCTTCTGGACACCTGTTTTTCTCCCTTGTCCCATGGAGGATTAAGTAGTGTATTCCAAGGAACAAAAAACTAATTTGCTTGACTTGAACAGATTGAAATCTCCTCTAAATTTATGGTTACTTACATAAAATAAAAAAGGTATCCTGGAACATAACTAACGAAAAAAACCCCAATATTTTTAGGAAATTATGACTTTTTAATATTTATATTATTAATGTCCAAATATGCCAATAGGTATTCTGTAATTAGGCTGACAACCTATTTCAAAAACTATGAAGGGTAAAAGGAAAAAAAAAAAAGGAAAAATTAATTTTTAGACATAAAATGTCAAGTGTGTGCAATGTCTAGCCAACTGAGACACCGCTGATATTATACGTATACAGCTTCTGAGGCTTTGAGCTTGTTTTTTAGAGAAAAAAAACATAAACAATTCCAAATGATGTCATGAGGAAAGCAAGGTATATCACTGTGCAAACGTCCAGTCTTAGGGATCAGGACTTTTGTAGTCTGTGAGCTGAGCAAACAGACTCTGCTTGAATTGCTGAGATGTTGAACTGTCTCTGACTTGCACCGTGTAGGAAAGGAAAGATTCTCTTTACCAAAATGTCAACATTTGCCAACAGAGTACTTGTTATACTAGAGTTGTATTTTTCTTTGGAAAAAAATAAAAGCTACACAAACCTCACATTTGGCATATAGGAAACAATTATATAAATATAGCAGTTATACAAAATGACACTTCAATAATCATCACTGTACTAATGTTTTACGGGTAGATGCCAAGACATTCTGAGTTTGAAGAAAGGATGACACTAGCCGAGGGTCACAGTGAGTACCGTGAAAACTAAAAGCAGGTGCTAAAGACAATCTGGCATAATTTTAGTTTGTTAATGCAAACAAACTGTTGATCTGCTTGAGGATAGGAAGGCTCTACAGAGAAATCCAGACAGACTGGATCAGTGGGCTGAGGACAACTGTATGATGTACAGTTAGGTCAGGTGCCAGGTCCTGCACTTGGATTTCAACAACCCCATGCAACACTCCAGTCTTGTGGAAGAGTAGCTTGAGAACTGCTCAGCAGAAAGGAGCTTGGGGTTGCTGGTTGGCAGCTGGCTGTACATGAGTCTGCAGTGTGCTTAGGTGCCCAGGAGAGTCAATGACACCCCGACTTGTATCAAAAAGAGTGTGGCCAGCAGGATGAAGAAAGCAACTGTCCCTCTGTGCTCAGCACGCCTGAGGCCACATATAGAGAGCACTGAGTTCAGTTTTGGACTCTTCAGTTCAAAAAGAATAGTGAGGTGGTGGAACGAGTCCAGAGAAGGCCAATGAACCTGGGGAAGGAGTTGGAGCACAAGTCTTACGAGGAGTAGCTGAGAGAACTGGCGTTGTTAAGTTTGGAGAAGAAGAGGATCAGACAAAGTTCAGATTAAATACTAGGGAGAGTGTTTAGGCATTCAAATAAATTGCCCAGAAAGATGATTGGGTCACACTCTCTGGAAGTGTTCAAGAGGCATCTGGATGTGGCACTTCGGGGATATGGTTTAGGGGTGATCATGGCGGTGCTAGGATGACAGTGGACTAGATGATCTTGAAGGCCTCTTCCAAGCTGTATGCTTCTGTGATTCTATGAAACCTAAAAAAAAAAA
>VZTR01014251.1:2439-16116 GCA_013400775.1 Chaetops frenatus
TGTTGTAATTCCATCTATTTCTGACTGTGGAACACTTGGTTGCACAAGATCATTCCACATTTGTTTCCTTGTCACCTGTGACGTGATTCTTTCACTACCCTCACAGCTGGCTGTAAGATCACAGCTCCAATATCCCTCAGGGCATTCCTTAAGGCACTTATGTTACCAGTAGCATTCATGACTGTTGATAAAATCAGGGAGTTCAATTTATTAGGTGCCCCTTTCAGAAACTGCATTTTGATACTTCTCATTACTGCTGCTTCATCAGGTTTAGATCCTGTGGTCAGGGCATGAGCTGCCCCCACCTGATGCAGTAAACTAATACCTTCTCCCATTGTGAACCAGTTTTCAAGGAACAACACTAACTCATCAGGATCTGTGTGTGCTGTTAAAACTGCTGCACACAGATAGTGATACAGCCTAGACACAACAATATCCCAACCATCAGGACCCCTGATATTCCATAGTTGAGCGTACCCCTGTTGGATTTTATTATCAGTGGTATAGGAGTTAATAGATCTTTTTCACCCATTAAAAAGTGAGTAGACACAGCACCACCATCCCAAGCTCATAAAATCCATGCCAGTATGCTCTCCCCTCTCTTCTGTCCATAGGACTCTAAAAATTCCCACAACTCTTTTGGGGTATAGGTCCAAGTGACCTGCACTCCTCTGTCCAGCAGATCCTGCTGCCCCTCCTTTTGTATGAGGGGTTGGGCTTCTACCACCTTTTTATCTGCCAAGTCTGGTTCAAACTCAATCTCAGAGTCCAAGGACTCCGTCCAAATACTTCTACCCCATTTCTCAAGATCCCATGAAGATTTATTAATGAGCATGAACCTGTGAAATAAAGACTTTACTTTTCCCATATTTTTGTCTTTGTTAGCAATGCACACCACAAGTTGTTCTACAGTGCATTGCTGCTCACAGCACCACTCCTAAGGGAATTTGCCTGCCACCCCGAGCAGGGACCTGCCTCCATTCCCCCCATCCCTTAGGTCCCCTCCTGTCTGTTGGGGATCCTCCGCTCCTTGAGGTGCAGTTGGCTGGTACACCTGCATCAGGGTTGGTAGAGAGCTGCTGTATCAGTCAGTCTCCTCAGATGCCCTAATACTCCTTAACCTTTACACCTCCTCTTTAAGTTGTACCAACAGGCTGAGCAGATCCTTGACTTGCTCACACCTCACACAGGTATCATCTCTGTTGCCTTCTGATACCAATGCCAGGCTCTGGCAATCCCTGTAGGCAGAGACCTGGACCCCTGAGTGTTTCCTTGGCAGCTTGGTTTGTGTTGCCATGTTCTTTCTGGCACGTGCAGAGGACGTAGCTCCCTGATGAGTAGATACCATTTCTAAGCTCACCTCTTGAGCTGATGGGTGAGCTGNACAGCACCACTCCTAAGGGAATTTGCCTGCCACCCCGAGCAGGGACCTGCCTCCATTCCCCCCATCCCTTAGGTCCCCTCCTGTCTGTTGGGGATCCTCCGCTCCTTGAGGTGCAGTTGGCTGGTACACCTGCATCAGGGTTGGTAGAGAGCTGCTGTATCAGTCAGTCTCCTCAGATGCCCTAATACTCCTTAACCTTTACACCTCCTCTTTAAGTTGTACCAACAGGCTGAGCAGATCCTTGACTTGCTCACACCTCACACAGGTATCATCTCTGTTGCCTTCTGATACCAATGCCAGGCTCTGGCAATCCCTGTAGGCAGAGACCTGGACCCCTGAGTGTTTCCTTGGCAGCTTGGTTTGTGTTGCCATGTTCTTTCTGGCACGTGCAGAGGACGTAGCTCCCTGATGAGTAGATACCATTTCTAAGCTCACCTCTTGAGCTGATGGGTGAGCTGATGACTGCACCCTTCCCTGTGTTGTGGGGAGACCGTGTCAAAGGCTTTACAGAAGGCCAGGTAGATGATATCTGTAGCTCTTCCCTTGTCCACTGATGGAGTCACTCCATTACAGAAGGCCACTAGGTTGGCCAGGCAGGACTTGACCTTGGTGAAGCACTGCTGGCTATCCCTGTTCTCCATGTGCCTTAGCATAGCTTCTAGGAGGATCTGTTCCTTGATCTTCCCAGGCACAGAGGTGAGCCTGACAGGGCGGTAGTTCCCAGGGTCCTTTCTACCCTTTTTTAAAATGAGTGCAATTTTTTCCTTTTGCCAGTCACCTGAGACTTCACCTGACTGCCATGACTTTTCAAATATCATGGAGAGTGGCTTGGCAACTACATCAGCCAATTCCAGGATTCTGGGATGCATCTCATCAAATCACATAGACATACATAAGTTCACATTCCTCAAGTGATGTCCAAC
The DNA here is from genome assembly GCA_013400775.1 of Chaetops frenatus. NCBI lineage: Eukaryota > Metazoa > Chordata > Aves > Passeriformes > Picathartidae > Chaetops > Chaetops frenatus. The sequence goes on from VZTR01014251.1 coordinate 4,747, forward strand.
CTAATCTTCTCTTACAGTGGGAGGGACTTTACTCCCCCAGTTTCCGTCTTGAGGTCCATCTACTCAAGAGGTGTGGGAAGAGAGATTGCCAGTGAATATGGGCTAAAAAAGTTGTTTACCTCAGCTTCTCCTTGTCCATTGTTACTACTTTGCCAGTCTGGTTCATCAAGGGGGTACGCTTTTTTTTACCTTCCTTTTCTGGCTGATGTATCTGAAGAAACCCTTATTATTCTTTGCATCCCTTGCTCCAGTTGCACCNACAGTTTCCCAGGGTGTCCTATTGACTGACTCCTTGAAGAGCTGGAAGTCTGCTTTCCTAAAATTCAAGGTCCTGACTTTACTCTTCACCTGGCCCATATCCCTCAGGACTGCAAACTCTACCAATGCATGATCACTGCAGCCCAGGCTGCCTCCAATCTTGATGACTGCAATTAGCTCACTTGCATTGGTGACCATCTGGGCCAGTATTGCATCCCCTCTGGTAGGGCTGTCTTTTACCTGGGTCAAGAAGTGATCCTCCATGCATTCCAGGAGTCTCCTGGATTGCCTACAGCCCACCATGCTACTTTTCCAGCAGATGTTGGGGTGGTTGAAGTCCCTCAGCAAGACGAGAGTCTGCAAGCATGATGCCTCTTGTAGCTGGAGCAAGAAGGTTTCGTCAATTGGCTTCCCTTGATTGGGCAGCCTGTAGTAGACACTGACCTTGAGGTTCCTTTTGTTGCCTTGGTCTCTGGTCCTTACCCACAGGCTTTCAACCTGCTCATGGCTGTTTTTCAGAGACAGCTCTTCACAGTCAATACACCTCTTGATGTAGAGGGCAACATCTCCGCCTCTCCTTCCTCCCCTGTTCCTTCGGAACAGCCCATAGTCATCAATAGCCACACTCCAGTCATGGAATTTATCCCACCAAGTTTCAGGAATGACAATTAGGTCAGAGTTTTCTAGCAGCATGGTGGCTTCCAACTCCTGTTTGTTGCCCAGGCTACATGCATTGGTGTAAAGGCACCTCATCTGGGCTGTTGGTTGTGTCGCCTTCTTAGAGGAACACCCCATAATTCCTTTGAGATTTTTCACTGGTGTTTCCCTGTTGGCTCCTGTTACCTCAGGAACCCCTGGTTCATCTCCATAAGGCTTCAAGTGTTCTGCAGTGTACCCAGCACATTTTAGAGCAACAGGCTGAGGCCCCTCGCTAGCACCCTGTTGCTCTAACCTTGGCATGCCATTCCACAGCTCATCACAGGCAAGCCTGATATTATCCCCCTCCTCATTCAAGCCTAGTTAAAGCTCTGTCACTAGCTCACGAGCAAAAACCCTCTTCCCCTTTTGAAAAAGGTGAATCCCACCTAATGCCAGCATGCCTGTTGCATGTAGGCCATCCCATTATTGAAAACCCTAATTTTGTGGTGGTGACACAAGCCACAGAGCCATGTATTAATAGTCTGGGTCCATCTGTATCTTTTAATGTCACTGCCTGCAACTGGAAGCATAGAGGAAAAAATCCCCTGTACTCCAAATTCCCTTGCCAATTGTCCCAAGGCCCTGAAGTCTCTTTTGTTCACCCTTGGACTACATAAACATTTCTGGATTTTTTGTGGGGAAAACTTTTCCTTTGGAGGCAAAGGCTTGGCTTTAATACTAGTCCTTCCAAAATTTGTCTCCTCAATCATTCCTTTATCTGATGTGATCCCCAGATTTTCAAATATTTTTAGGATATTAACAACATTTCAGTTTTAGTGAAATAGCAGTGTTTATTTCAGTTCTGTAACTAAAAGAGGGGAAATAAAGTGTCACAAAATAATGAGTCATCAAAAAAAAAAAAAGTATGCAAGGTAAAACACAGAGTTATGGAAAAATTATTGAAGCACTATCTTCAGAGCAAATCAAAGGTTGAATTACTAAGCAACAGCTTAGAAGCAATGGTACTAATCAAAGCCTCTGCTTTAGTGAATTTGTCACGACGATAAACTTCTCATATATAAAGGTTTTCATGCTGGAAAATAAACAGAAATTTTTTTTGCTATAGCTTTTGCCTCAGTGGAAGTATTCATGTGTCTGTGTCTGTCTGTGTTCACACACGTTTCTGCATGTGTTAGAGGGACCTCCCCCAAAATGTTGAGCATTCAGGTTCTTAAGAATTCTTTCAAATTTGATTGACATTGGTTCACAAAACCAGGCTAGAATCAGGACTCAAATTTGCATGAAATTTCAGGCTCCTGATTTTCCCAGTGTATCTTAGCAGCTGCTATGTGCTTTTAAGGAAAAACTATTTTCTTATACAGCCATGCAATTTTTTGTACTGGGAGAACAAAAGAAAAACAGACCTGATCTGATTTTTTTATGCTTTATCTGCTTACATACACATAAGTTTACTGAAGTCAGAACTATAATGATGCAAAAGTTAGAGCTACACTGCTGATGGAAGAATCTATCATAAAATAACACTTAAGAACATGAAATTACATTGTCTCATTGCAGCTACTGTGTTCTGATAGCTCACATCATCAACCCAACGAACATGGACCACACAATGAAGCTTTTTTCCATAGAAACATATTAGATGAATATGTATACCAAGCAGTGGTCTCAGCCAAAAAGACTGTATTGCAGATATTTGGCTTCAAAATATATTTCAAAGATAACTAAAAAGTAGTTTTAAAATAGAATCTTGAAAAAGCTGGAGCAGGCAGCTTCCCTGCTTTTTGCTGCATGGTTTTTGCTTTGCTGGCTGCTTGGTCTTTGCTTAAGCAGAGCTCTCTCTCAGGCTGCTTGGTTTGGCTCGGTTTTCTTGCTATAAAGCTGAGTAGGCACGGAAAGAGATTTTCCCTTTTTGGGTTCTCTTCATTTTTTTCCTTCAGTTTTAAGCTGCCTTGGGGCAAATTCCATAGGTGCCTGTCCACAGTTGGGGCATTGAGCCAACAGTAGCCAAGCAGCCCCGCTCTGGTCTGAGTCGTTGGTGGCTCATCAGCAGCACCCAGCTGAGGAGAGAAAACACCGAGTGGCCCCAGCCCAGCTGCTTTGTCTTGTCATGCCTGTCCTACTGTCTCCCACCATGAGGAAGGTTCTGACCCCAGATGAGCCATCAGGTCTTCATCTGCTGCTGGAACTGCTCCATAAGCTCCTGCCTTCCAGGGAAAGATTTGATGCCATCTCGTCCTTTTGTCTTTCAAGCCACGTGGTCACCCCTTCTGGGTGCCATCTTGGGAAGGGTGTTTCCAGTATTTCAGGTCTCTGTTCCCATGGGGTTCATGAGATTTGGCAATTTTGTATTTTGCAGTTATTTGCTGTTGGTTTTTGCCTGTTGCTGTTCTGTTTTTCAGTAAATTTATATTTTCACTTGTATCTACTCATATTTCATTCCTTGTTGGTGGAGGGGGATTGGTTGGAGCTAAGGGGAGGTCGCTCATTTTAGAGTGCCCACCTCTTTAAATTGTCTTAAACCAAGACAGGATACCCTTGTTTGTGCTAAAATGATCAAGGGCACCATGGTCCTTAGCGTGATCCCTTGTCTGAGAAGAGCCATATCCTGGGGAGGAATACTACTTGTCAGTTTTTCTAGGACTTCTCCAGAAGGTTTCCTATCCTTGTAGGCTTTGCAACTATGGATCACACTTCTCTTCTAGAGAGGTTAGAGGGTTATAATGCCTGACCTTTTTCCCCCAGAATGGCTTGGGGCCATAATAATTGGCATGATCCACAGGCAGTGGCAGATAGGATTACCATCTTAGCTAAAGACTGAAGGTTGAGATGGGGTAAAGGAAAAGCGGTAGTCTGTGTCATACTGGGGGCTGCTTTAGTTCCTGCCCAGCAGAACAGGCACATGAACCAACAGGCAAAAAGCAAAATTCTTAAGTCATTGCAAAACTTAGCTAAAGCTTTACAGGAAGAACTAGCAAGTGAGACACAGGGCCATTCCAATCAGCTTGCTGTTGAATGGATAACTAATCAGAGACTGCAAACTGCTTTGACAGAATAATTAAAAAGGGAAAATACTAAGGGAACAGTTGAAGACGACTCATTCCTGTCGTGGCAGAAACAGGCTTGGAACAGAGAAAATCTGTGAAAACCATGAAACAGTGTTTGTGAGAAGTTCTCACGCAGTAAATCCAAAACAACTCTGTTTTCAAGACCAGCTTAACATCAACATGCACAAAGAATGTTAAACAATAAGATAGCACCTTGCACCTGCAAGGCTGTACTTGAGAGTCTTTCTAATTGGTTGAAATAAAATATCTCTCTCTCTTTGCCTTGATGAATATATTGGAGTCTATTTCATGTTGTTGGACTCGACAGCGACACATTCCCTCACTGATGAGGAGGAGAGGGTGCCTGAGTTAGCATATCCCTCCAATGACTTACAAAATATGATGAAATTATACTACTACTCCTCCTTGGAGGGGGCCACAAGGCAGCTCCTGATTAAAACAGACTGTTGATAATGGCAAGGGAGGTGCTCAACAAGCCACCACATGCACCATCCCTTATTCCCCTACAGATTTTGCTAAAATATAAGAAAAATATTCCTGGGGTGCCAAAGAAACTGAAATTGAATACTTGTGGAGGGTGTCCCTTACAGAAGACCATATCTCAATGAGTGAGGCCTGGGCAGGAGGATTAGACCCAATGGAGAGGGGGACCCTTTCTCCATTAAAACACCCACAGCAGGTGTAAAAGTCCAGAGGATAAGGGGCTAATGTATGTTTCAAACACCCATAACTGGATGGCTGTGGAGCCAACCAAGTATTGTTGGTAATAACATGCTGTCAGAAAGAACAGGATGTGGCTGGAGAAGGGGCCATACAGAGGTAGGGCAGCACTCTTCTGGGACAAATGTCCTTGTTCTAGCTCCTGGAGATAAGCACAACACAGCATAGCAGAGGCACAGGAATGAGATCAGGAAGTGGACAGGGACTATAGGGAGGTGTCTCAGTTTAAAAGACAGGTGTCTGCCAAGGAAGGCGGGAACCTCCCTTGGAATGGAAAATATGACCCCCTTCCCTCCAAATTATTATAACTTTGAAATTACAGGGCTTTCAGGGAAAGATGTGGGAAAAGGAATACCAGTTTTTTACTAGAATATATATATATATAAAACAAGGTGGAAAAACAATAACAACAACAGCAACAAAAGCAGAGAACCCATTAAACAGTCTCTTCCCGCTCTTTAAGCAATTTGCCCTTTGGTGTAGATATGACCAAAATCGACAGGGGCGCTGGCGGGCTCCTGGTGAGCAGGGCAGGTGCCATGATTCTCCTGTGGCTGCAGGGGGCGCTCCTGCGTTGGCTCAGAGACCTCGCCACGCAGTTAATGGCGGCTTGGCCAAGATGGGAGATCACGGGTGGCAGCTGGTCGCAAGTGACGGGCTACCGCGCTGAGGTGGCCCATACAGGGACACCCCACACGTTGGCTCCTGACCCCCCAAATGGCCGGGAAACAAAACAAAACAAAACAATTAAGCAGACTTGCAGTGAAGGAAACTGCAGCAGACCTGGATCTCGGACTCCAACACACAGGAGTAGCCGTGGCAACATGCCGGGGGCAGAAGGTCCGGCAGTGGCCGGTCCCCCTGTTTTGGCACCACGCGCTGGTTCTGAGCTCCTAGCAGCCGGGCAGCAGGGAAACAGGCAAACAGCTCCTTCTTCCCCAAACCTGGAAACAGGACCAAGCAAATCCCAGCCAAACCTCCTGTACTCCACTCACTTTTTTTCTCACGGTATCAACCTGCCCACAGCCAGGGCTATTTCAATGGAATGTTGCAACAGCCAGCTACATCTTCTGTTTCTTAATTGCCCCATTTGTCTCTCAGGCAACGCCCCACTCCCCCATTGTCCTTCTTCCAGGTAGCAGATGGGAGAAAAATTCACTGAAAAAACCAAACCCAGAAGAGGGGGGATCAAGACCACCCAAGACCCCTGGAAACCCTCAGATCCATTTCCAGAAAGGCCTAGAAGAACAGACTAATTCGCATAGAAAGCAAGAAACGTATCTCCGGCGCAGAGAAAACTTATCTATAAAATGGTAGCCTCACAAAGCCTGGGTGCATGCCTCAGGACCCTGGACATCCTATTGGCTGTATCAACACTGGAGATAGAACTGGTGACCTTCCTTCCTTCCTTCCTTCNATTACTCCATTGGTTCCTCCTGAAAAGTGAATTACCCTGGGGCCAGGAAACTCATTCTGCTGTCCTCAGTAAGTGAGCTGGAAGATGGCAAGTGGAAATATTTGAGAAGGCTCACAGGGAATAAGAATGGAGATTTACTGATTACATTTACATTACATTACCTGTTACTTTTTTAGTGGATACTGCTGCACAGACGTCATCTCTGCGGGCAGATGAGGCTGACCACTATGGCTTAATCACTGCCAAAAAGTGAATTTGCGTTACAGATGTATTTGGAAATTCCAGACCTCAGTCAACTGCCCAAGTAAAATGTTGACTGCCCGGGGACAAATCCCCAATAGAGGTTCTCATGATATTGGGGAATTTACCAACAAACATTTTGGGGCTTGATTTGCTTAAAGGAGTGCTTGGGTAGATTCGAAAGAATGAAAGTGGATGTTTGGTCTATCAGCAGTCTTGGTGAATGCTACAATCCATTCCAAATTACCTCCCTCTGAGACTGTAAATGTTAAGCCCTATTCTGTCCCTGTACGGGCCAGAGAAGAGATTACCCCAGTAATTTCAGATCTGAAAAAGAAGGGAATAATTGTCCCTGTGCATTCCCCGTATAATACTCCCGTTTGGCCTGTACACAAGCTGGATGGCAGATGGTGGCTAACAGTTGATTATTGGCATCTAAATGCCAATACTGGTCCCTTAGCTGCTATACTGAACATAGCGGTATTGATTGTGACCATTCAGGAACAAGCCCTCCAAATTTGGCAACGACTGTGTTCCCCTTGCAGGAAATAGAGAGCGATTTGCTTTTACTTGGGAAGGTGTGCAGTATATGTTTATATGTCTTCCCCAGGGATACTGTCATTCACCAACTATCTCTCACTATACCTTAGCACAGGAGCTTATCCAGATTACCCTCAGGGAGAGAGTTAAAGTGTATCAGTATATCTATGATGTGCTGATTGGTGGCTCTGATGTCTCCGTGGTGGGACAAACCCAATAGGAAATGAATGTCCATTTGGAAAATTTAGACCTCCAAATTCCAGCAGAAAAAATACAGCCACCATCCTCTGAGGTAAAACTTTTAGGCATCTGTGTGCATTCCCCTTGAAACCTTAACTACCCTTGAACAGGTGAAAGTGCCCAGAAGCAAGAAGGAACTTCAACAGACCTTAGGTCTATTGGTGTTCTGGAGGAAACACATTCCAGGCTTTTCCATCATAGTTCCACCCCTATATGATTTAAGGAGAAAGAGGGCCTCTTGGAATTGGACCCCAGTCCATGAGGAAGCACTGAAAGTGCTGATTTTTGAAGCCAATACACCCAACTGATCCCCTTTAGTTTGAGTGGAGCTTTTCCACCCATAGAAATTTAATTCATATGTGGCAGTGCGGGCCTGAGGGTCCCACTTGCCCCATTGAATTTTACTCCCGTAGTTTCAAAGATGCCAAAAAACACTACTAGGCTTGAGAAAAGGGCCTCTTTGTGGTCAATTTGGCCTTGCAGGAGGCTGATAGGGCAATAGAGTACCAATCAATTATTTTGTGAGGGCCTTTCAGGGTCCAAAACTCAGTAACCACTGGCACCCCACCCCTCACTGGAGTAGCACAAAGGGAGACTGAAAAAATGGCACACTCAAATAGATCACTATTTTCATACTTGCCAAATAGAGGAGGGAGCACTGTTGTATACACTGGTGGGGAGGGTTCGGCAGATCAGGGAAGACAGGATATAAAAAGCACCACACACTCACAGCATGTTCATGCAGAACCAGCAGCGTTTATTCTCATCAGCTCTCTTTTATAGGCATATCAAATCTCCCAGTTCAGGATAAGCCATAGGCTGGTTTATGATGCCAGCCAGATTCTCTGACCAATGGGAGTGCTGCATCCTTGGTAAGACATGGTTGGCTGTGAGCCTTGTGTGCATTTGAACCAACCTATCCCAACAGAGCACCTAAGATTTTCCCCATACAGGAACCAGCAGGTGTTGAACCCAATGAGAAACCCCTTTCCTCTCCCATTGGACTCTCTCACCAGTTTGGGCACAATTCAAAAAGCATGTGGTTCACTGAGGCATCCTCTAAAAGGGAAGGAAAAGTGTGGAAATGTCAAGCAGTAGCATTACATGTCAATTCAGGAGACCAAATTGTAACTGAGAAGGAAGGAAGCGCACAGATGGGAGAGCTAATAGACATATGGAGTGTGATAAAGAAAGAAGCAGAGAATAAGGATCCGTTATATATCTACATGGATACTTATGCAGTGTTTAAAGGGTGTACTGAATGGCTTCCCTTTTGGGAACAGAACCAGTGGGAAGTTAATCACTTGCCAGTGTGGCAAAAAGATAAATGGGAAGAGATTTTTGACATTGCTAAGCATAAGCCTATCTTGATGGGATGGGGTGCAGCACAACAGAAGGGAAGCAATCCAGCTCACTCTTTAATAACCAGGTGGATTTGTTAACTTGCTTGGCGGTGATGGAAACAGCAGGAGAGGAGGAAGAAAATTGAGAACCTTTGCTAGAGTGGTTACATGTTAAACATGGCCACGGAGGAGTTAAAGATCTCTTTAGAGAAGCCAGGATAACAAGGGTCTATAGGAGATATGGCAAATGGATTATATAGGTCCTTTCAAGAAACTGTAAGGAAAACAATATGTGCTGGTTGGGGTGGAAGTAGTTTCAGGTCTCATTCAGGCTGAAGCAGTAGCACAGGCTACTGGAGAAAGCATCGTAAAAGTGCTGAAGGGATGGTTCAGTTATTTGCCTAAACTCAGGTCTGTCCAATCTGACAACAATAGTCTCTTTACTGCTGGGGTGATCTAAGAATGGGAGAAAGATAAGGGAATTCAATGGATATTTCATATCCCCTACTATCCCCAAGCTAACGGGATAGTAGAAAACAAATGAGGTATTAAAACCTGCCCTGAAACTACACAATGCAGGATGGCCTGCATGACTTCCAGAGGCTGTGGCAAAGGTCAGTAAGAGATGGGGAAAGAATGGATGTCCCTAGCTCATTGCCTTCTGCCCTGAACTCCCTTCCTTGTTGGGGAAAGGGAAAAGCAAGGATGTAATCAAGCCCTCTCACTATCTGGGACAGCCACTCATGCCCACAGTAAAGACCACTGTATTCATACTCAGTGGATAATCCCATCCTTTTAATAATTTTTTTCTTTATTCTGTATATATGTTGCAGATTATCACAAGAAACAATGTGGGATTCATGCTGATTTAGATAGTATTAATCATTGTGTGCATTTATGTTTGATTGCATTTGTGATTTTTTTGTATGTTGTAATCAGAAAATATATTTTGGGCAACTGTCCTTATCATCCTCAACATCATTGGTACCATATGAAGAGAGGAATCCTCAAACAGCCTGGGAATTGATAAAGGATTTGTGCTTATTTGGAATCTAATGGACCAAGGGATATGTCTCCCTCTGTGGTTCAGCAGAAGTGCCTAAACTTGCTATGATTAATCTAAACTTGTCTACCATTTTAGTTAACGTGCTTAACCAGGATAAAGTGAATAACCATGTGTAGGAGAGCCCAATGAACAGACGCTACCTACTTCCAAATGATGCTGAATGGGATCATTTGTGGTGATGCATTTGTTGTAACCTAACGGAAGACAATTGTCCTTGAAAAGATCAGGGAAATTGTAACTGGGCATATAACAGGTTTTACTTAGACTGTTCTATAATTTATTGGTACCCATCATTAGAGAGTGACTATTTTGAAATAGACTAGAGTGTACAATGGGATCCACAATGGTGCATCCAGATTCCATATGGAAAAAGGAAAAATTACTAAAATCTGAACCATTTATCCCATGAGGAAACTTGCTCATGGTGACAAGTACTATTAATGGAAATTGACCCTGATGATAAGGATGTGAGCAAAGCAGAACTACAAGATTCAACCATGAGGAAATTGTTTAATTGCTCTGGGGTTCTAAATTGCTCAACGGGGGCAGGAAATCCCTTGGAAACTCCATATATTCCTGAAATGAGAGACTTTGTCCAAGATACGTGTACCTGTTGGGGATGCCTGATCAAGGGATTCCAGAATAGAGATAGTGAGTGTCCAGGGATTATAGATCAGGGAGGAAAAAATGTCAGAATAGGCTGCTGTGCTATTTCCACCTTCACTGTAAGGGGCACTCAGGGGAAACCAGTAACCTTTTGGATAATAGATAGTATTAAGCATTGGTCAAATGATGGAGGGACTTCATGTTCTGCCACAAAATGCTGTTGGGATTTTAGGAGTTCTCCTTTTGGTTTTTTTTTGTTTTTTTCCTCTTAAAGAATTTTGCCCCATACCTGTTGCTAGGAGACAATAACAACTGGGTACTTAAGAAAGACAAGAAGTGGCCAAGCTCAGGGGAGGAGGGCATCTGGCTGCACTTATCTGGGGGTTTCTCCCAGAGGGGCAGAGATACCGCAAGAATTGGGCTGGTCAAAGGAGGGGCTGGGGCAACTGCTCGCTCTCTCAGCTTTGGAGGAGGACGGTTGGAGCTGCTGCTTGGGGAAGGGAATTCGCTGCTGCCGCTGGACCCCAGCCCGATCCTGCTTCTTCTGCCTTGGGGTGAGCCTCTGATAGTGAAAGCAGTCACTGAACTGGGACCTTATTAACACTTACCTCACTAAAAGAGGGACGTTTCACCATCTGCTCTGGTGCCCAGGATCCCGAGCTGGCCTCTCCCTGCCCTGCTCGGAGCCAGGCCTCTGCTGCCGCTTCTTTGCCACTGCTCAGGGTTTTCGCTACACTGTAGTCCCACACTCCCTGCCTGCCCAGATGTCCTGTGGTTCCAGCTACAGCTGCAGAGCTTCTGATATATCTCGTCCACCACCCTGGGAGCAAGACCCCGGTAAGATAAAGGCATTCTTTACAGTGTTAACTGTTAATCTGCCTGTAAGGTGCAGCAAAAGCTACAAAGGGTTTGGTTTAAAGGTACCTAAGGTGGGAAAAGGGAAGTGTTAGAGTCCCTTCAAAAGAGAAGGATTAGAGTCCCTTCTAAGGAGCTCCTAAACAGTAATTGGTTATAATGGGACATGAAACCTTGAAAGGGGTATCACAGGTGTCACCACTGGGATGTATCTTGAAACACTGGAAACAAATTGGGGGTGGTCCCCTCGTGTGAAAAACTTTTAAAAGTTTGTAATCAGTTGTGGCCACTTTACACACTGGCAGATCAAGAGAAGCGGCCTAAGAATGGAACTTTGCAGTATAATACCATATTGCAATT
>VZTR01014252.1:9818-27090 GCA_013400775.1 Chaetops frenatus
TCCAGTTCCTGTTTGTCCGTGTCTCCAGTTCCTGTGTGTCCGTGTCTCCAGCTCCTGTGTGTCCGTGTGTCCGTGTGTCCCTCCCAGCGCGGGCAGGGTGGAGATGCCCAGTCCCTGCCGCTCATCCCCGCGCTCCATGCCCTTATCCCGGGCCAGGGTTCCAGGCTGTAACGCCGCCATCCCTTGTTCCCCGCAGATCTCCGGCCCCTGCCCGATGTAGCCATGACTGGGACCTGCACCCGGGAGTGCACAGAGTTCGGCCACTCCGACACCTGCTGGATGCCCGGCCAGTCCTCCCCCAGCCGCAGGCCCAAGAACGCCCTCAAACTCTCCACTTTTGTGCCTTACCAAGACAGAGGGAGTCAAGAGCAAGTCGGGAACGGCAGCCCCAGACTGTCGGAAGAGCGCAGCACCAAAATGGCCAACCTCCGCCTGCTCCCCACGTACAGTGCCTTCTCCAATAGTAGCCATGAGCCCTGCAAGGACTCTCCCATGGAGGAAATTCCTCTCACCCAGACCTCGGACTTCCAGCCAGCCACCACCCCCTCGGCCCAGACCACCAAGAGGGAGATCTACCTGTGAGGCTGGGCGTGAGGGGCAGGGAGCAGAGGCCAGAGGAACATTTTCCACTTCGATGCTTTATGGCTCCGCTTCTCCAGGCAGGGGGGGGGCTCTGCGGGGAGCAGGGCAGGGCCAGGCAGGGGTGAGAGGAGCGCCTTTTTAACCCCGTGTTGCCCGGGGCTGGGGGTGGGTGGGGAGGATGGTCCAACCCCGATTTGCCGAGCATCCCGAACTGCTGCCGGGGAGGGCTGGGCAGGCTCCTGGTGCGGAGGGCACGCGGAAGGGAGAGAAGGGCTTACGTACCAAAGGTCCACGCAGAGCTGGTGGAGTTCCTGGGGCATAGGACGAGGGGTGTCCCCGAGCACGGGGAGCCAGCTGCCTGTCTCTTTGCTGTAGACTCCTGTACATACGAATCTTATAGGAATGACATTCAAGTCCTGCCTGATCGCAACTTTTTATTGTCCTTGAAACAAACAAACAAACAAACAAACAAAAAGACGTTTAAAGAGAAAACAAAACAAAACAAAAGAAAACAAAAGCANAAAAAAAAAAAAAAAAAAAAAAAAAAAAAAACAAAAAAAAAAAAAAAAAGGGGGGAAAGAAAAAAATAATTAACAAACCACAGGGAGCAAGTTCCAGCTTTGAATGGTTTCCTGCGTGGAAGAGCCCCTGGGAGCGCAGCGTCCGGCCCGCACTCATGTTCTATATTGTAAATAGAGATGTGATCAGTCCCTGAAACAGCAGCTGGGGAGCTGGAGGAGAGGGGCAGCATCCCGGCCGGACTGTAGGGACTTTGCTATTTTTCAGCCTGGATCTCTTTCTGAACGTTGTCACTGTGCCCACAAGCTGCAGGGTCCCTAGGGACTGCCCGGTGCCATAGGTGGGGGCTGCTTTGGGGGTGAGAGGAGGTCCCCGGTGGTGGCCCTGCACCGGGCGGGTGGAGGAGGGGTGGGGAAGCCCCCAGACAAGGGACCGGCTGGGTCCGGGGAGGGGGTGTCCTCAGGAAGGGACCGGCTGGGTCCGGAGAAGCCCTCAGTCCGCCTCTGCTGGCAGGGAGGTCGGCAGCGGCTCTGGCTCTCAGCCATCGCCTGGGGCCTCCTCCGGGGCAGGGGGTGCCCACGAGGCCAGGCTGTGCCGCGCCCTCCACCTCCGTCCCATCCGCCTGTAAAGCCACCATTGCCTTGTGAGGAGGAGCTTTGTCTCAGGGTCACACCGGGGGCCGCAGAGCCCCTGCCCGCTGGTCTCCCGCTGCCCTTAGGCCACAGGGCCACTCTCACGGGGTCCAGCTTTCTCTTCCATTGTCAAAGGTCCACCGGTCTGCCCGGCAGGTCCCCGCTGCCCCGGCGTCCTCGGCTCCCGTGCAGGGTCCCCAGCCGGGGCGGGGGGAGAGGATCCCCTGCCCCTCACAGGGCTCCCCAGAGGGGCACCCCTGGCTCTGTCGCCGCTCCCTTGGCGGCTGGGACACACTCCTGGTTTCGGGGCGCACCCCTGGCAGGTGGGGTCGGGGCGACTGGCGCCTCACTGCTGGGTAGCCCTTCCCAGTCCTCGCCCGCCGGGCCGCGGGAGGGGCCGTGCTGCAGCCTTGTGCTTCCCGTCTCCAGCTCTGGCATCTTCCTGAGGGAGCGAGGCCGGCAGGATGGGCTCATCCTCGGACCTCACGGTCCGACCCCGCGGGGCTGGCGGGGGGCTCTGCCGGGCTCCGGGGGCACAGGGACCCCGCAGGGCCATAGCTGTAGTGCCTGTCGGGGCCCCTGCCCAGCCTCCCGACCCCCCGTTCTGAGCAGCTCCTCTCCCCTTGCTGGGGCGGTGACGGGACGCAGCCACCACCTCCCCGCGCGGCTCCCCGAGGGGACACGGCGCCAGCCGAGCCGAGCCCGGGGGACAAAGGAAGGGCGGCAGAAGGCGCCTGCTCGCACCCGCTGCCCCGCGTCCCTCGCATCCCTCGCGTCCCTCGTGCCCCTGCCCTGCCTTCCCCGGGTGGCACCGCTGCCACCCCGCATCGCCCGCGGCCCCGGCACCTGGCGGTGCCACCCGGAGGAGGCAGGACCCTCCTCCCGGCCTCCCGCTGCTGCTCCCGCCCGGCCGGGTGTCCCTGGAGGCGGGCGCGGTGCTCCCGATGGATGTCCAGCCGTCCGCCCGGCCGGGATTCCTGCTCTGCCCTGCGGGGCCGCGTTCCCCCGGTCTGGCTGCCTCAGAAGGTGCCGCTCCTGAAGTTGTTTTTATTGTAGCTCTGTAGTTTCAGGGCCAAACTGGGCAGAATGTGCAATTTGGCCGCGCTGGCCACGATCTTTGACTCCACTGCCAACTCGGCTGCTCACGCCTCCCCTGGGCTCAGGCAGTGGCAGTGTCCAGTGCCCCTCTTGGGGACCCCCGGCAGAGCCACATCCGAGGGGGGCTTGTCCAAGACCACCTCATCCCGGCGGGTGGGCTCCCTACCTTGTGCTGGGGTCTCCAGAGGGATCCCGAGGCTGGAATTCCTGTGGCTGGAATTGCTGTGTTGTCTCCCGGAGCACCTGGCGATGTCCTCAGTGCGAGCACGGTGCGGGGTGGGAGGGGTGCAGAGGGGTCCCCGAGGGATGGGGGTGGGGATNGGGGTGCTGGGTGGGTGTTCGGGTGAGACCAGAGCGGGTAGAGGGTCCGGGGCCTCGGCGGGGTGCCAGGGTGCAGGGGGATGGGTCCCTGGGGAGGAGAGGGTGCTGGACATCAGTCCCGGGAGAGGGTTTTGAGGGGATTTGTCCCGGGGGGAAGCTGCCAGGGTCACTGGGGATCGGTCCCGGGGGAGGGCAAGGAAGAGGTGCTGTGGGAAGAAGCTCATTTGCACAATTATAAGCCAGAAGGATAAAGCCTCTGTGCACGTGGGGGGGAGGAACAGCTCCCCACGGGCTCCAGTCTCGACAAGCACAGGGAGGAGGAGGAGGAGGAGGGTTCACTGTATCTCACACTGCACTAGGACAAGCCAGGGGGAAAACCAAAGGTGGGAGCCAGGGAGCAGGCGGGCTGCGTGGGAAGGATCTAAGCGACCCCTTTGTAGCTCTTCAGTGTTGGTTCTATTTATACGAGATTTCATTTCCTTGCTTGTGATGCCTTGTTTTTTGTACAGTTTTATGTACATGCAGGTGTAGCTTTTCTAAAGGAGAAATCCTATGGCAGAGTAAAGTTCCCCCACTATTTTTCAGATGGTGCCCTGTGTCTAAGGCAACGCCTCTTGCTAAAAGGTTGTACTGCTCAATGTGTGATGCATTTCCCTGTGCGGGGAAGGCTTTGGGCCTTGGGCTTGGTTTTCCCCGGGCGCTGTGAGCACAATTGATTCCCTTGTAACCCTTTCTGTTCGGAGCCGTGAGCATGACACCGTCGTGATCCCCCTTTCCGTTCTCCCCTCTTCCCGTTCGTTTGCTGAGCTGTCGAGATGACCAACTCCATTGTAATTAGCCCTTCCTAAAGCTTTACAATAAAAGTGTGAAAACCCGGCTGCCTGGGCCTGGCTGCTTCTTCCCACGCGTCCCCCTGAGTGTCCTCGGGGGAAGAAAGAGCTGGGAAGGCTTTGGGATCTGCCTGCCTTCCTGCCCTGCTCTTGGCTCCCTGTTTTCCAGCTTGAGGATGTTCCTGAACAAGGACGAGGAAGATAATCCCCCAAAGCACTTTCTCACACCAGACTCCTTCAAGGCCAGGTTGGGCAGGGTTTGGATCATCCTGCTCCAGGGGAAGGTGTCCCTGCCCATGGATGACTTTTCAGGCCCCTTTTCCAAGCCATGCCATTCCGTGATTCTGTGATTGCTTGGAGATTTGAAACCCAAAGTATTTCAATGAGAAGACACCTCCAGCCCCAAGGCTGCCTGCACCAGTCACCAACCACGGTGGGAACCTGGGAAAATCCCATCAAAACGCTCCAGACCCCCTCCCACCTCCACCACCGCTCCTTGGAGTCTTGCTCCATTTCCCACCATTTCACCACCTCCTTTCCCAGGCATGGTTGGGATTTCTTTTAGGTATTTCAGACCCTTTGGAAACAGCTGAGCCACTCCAGGCTCCAAACCAGGGCACGTTTGTGGCTCTTCCTACCCCAGCTGCAGGGAGCTCCTGTGGGGTTTCCCTGCCTGCCTTTCCACAGGATCCCGATGATCCTGAGCTGCACTGGGAGGTTTCCTGGCTCAGGACAGACTTGCTCCCCTCTCTGGTGGGGTCCATACAGCTGTGGCACATCTGGGCTGTGCTGGGCTCACATGCAGGGCTAAACCTCTCCTTGCTCAGCTCTGGGCTCGCTGTGGTTGGACCACCAGGCAAAGGCTCTTTCCCAGCTTGGAAGACTCCAGGAAGGAAGAGTTCCCAGGTGAAGATGAAGCTCAGCCTCCCCTCCATTTTGCAGAGACTCCTTTTGGACCATCATCTCCCCAGGGCCCTGCAGGGCCATGAGAGGGGATCCAATGTCCCCATTCCCAAGGGATGGTCCCTCATGGTGAGGGTTGGGGGCTCCGAGCTGCCCCTCAGGGCAGGCCCAGGCCAGCTGGGAGCAGGGATGTGTCTCCAGAGATCCTGGGGAGCCCAGTGCCCTTCGCTGCCATCCCGGGGAAAGAGGATCCAGGTGCTGGGGGCGGTGCCAGGCTGGCACAGCTGGCACGGAGGGCAGAGCTGCCAGCACCCTCCTGCCCCCAGGACAGGTGCTGGCAGAGTGTTTTCCTCAGCAGAGACAATCCCAGGCCCTCCCTGTCCCTCCCGAACATTCCATGCCTGGCAGTTGCTGCCTGTGCTCCCTCCTCCTCCTCCTCAGCCATCCCAGGATATCCAGACCCCTCCCTGACCCCATCAGTGCCTCCTTCTCCCCTCCGCTGTCCCTTTCCCACCCATCCCACCCACTCCCTGCCCTCCTCGTTCCCTCCTTGCCTCTCCTCCCCGTTCCTGTGCTCTCCCCTCACCCCACACGAAGCCTTCCCGCTCCTCCGGCACAGCCCTGAGCTCGCATCCAGCCCGGCTGGAACCCTCCGGTTTCCATGGCAGCGCACATCAATTACCGGCTGGGAAGGGGCCTGCGGATGCTGCGGGTGCTGCAGCTGCCCAGCCCGGCCGGGGCTTNCCTCACCATGGGATTCAGTGCCCAGGGAGCCCTGCAGGGGGGTGGGAAACAGGAATGGGCACAGGGATCCCAGCAGCACCACCCTCACCATGGGATTCAGTGCCCAGGGAGCCCTGCAGGGGGTGGGAAACAGGAATGGGCACAGGGATCCCAGCAGCACCACCCTCACCATGGGATTCAGTGCCCAAGGAGCCCTGCAGGGGGGTGGGAAACAGGAATGGGCACACGGATCCCAGCAGCACCACCCTCACCATGGGATTCCTGTGCCCAGGGAGCCCTGCAGGGGGGTGGGAAACAGGAATCCTCCACCCCAGGGTTGTCCCACCTGCCTGGGCTCCATGGGGTGGGGCGATGTGGCCTCGCTGTCCCTGCTCAGTCTGTGGGGATTCCTTCCTGGCTGGAGGTGGAGGAGATGGATCTGCTCCTCCTGGCCACCCCTTGGAGCTTTCCCTGGTGTTGAGGCACCTGCAGAGAGGGGTGAGGGATGGCTGCTGGGGACAGTGTGTGACAGTGACAGGGCATGGGCTGGGCTCATGCCAAAGCTTTGCTGTGACCTGGCTTTTCCAGGTACATCTGGTTTAATTGGGTCCTGGCTTACAGCAGGAGCTGGGAGTGTGCCAGGCCTGGGACATCCATTTTGACGGGAAATTTAATTCCTGTGCCTCCTGAGGGCCTGACCCTGCAGCCCCAGCTGTCCAGCTGCCTGCACAGGCCTGGCAGGGTCATTTCCAGGGCTTGCATGGTAATGGGGATGAGGTTTGGGATCTCTTGCTGGCTCCAGCAGTGCTGTGGCACTGTTTCCTCCCAGACTGCCTTTCCTGAGGGTTTTCCCAGCAGGACTTTGCTCAGCCCTAAGCAGTGGGAGGTTTAAGGCTGTATTTTCAAGAGCCACAGGATCACAGGAGGGTTTGGGTTGGGAGGGACCTTGGAGATCACCCAGTGCCACCCCCTGCCCTGGGCAGGGACACCTCCCACTGTCCCAGGCTGCTCCAAGCCCTGTCCAGCCTGGCCTTGGACAGGTCCAGGGATCCAGGGGCAGCCACAGCTTCTCTGGGCACCCTGTGCCAGGGCCTGCCCACCCTCACCATCTGTGCTTGTGTGTTCCTTTCTCCGAGTTCCTCACTCCCAGAGCACTTCTGGAAGCTGGAATCAGTGAGCCAGGCAGGAACCTCAGAACAGCCTGATCCATTCTCACTGAATCCTTCAAGAACTTAAAAGATGCTGAGGTGGTTCCTGGGCCAAGCAGCTCTGGAGTGAGCCAGCAGAGCCCTGCCCAGAGCTGGCTGAGCACTGAGTGCCCAGCAGGGTGGATTTTATCTTGGATGAGCAGCGGGACAGCTCTTTCTGCTGTGATGATGGCCGCAAATCCCTCCTGGCATGGAAGCAGGGCTCTGGATCACCGCCGAGCCAGCCCGGTGCTCAGGGTAGAGGTTCCAAAAGAATTGAAGAGCTGACACCACTTTTTTCATCACGAGGTGTGTTTTACTCCCCGATTCGCAGAGGCAGCTGTGAAACCTGCGGAGCAGGACCATGGAGAGGGCAGGGAGGGGCTGCCGGGGCCGGATCGGGGCCGGGATCAGAGCCCGGAGTGCCGGAGGAGCGGGACCACGGCTCGGGGCTGCCGCTCCCTCCTTCCCCCGCTGGCCCCGCACATCCCTGCCAGGCACTCCGGTAATAGGATGAGCGAGAGACCAGCCCGCCGTGGCCCCGCAGCCTGGCCCCGCATATGTTGTGGTGGCCTCTGGGGGAGATCGGATATTGTGCTCCAGGAGAAGCCCCTGTAATCGCCCGCAGGATGATTGGGATTTGCAGCAGCTCAGAGGAGCCAGGGGGGCCCAGCCCCAGGCAGTTTGCTCGGTGTCTCTGCTTGTCTGGCACTCTGATGAAGAGGATTAGGAGATTTAGAGCCAGCCCAGCCCCCTCTCCGGGGGGCTCTGGAGCTGGAGCCCCAGCAGGACTCAGGGCTCTGTTAATTCCCACAGGCAGATCGATGGGGACAGGGCCGGGGTGCTGCTGCCAGCAGCAAATCACAGGCAGGAGCTCTGCTCCTCTGCCAGCAGGGAATTGTTACTTCCAGCACAGGGAGAGTCTCCGTGGCCAGGTGATCATCCCCCACTGTGCTGCCCCATCCTTTCATCCCCTACACTGCTGTCCCCATCCCCTCATCCCCCAAAATCTCACTTTACACTGTCCCAATCCCCTCATCCCCCACACTGCTGTCCCCATCCCCTCATCCCCCAAAATCTCACCCCACCCTGTCCCCATCCCTGCCCTGCTCCCAGCCCCTCCCAGTGCCAGGAGCCCCCTTTATCCCGGTGTGAGCCCCCAGGCTGGCTTGGCATCATGATTTAATGCCACAAGGAGTCACAGCTGCCTGGACCAGGCTCTCCTGCCCATCTGCCTGAGCTGAGCCTGGCCCAGAGCACGGCCCAGCCCCTCCCGGCACAAGGCAGGGCTCGGGGGGCTTAGTGCCAGCAGCCCTAATGGGATTAACGGGAACGGGAGCCACGCTCAGCTCCACAGAGAGGGAACTGTGCCTGCCCTCCCTCCCCGGCTCCCTCCCTGCCTGTCCATCAGCCCAGCAGGTGCCAATCACATCCCAGCACCCACATTCCTGGGGAGAGGCAGCTTTGGAAAACTCCAAATGAGGGTCTGTGCCGGATCCGACCTCTCGGCTCCCTGAGCCCATGGCTCCCCTCTGGTCTCAGCAGGGACCCAGCTGAGCCCCACCTGCACTCCTGAAACAGCCCCAAACTGCAAAGTCTGACCCCAGAGAGAGAAGAGTTTTTTTTCCCAAATGCTCTAAAGATGAGGTTTTAAAAGGGGTTGGACACCCAGCCCGTCCTCAGTTCCCTCTTTGCAGCAGCCCTGTCACAGCTCCAGCGCTGCAGGGACGCTCTGGAGGCTCCGTTTGGCTTTCTGGGAAGCACGGGAAGGATCCCACAGGAAAACCATCAGGCCCAGTGATTAATTAGTGTTGCAATATCACTAAGGAGTCCCCCATAACCCACTGTGGTGTTACCCTGCAAGCACAGGGCAGAGATTTCTGCTCGTCTGGCACTGCCACATGTGGGATATTGGGAAGGAATTGTTCCCTGTGAGGTGGAGAGGCCCTGGCACAGCTGTGGCTGCCCCTGGATCCCTGGAAGTGTCCAAGCCAGGCTGGACAGGATTTGGAGCAGCCTGGGATAGTGGAAGTTGTCCTTGCCCTTGGCAGGGGTAACAGCAAACTGGTTTTTAGGGTTGCTTCCAACCCAAACCATTTCATGTTCCATGATCCTGTGGAATCAGGCAGAGCTGATTGTGGTCCCAGGACTTTGTGTGGCCTTTGGGCAACGCCTCTGGAATCAATGAGATTGAATCATTCCTCAGTTTTCCCTGCATGGATCCGATCTGGAGGAACCATCAGGGAAGGCTGCTCTGCCCACTCACAGCTCCTTGCCTGCGTGGTGACACCACATTCCAGTGGCACCTCCTTCACCTGGGCAAACTTCACCAAAAAACACCTCACAAAGCCAGCCAAAGCCCCAAAACTCAGTTCTTTCTACCCAAACAGAGCAGGGGGCTGCCAAAAGAGGATGTCCATCCTTAGGGAATGGAAAACAGAGGCCGTGGCCTGGCTCTCACACTGAGCACTCACCTGAGGGTGCATCCCGGGTGCTCCACACCTGAGGCCAGGAGAAGGGAACACGAGGCCTTCAAGGAAAGCCTGGAAGGAAGCAGAGGGCTGGGTGCCAGAAGGACTTGGCTGTAACAGAGCCAGGACAGTGGGGGTGGATCTGCAAAGGGCTGGGAAGGGCTGGTGTGCAGGGCAGGGATGTGAGGAAGCACCGGGAAAGTGTCAGGAGGGGTGGAGCCTTCTTGGCCTCCTTGTCCCCACCCAAAATCCTTCCCCGTGCTCTCCATCCCATCCCAGTCACTGCTCTGCTCCTGCTTCTGGTTCTCTGGGACCGTGGCAGGTCCAGCTCCTCATCCTCACACGGATCCCAGTCCCCCATGCCAGGACTGCTCCCTGAGGGCAGATCCATGACTCCCTGACATGTGGATCCTGCAGGATTTATATCAGCACCGATTTAAATCAGGGCACGGCATTCCCTTCCCGGGAAAAGCTCTGCACATCCCAGCCCTTTTCAAGCTTGCTGGGAAGGATGGCACCTTTCCCAGGGTCTCTCTGGCTGCCAGGGTGGGTCTGCCACGGCACAGCTCCCTCGCTGTGTGGACGAGCTCATCCCAAATTTGATGGCATCATCTGCATCCCAAAACTCTTTGCTGGGGGGGTGAGGCGGGTGGGGAAGGACTGAAAATTTCCAAGGAGGAAAAGCCAGGGAGAGGCTGTTTTTCCCAGCCTTCCCAAAGCCTGAGAGCTGCTGAATTATGCTCATGACTCAAATGTGCAGGAGATGAAGAGATGATCAAATCCCACTCGCAGTTCCAGGGCTCCGCCTCCGGCCGAGGGATGCTGGAATCTGCTCTGGCACAGCCACCAGCCAGGGCTGAGTGCAGCAGGAGGCAGCGCTGGGACCTTCACAGGCCCCCAGACAGCCTTGGGGACACGGTGGGATCCCAAACGGGTCACAAATGTGATGGAAAACCAGCCCCAGCTGAGCCTTCTGGGTGCTGGTTTTCCCCTTATCCAGGCAAAAGCAAACTCCTTCAGATCCTCATCCTGCCCAGGAAACACCAAATCCCAGAGTTCTACACCAGGAAACTCCAAATCCCACAGTTCTGCACCAGGAAGCACCAAATTCCCCACAGTTCTACACCAGGAACCTCCAAATCCCACAGTTCTACACCAGGAAGCACCAAATTCCCCAGAGTTCTACACCAGGAAACTCCAAATCCCAGATTTCTACACCAGGAAACTCCAAATCCCCCACAATTCTACACCAGAAAAGACCAAATTCCCCACAGTTCTACACCAGGAAACTCCAAATCCCAGATTTCTACACCAGGAAACTCCAAATCCCCCACAATTCTACACCAGAAAAGACCAAATTCCCCACAGTTCTACACCAGGAAAGACCAAATCCCACAGTTCTCACGCTGGAACTGTGGGATGGCACCTCCAGCTTTCTGGTTTTCATGCTTTGTCTTTGTCCTGCCATCCTCTTCCCATCCCCTCCCTTCCCGAGCACCCCCAGAGCCTGTCTGGTGCCTGGAGGTGTCCTGGCCACCTTGGCAATGTGTCCCCAGCCCCGGTGACCTGGCCAGCCTGAGGTCTGTCCCTCATCCCTGTCCTTTGCCACCAGACGGATCTCAGCCATCCCAGTGCCCCGAGCCAAAGGGACACAGAGCTCCCACAGGCTCCAGAGCCGGACTCACTTCATCCCAGCTCCCCTGTCTGGAGCTGGACACTCTCTGGGAGTTTTCCAGGGCCAGCAGTCAGTGGTGGCAGATCTGTGAGGCAGCAGGGGCGTTTTTCCAGGAGCAATTCTCCACTGGTTTAACCTTGCAAGAGAGAGCAGAGAGTGGGAGGCTGGAGCTGAGTGGCTCCCAGCCCCTCTGGGGACAGCTCGGGAGCCTGGCACTGGGCACAGCTCCCCTGCCCCGGGCACCAGGGGGGTCAGAGCACGGGCTGGGAAGGAGGGAAGCACAGGGAATGCTGTGAAGAGGGAGGAGCAGCCAGGGCTTGTCCACAATCTCTCAGCATTGCAGGCTGGAATGGGAGCAGAGAAGAGATGCCAGGAGCAGCCAGTGACACGTGGAGAGGGGAGCCCAGGTGGCACCTGCAGATCCACTGGAGATGGGATGGGATGGGATGGGATGGGATGGGATGGGATGGGACGGGATGGGATGGGATGGGCAGGGATANCTGTGGGGTCCTGCATGCCAGGCTGGGCACCTGGGTGTGCCCCTAACCCAACAGGATGGACCTGGAAAGGGCGAACCTTCCTCAGCACCTCATCCTCCCCCTGGGCTGAGCTGAGCTGGGCTGGGCTGGGGGTGTCCACAGCAAGCTGGGGACAGTGACAAGTGCGGGGGCAGCGGCACCCGGGTTTGCACACCCACACACAGCCCCATCCTCCTCCCAGGGGCTACCGCAGGGCTGTGTGTGCAAGGCTGAGCTACCGGGTGTCCGGGGAGGGGGGAACACAGAGCACGTCCCTGTGTGTCCCCCCGAGCACGGGGTGGGTGTCACACACACACACAGGGCACGGGGTGGGTGTCACACACACAGAGCATGTCCCTGTGCGTCCCCCCCGAGCACGGGGNCCCGAGCACGGGGTGGGTGTCACACACACAGAGCACGTCCCTGTGTGTCCCCCCCGAGCACGGGGTGGGTGTCACACACACAGAGCACGTCCCTGTGTGTCCCCCCCGAGCACGGGGTGGGTGTCACACACACAGAGCACGTCCCTGTGTGTCCCCCCCGAGCACGGGGTGGGTGTCACACACACAGAGCACGTCCCTGTGTGTCCCCCCCGAGCACGGGGTGGGTGTCACACACACAGAGCACGTCCCTGTGTGTCCCCCCCGAGCACGGGGTGGGTGTCACACACACAGAGCACGTCCCTGTGTGTCCCCCCCGAGCACGGGGTGGGTGTCACACCCCGCCTGGGCTCCCCCCGCACAGCCCCGGGTGGCTGCGGGTGCTGCGCAGGGCCAGGGGCCGTTATTATTCTTTATTAGTTTTCCTGTCCGTCTGACATATTCTTTATCACTCTGTCTCAATCTTTCACTCATCCTCCTGCTCTCCCTCAATCATCCCCGATTAGTTTCTCTGTCTGCCTCCCATTCCCGGATTCCTCATCAGGCGCTCCCTCCCCCGCTCCTCCCCGCTCCCCTCCCTCCCTCCCATCCCCTCTCCCGGGAGCGTGGAATGCTCGGGAAGAGCGGGGCCATGGTGGCTGATCTCCAGCTCCATCTCCATCCCTGCCCTGGGAGCTGCCAGGAGCATCCCGGGGATGCCGAGAGCCTCCAGCCCCGGCCCTGGCGTGGATGGTGCTGAATCGGCTGCAAACTGAGCCCCTGTGGCTCCGAGCGGCTCAGGGGGACCCAACATCTCCTTGGATCCCCTTGGATCTGCTCTGCTCCTCCTCCAGTCCATCCCAGCACCGCCTGGTGCCTCATTCCCAGTCCCCTTCCAGCGGAATCCCCTGGACAGGCCGGTGCTGGCGGACAGGGTGAGGCTGAAGGCAAGGTGCCAGCAGCCAGGAGAGGGCCTGGCTGGCAGCCCCAGGCCCATTCCCAGCTTTTAATGCCTCTCACCCACACATCTGTGCAGCTCCTGCCGGGGTGTCCCCACCTGCAGGGCCCCGCAGTCACCAACCACCCGTGAGGGGCTCAGAGCCAGGGATGGATGCTTGGGAAGGGATCTTTGGCTAAAGGCAGGGCATGGATGCAGACACGGCTGACAGGGCACGAATATTTCAGCTCATCCTGCTCCTTTTGGGAGCCAAAGGTGAAAATCTGCAGTGCTGGAGGACTCGGGAAAGTGGAGTGGCCTGGCTGTGGCACCAGGAGGATCCGTCGGCCCAGGCTGGGGGCAGCTCCTCATGGAGGTGGGGTCTGCTGGGCTCCCTGATCCGGGAGGAAGGGAGTGCCTGGAGGACACAGTGCTGGCTGCTCTCTGCATCCCAGCACGGACTAAACAGAACTGCAGGAACGACCCTCGGTGCCACAGCAGCTCCTCCCTGGGTGTGAGGGAGGTGTCCCGACCCATCAGCTGGGACAAGCACAAGATTCATGCCACTGGGCCCCCCAGAGCTCAGTTTTGGGCAGGACCCATCCTCTCCAGCCTCGTTTCCCAACACTGCCCTCGCTTCTGTTGTCCTCATCCCTGCCCAGCCCAGAGCTGCCTTCCCTGTCACCCACAGCCCCCAAAAAAGCCCATTCCAAGGGCTTTTTTTCCAAGGGATGGGAGCCATCCTCAGCAGGACCCCCGTGGCACCGGGGCTGCGGGTCCTGCGCTGCATCCGCTGCCGTGATGGATGTGACAGGCGCGGGGGTTGCCAGGAGATAACATCCTCCTCCTCCTCCTCCTCCTCCTCGGGCGCTGCAGCCAACGCGGCTCGGCGCTGGTGAGGTAATGCTGCTCCGGCACTGCCCGCCTGCCCGGCCTCTCCCTGCCAGCATCCAGGGAAAAGGGGAAAGAAAGGGGGGAAAAAGCCTTTTCAGCCGTCCCCGTGGCCATCTTTGCCCTGCATCCCCTCTCCAGGGCACAGCCAGGGAAGGGTGGCAGAAACCAGGGCCCAAAAATGCCCCCGTGCCCTTCCCGGGGCATCCTCGGGCCCCTGCTCGGGTTTTGCCTCCGTGGTGGGAAGATCCGAAGAGGTTTCGATGGATCTGGGAAGGGAGAGGGGGAGGCAGAGGGCTCCTCACGCACACAGACGCTCGCGGAATAAATATCTGGCTACAAATTATCTGCTGATCTAATAAAAAAGATATTACCTAGCCCTCCAAACCTGGTTTCAAATTATTCCTCCTGCTCTGCTCAGTAGCCTCCTGGGAGATCACTGGCAGGTTAATTTGCTATTGAACGGGTCCCAACTGGAATTAGGCTCCAGCCCGGCTCTGCTTTCACTTGACACTTAATGAAAGTCGTGGTTATTCACTCCTGCCTCTGAACTTTATGCACTGCACCGAGGTTCACAGGTGGGGAAAGAGCTGACCGGGAGGTTTTCCTTTGGATCCAATGCTTGCAAGGTCCGAAAGGTGCTGAGGTAGAAAATAAACTGCCATTTGTGTGCTTTTCCACGAGAACTTGGTGTGTTCCCAGCAGAAGTGGCCTTTATCTGGGGACTGTCATTTTGATTATTTTATAGCTGAGCAGTGCCCCAGAGGTGTGCATAGAAAATGAAAACAGATAAAGAGCCTGAACGAGGCACAGCTCTGCCAGAGGCCCCAAGAAACAGCAGGGCTGAGCAGGGGGGGGACACCTTAAAGCCACCAGACAGGGAAGGGGACACACAGAGCAGCTCCATGGCACTGGGAGGAGGGGTGGGTCTCAATCCCAGCCCTCCCCACACCCCTGGGATGATATTCTGGTGATGAAAGGATGGGGGTGACCTCTGTCCCTGTGGTATTGGAATAACTCCATGGATTTCTGCATGGAGGGACCCCATTCCCCTATCCTGGGCTGTCCCACCAGGGCTCCTGCCTGGAGATTCCCAGGAGCAGCTCCCTGCAGGGCTGATGGAGCATCCCATGGGACCACAGTGCCAAATCAGGGTCTGCCACAGCACAGGCATGGCAGAAATCCCAATCTTTGCAGCTTCTTACCTGTCCAACCTTTGCAGGTTTTACCTGGCCCATCCCACCTTCCTCACCCTGCTGCTCTCCTTCCACAACCCCGTTATCCCACCACGTTCTCCCTGCTCTATCCCCTCATCCCAGACACGTCCCCTCACCCCTCCTTGACCCGGACCCGAGGGCCAGGCTCTTCCCCTGCTGCCCAGGCACGGTTTGGTTGGGGTTCAACCCCATCCCTGCCCCTGAAGACCCATCATGGAGAGCAGGAAGAGCTGAGTCAGCAGCCCTGGCATTCCCCTTCCCCCCCTGAGCCCCCGACTCCAGTGAGCAATTCCCATCTCCCTCTGTTTCCTCCCTTCAGGCACTGGGAGACAGTGATCCAGCTGCTGCCTGTGATTGATCAGCCGAGCTGGACGGATTGAGTTCACTTAATCTGCCTCCTAAATCCCATCCTTCAGCTCCTTCAGCCTCTCCCTGTGGCTGCATCTCCTGGGGACAGCGGTGCCTCCAGCTGTGCCCAGCGATCCGGCTGGGAATGCTGCTGCCAGCACCACCCCAGGCGGCCCCGGTGGCTGTGCCCGACCCTGCAGGCTGTTTGTGTCCCTAAGGGCGCTTGGGGACATCCTGTGCTGTCCCCTCTGCTTGCAGGAGCCTCTCTGCCAACGCCAGTACCCTCGGATGTGATGGGTGGTCCTCAGTGCCCCCCTCAGACCCCTCCTACCTCCAGTGCTGGGGTGGGTGTTGAAGGAAACAGCTGCCAGAGCAGCAGGGTGGGAAGAGGAGCCCCGGGACACCCTGGAATCACCCCGATCTCCACGCTCCTCTCTCCTTGCCACAGCATCCTGCTGTCCCCAGCTCAGCTCCAGGCACTGCAGGGGGCTTCTCCTGGGCTCTGCCCGGGATTCTCTCCTGCAGGGCTTTGTCTCTGCCAAATCTGGGCCAAAATCTCTGCTCTGGGATAAACCCAGCCATGGTTCTCATATTTGTGGGGGGAAATGGTGCAAAATGAAGTGGAGCCTGGTGGAGGTGAGGATGTGGGACTGATCCAGCCAGGCTTCCCTGCTCCTGCAGAGCCCAGAAGGTTGGAGAGTGGGATCTGTCCTGCTCCTCTGGGTCAGGGATTTGGGGGTCTTGGCTGAGGGCACTTGGCTCATTCACAGAGGAGCCTGAGGGCAGAGCTGCAGCTCCTCCTGAGGGACAGCTCTGAGTTCTGCTCCTGGGACAGGGACAGCACCCAGGGAAAGGCTGGAGCTGGGCCAGGGCAGGCTCAGGTTGGATTTTGGGAGAAGTTTCTTCCCCCAGAGGGTGCTGGGGCACTGAACAGGCTTTCCAAGGCTGCCAGAGCTCCAGGAGAGTTTGGGCACCGCTCCCAGGGATGCCCAGGGGGGGTTGTTGGGGTGTCTGGGCAGGGCTGGGACTGGATTGATGATCCTTGGGGATCCCTTCCCACTCAGGATATTCTGTCTTTCAATGCTTCTCCCATTCGTGAGCAATAAGACATTTTGTCCAGATGCCATGGAATCCAACATTCCCATCCCAGAGCCATCCAGCAGTTGCACCTACAGCTGCTGTTCCCATCTCTGTACCCAATGAGGACCTTCCTCTGATTATCTGCATCCCCCAATGTGTTCCCAAGCCCAGAAGCCCTGAGTGGCTCCATTGGAAGCAGCAGGACCAAGCTGGCAGCTGCACAGGGAAGGAGGAAGGAAGGAAGAGCCTTCTCCCCAGTCCCCTGGGCAGTGTGGAGAGAGGGCAGGAATTCCGTGGCTAAGTCCTGGAGCAGAGCCACCTGCAGAGGCTGTGGGTGCTGTGCTGGCCCCTCTGCCCCCACAGCCCCCTGGAATGCTGCCCCAATCCTTTGTTCTCCAGAAGCCTCCCTGGCTCTTGGCTCTCTGTTGTTGGGTTGAAGATGGGGCTGTGCAGTTATTTCTGCTGGGATCACTGTCCTTTCCTGCTCTACTTCCTTTTCCCAATCCCTCAGGTAATTTCCTGCTCCTCTGTAATTTAAATAACTCTGCTGTGGGCCTCTGCTTTATTGCAGAAGCCTGGGCCCACCCCGGGCCCTGTGCCTGCCCCCAGCCTTGCTCAGTGCTCAGCTTCACCTTTCCTTAAATTCAAATGTGACAATTTGACAAGATTTCTTTTGTTTTCTTATTGTCCATAGAAACTCTTTGGCTTCTCTTCCCTTTCTTTTTTTTTTTTTTTTCTCTTGGTTAAAGGCAGATTTTAGAAGGCTCTGCAGCACTCCAGCCATTTGAGAGTCATCATTAATTTAATCTTCTTCCTAATTTATTAATGGCTCCTACTTTCTCGCCAGTATTTGAGACTCCCCTGGTATATTTGTAAAACCCATCTGATTCCCCTTCCCCTCTTTGGCAGCATGAGTTCATCTGCCTTCCCTCCCCCTCTGCAGCAGGTTGCAGTGAGTCACTGTCCCTGTGTATCCAGGAC